>VXBO01004692.1:328723-360122 GCA_013400135.1 Rhinoptilus africanus
GGGGGGTTGGCTCAATCGCTGGCTGTCAGCGGCTCCCCAGGCAGAGGTGGCGGAGCAGTCGCCTCCGAGGTCGCATACCAACAGTGTGCACAAGCGAGAGGCAGAGTGACAGTGTGTGAGACGGAGTGGAAGAGGCTGGGAAGCCTCATTCAAAGCACGTTGCTTTTCTGGGGAGGGAGGGCTCTTCTACAATCATCTCCTTTTCAGCATCTTNAAAGAATCCGGTAAAATTGTGCCTCTCACTATTTTTTGTATTAATTCCTTTTTGCTGCATTAAAACGTGCTTCAGCGCCCCTCTGTGGAAATCCGCCCGAAGTGGCTCCCGGCAGCCCCGGCCGGGGATAAACAACAGCGGTCCCGGCCTTGGGGGCGACGGCGGAGGATCGGGCAGGGGCCGGGACCGGGGCCGAACCCGGCCCCGAGCGGGGAGCGGGGACCGGCCGCCGCCGCGGACCTTGCGCCGCCTTTGAGCGGCCCTTGCGCGGGGGCGCCGGGCCAGGCTCATTCGGCCTCAGGGACCCGCGGCCGCTAATTAAGGCCGCCGGAGAAGGAACCGGGGCTGTGCTCAGGTAGGCAGCGGGGGAGCTGGCAGCGGGTGTCCAGCCGCTCCCAGCTCGGCTGTACCGGGACAGAGGGTGACAATTCCTGTTGCTCCAGCAGCAGCCTCCGGGGTTTCCATAGCAACAGATGCTTAGGTTTAAAGGAAAGTGGCAGAGTTGCTGTCCACTCTTCTCCCCGAAATCCTCCTCGTCTTTGACCTCGAAACTTGCCAGAGATACCGGGATTACCGGCATCCTCTTATGGGAAACACACAAAGCGTAAACCAGAGTTTGCCCATTCCCATTGACAGACTCGCTGCTGAAGATCTCACAAACTTGATTATGCTTTAGCAAGTGGATTTGATGGGCTAAGCTGTTTCTAAACACGATTCTTACTTAAAGTTTTAGCTGTTAAGAAAATACTATCTTTGATATATGTAATTTCATCAGTCTTAAAATAAACCCCAACACATCAGTAGACCATGCATACAATATTCTAAAGAGCGACTAACCCCCCTTCTATGATTTCAGCAACTGCCTGATCAAAAATCTCTTTACATCTGGATAGTTTCATCTGCTGCTTTTTATTTGTGTCTTCAAAGTCAGAGATGAAAAGTCTTAACATTTAGATGAAAAGGGAACCTTATCTCATCAAGAGAGAAAACAAAAAACAAACGCTCTGCCTCCTTCATGACGGAACTTGAAAGAAGGAATCATTTTGATCTTCACAACTGAGATCCTGACATTTAATTAAAAAATGAGATGAGCACACAATGCTCTGAAGCAAAGGTCTAGCTTCTAAGTCATTGTGACATACATCATAACGGAGGTAACTTTCCAGAAGCCACTTGGACCCCTTGTAAGTTATGTTTCGGTCATGAATTGACTAGACCCTACCAAAAATCTGGACAATTAGCTCACCTAAATTCTGTTTTGAATTGCATTCACAGTGACTTTGTGACTACTTGGAATTGGTGGCAGCTAGCACTGAAAAAAATAAAGGAACAAGAGAATCAAATTAAAAGAAATAATACATTTTTAACTTCTAAGGAAAACTAGGACACAAAGGAATAATCAAAGAAAGCCACAAAAAGGCAAGATGAAACCACCAGGCAGAAAAACCACCAAAGATTAAAAGACTGAATTAAAAAGTCTCAAAGAAAGTACAGAAAAAAGAACACATTCTGCCTCACAGCTCAGTTCAAAACGGAAAGAGCCACTAAGGACCAATTCAGTTCCAAATACATTCAGTTTGTGGTTTTAATTCTTAAGAACCAGGATTTCACGAAATCCAGTTTGTCTAGTCATGCATGCACATATTGTCCATGTACGTGTGTACACAATTAATGGAAAAATTATATTAAGGGAACACAAAATTGCAATGTCAAATAGTTTAAAAGCTCAGTGAAAAACAACCAACCAAATGGTCCTCATCCACCCAAAAATCCTGATCATGCAGCTTCAGGCTGTGATTCATTTGCCCTGAAATAAATAATTACAGCTATTTAAAGGCCTTCCTGATTCCAGCTCTCTACTCCATGACAGACCAGAGACAGCAGAAGCAAAGTCATGTCGTGTTCTGGGTATCGTGGTGGGTGAAGGAAGAAGGTTTGCACCAGGTGGGAACTGCAAGACACATTTCTTTATCCATGCTACAACAAGAGTGACCTTGTGTAGAAGGGCTGAGCAGGCAGCTGGAGGGAGAAATATCTTGAATAGCCCCCTGCAATAAGATTCACCAGAAACAGTCTGCTGATTCCATTATTGAAAGCAGGAGGATTTTTCTGAGTCATAGGGGACCCAGATGATTTCATTAGGGGCCCTGGAGAGCACTTCAGTCTGCTTGTGCACAAGTTATCTCAGGATGTAGCTTGTCCTCTACAAGCTTGTATTAAGGTAGTCCTGTTCGCCTCTCAGGGAGGGACACAACTCGGCGCTCCTGAGTCACAGCTCAGTGCCAGAAGTCCTCTACTCTCTGCTTACAGTTCCATGGTTAATTTGCTGTTCACCTGTGCATGACTTTGAGCCCAGAGTCCTCTACAATGTCCTGGTTATATGACCAGATACTGTCATCCAGTGTGCACACAAAACAGGATGGAGCCAAAAAAAGAACCACAGGAATCATCGAGACACGATTGTAAAATAGCAATAAACTAACGCCATATCAGTAACTGGGGTTTCACTGCAGCAGAAGACCTTTTCAGCCTATCTCAAGATTAGAGAAGAAAGCAACTTGCATTATGAAATATGTTTAAAGGGGCAAAACATTTCAGAATTACAAACATAAGATTCTTGTCTTTAAAAAAATATCTTACACGTAAGAAAGATTCTTTCCCTGAATCCCACAAACAGATCCCAAGATAAAAATCAAGGCATTTCAAAGCAAACAGTGTCCTTAAGTGTCTCTTAGTTGTATATTTAATTCAGTGTCCAAAGTTTTGCAAGATGGTTTGATTCCTAACTAGTGACATTTCCATCAAAATAAAGTGTGTTAGCTTAAGATATTTTCCCTGCAGTGGCAAAGTAATTACGTTTTACTGACATTTTTAAAGCATACAGATAAAAATGACACTCGTTTTTTTCACGTTGTATAAATAAACAGCATCCCCACATTTCAGCACTATTAATGTAACACTATCAAAAGTAGGTCAAACCCAAGCCCTACTGCCTTTAAAACTATACATAAAAAGATTTCTTTTTGGACAAGCCCTCTCAGAATAATGCTGGCAAAGAAAAAACCCAGCAATATTTCTCTTACATATTTTTTTAAAAATATACTTTTGTCTGTCAGGGAATTCAAGCATTGTTATTCATGTTCCATTCTTCTGTTCCAGCTAAGCAATTTATGTTTGCTTGAACTTTGAACTTGTCATCTAAATAATACAGAATTTGTTGCAGACAGAGCTAAACATGTTTCTAGTTTTCGTGTGGTGACAGTTATAAGCAGCTGATTAGTGATTTTTTTAAAACAAAAATAAATTTTTCAATAGTTCAAGTTACATTTTTATTATTAAAATTTATATTTATGTATTAAATATAAAGATATAATATATATTAAATAAGTANTTTTCCTTTTTCAATGAACTTTTAAAGGAATTTTAGAATTTCCTGCTTATCTTGTCATATCTCTCCAGAAACCCCCAAATTAATATTTGTTCTTAAAATGACTGTATTTATTAATATAACCCCTCTGTTTTTCCATAACAGCAACTCTCTGAGCACTACAGAAACAAAGATACACTATTTAAACTCCTATTACTATTGTTAGCCAAGATAAAAACATCCAACTCGTAAATCTCTAATGGCCTCAGGCTTATGTCAGCTATACATCTGCTGTCTGGTGTCATCTAAAACACAGCTAAACCAAAACAGAACAGAAATTCTCTTTCCTGTGTCAAATGCACCAATTCAGCAGCCCCTGAGGATACACTTGATCGTTCGTTTTGATCTAATGTGTGTGCTGGGGGCAGCATACCATCGTGTCAGGAAAAGTGACAGTAGGGCTGCTGAAGACTGAGGGGTATTATATCCTGTGTTATTAGTATGCCGATCTGTTCACTTTCTTATGTCATTATTTGTACTAGTAGCATCTCAGAGCAAATTCTGTAGAAATCCAACATTGGACAGTGAGTGATCTTAGGACACAGAGAGGCATATTTCTCTCTGGCATCACACGGATTATGAAAAGAAAATAAATAATCTTGCAGGCCTTACAATGATTTTTTAAAAAACCAAAACAAACTCAAATCCCTAAACAAACAAACAAGCTAGCTTTCCAGGCTGGACTAAGAGAAGCATTGGGAAAATTAGTTTTCTGGGCACTGCAGCCACAAGTAGTTGAATGAAGGCTTTTTTGTGGGGAACAGAAAATACTGAAGACCTGGGAACGGTAGGCAAAGGTGGCTTTACAGAACACAAGATTTTGGGGAGAAAAGAAAGGAGGCTGGAAGAAAAGGCAGTTCAGGGGAAGAGATGGACCCAGAGGGAGCAGTGAAGAAAGAAAAACAAAAGCACATAGAAGAGGCAGGAACACAGTGAAGGACCAGGAAGGTTGAGAGAGAAAGGAGATGAAGGCAAGTGAGGTCAAAGAGGCAGAGAAGAAATGGACCAAAACCGGCAGAGATGGAAAGCACCAACATGCCTGGAGAGTGAGGAGACAGACTGGAGTGGTACAAGGTTAATTGGAGCCGCACAGCGGGAGGATTTTCAAAGCCAGGCAGATCAGCTATTCCAGAGGCTACTTCCAACACCTGGTGGATAAATGGTGGTCAGTAGACAGGTGATTTTATCCAAGAGTCTTAATACATGCCTAGGCCTAATTAAATGAAATCAAGAACACACAGCTCAATTATCAGCAAGTCCTTCCTGATAGCATGAGCAGGACTAGTACCAGAGGAAATGTGTGAAAGTCTTAATGCTGAGGACATTTATAAATAGCTTGTACAAAGCACTAGAAAATGTGCTGTGAGGCATAATCCTGCCAACTAACAAAAGGATAGACCACATAACCAACAAGGCTTTTCCCATCTTTGATTTTTATGATTTTGCAACTGGTGCACAGACGAAAGTGCTCAGGAATAATGGCTGTGCAAGTTTGCTGCTACAAAAGATAACTGCAAAGCCTAAGTAAAAGAAGGCACAGATGCATATGTGTTTGCACAGCTGTACACCACACTGGGGTCCTGGCCTACCAGTGTACCCAGTAATGCCACACACATAAATAGGAATTTGCTCTGAAGACTGTCTTTCTTGCCTTAATTAATATTCTGTCTTTGGAAGATTTATTTGAGAGAAGTTAGGACGAGATCCCAATTCCATGTCATCAAGAGAAGCCAGGAAGTTAAGCATTAAAGTTACAGATAAATAGATTTTTCTTTGGATGCCAAGAGCAGTTGGCATCCATGCGAGACTCAGCTGATGTCGTTGAACTGGTCTCCACTGTGCATATTCTTCTCTGCTTTGCAACTTGCCAGTATTTGATGCTCATGTCAGATACGCCATGACAAAAAACAGTTTGCCTGATTAATATGATCTCTCAAGAGGGTTTTCAGTAAGAAAAGGAAATAATTTTTTCTTCAGAAAGGAAAAGGAGGCTGTTGCAGATCCATAAAAAAAGTAACCATCTTGCAAAAGTATCTTCCGGACTTGAATCAGCTAATTCAGATGGACTCTGTCTGGAGGCAAGAGATTATGCTCAGTTCTCTATGCCAAGGGGATGCACAAAATTCCTGCTCAATCTTAAGTGCCAGAGCCACATCTGTACATCCTTAATAGCCCATGTTGGGAGAAGTTGATGTGATTCCTCTCTAACTCAGCAGTATAAAATTGGTAGCACACAGAAGCAGCATACCTTGGAGAAATTCCGAATTTCTACTTGCCGAGAAGAACTTGTGCCTGCAGAATCTTAGAGAAACAGAAGGGATTTAACCAGTCAGCATTTCAAATGCATGCCACAGATTTCAAAGGGAGCAGAGAAGAGAAAATACTTTCAATCAAAGACGACTTCTTTATAATACAGAGATTTCCTTTAAAGAGACTTGTGACTCTTCAGACTAGCTTTCACTAAATTGACAGCTTGCTTGTTGCTCGGAAGAGAATGAAAACCTAGATAGAGTAAAAGACCCAAGGGATGTAATGACACAATTTTATATTCTGGAATCCCATAACTGAAGGAAGACCCTAGAGATACGAATATGTAGAGAAGAATATACATATAGAGAGAGATGGACAATTCAAAAGAGCTAGCTACCACTAGGCTAACAAAACATCCTTCTACTCCTTTGTTCTTATTCTGGCCCTGCAAGACATAAATTTCTTCCTCCAGTTTGGCACAGCTTCAGCTGATTCAAATATTCTTCTCTTGCAGTCTCTTACAAAGAAATGAGCAATGATGGAGGTTTGTAAAAGGCCCACCCTGTGAGAGAGCCCGCTGGATGCCCTCCAGGAATAAACACTGGATCAGGGATCTCGAAGGCTGTAGGTACACTTCAGTCTGGTTTCCGTTTCCCATCAGGATGGGAGAGAGGTGAGGAGCTGCCTTGAGCTGTCTTCTCAGGGCAGTTTTGAATGTACAGAACTGCCAGTATAGGTGCTTCAGAAAGTTTTCAGACCAAACAGAAAAGCATCTAACGAATTCCAGTCATCTGGAGCTAAGTGGTTCATAAGCAGGGACTTTATGGGACACAGTTCTAGATTAGCTGTCTGAAGTCCTGCAAAATCACCCAAAAGTAAATAACTCCGTTTTGGATTTGGCAGTAATTTAAATTGGTAGATGTTTGTACTAGTTCACTATTAGTGCTGGTGCATCTTCTTTCCTGCCCATTTATCTTTATAAATTGGTTAGAAAAACAAGTTTACCAGTTCATTTAGAGTTTTCTAAGTACAAATTACCCCATTCGTCCAATTCACCTGAAACATAAAGTCTAAACCAACTGAGGCTCTCGAAAGCTACTTTAAAGGTTTGTTAATGCTTTCAGTCAACTGCCATTATGTAACAGCAAATATACAGGATTATAAATGGTTGTCCAAACAGTGTGTTCATTTTTCAAGAGGTGGGAGACACAAGAACAAAAATGGAATACTGATAGGAGATTAATAAATTATGTCCTTACCAATTTAACAGAGGTTTATGAGCACAGTTATTTAGGATCAACAAACAAGCCAACCAAAGAGAGATTTTCATTTTAATTACCTGTAAAGATGTGCCTTGATTTAACTCATCAACATATGTGCTTCCTTTTAACCCTACCACACTCTTTCAGACTATGTCAAACAGAGGCACTGTCGTGGTTTAACCACTGAAACCATGACAGACACTAAGGTCAGCTTTGCAAAGGTATTTAGCAATGTGAGTTACTGGAATACACACTGGAATTATCAAAATCAGATCAGTGATGGCGTAATCAATATGAGCTGCTGCTTTGGAAAATTCCAGTGGATATTCACCTGCATCTTGACGCATTCACTGTATGCACCTAAATTTAGGGGCATTTGATTTCTAGTTGCTAGTTAAGCCGATAAAGATCTTACTGGCTTGACAAGTAGAATCTTTAAAAAAATAAATAAACCCAAAGCTTTGTGAAACAAGGTATGCATATTTCTAGGCCCTCTTGACTTAGAGATAGATCTATATTTATTTGCATATGCTAAGGAACCATAAAAGCATGCCAAGTGAACCAAACTAAAGAAAGTGTGAAAACTAACTTTAGGGATGTTCGATAATTTCACCACAAAGATAAAAGCAATCCATGACTCTGCTAAGCAAGAAAATACAAGCTGCTTCATCATGATCTGAATACGACCGTGACAAAGGCAATCCTGTGAAATTTTGACTACAACTGATAATTTCAAACTTCTGAAAGAAGTCTGATTTGCTCTTCCAGAGAAAAATAATCTAATTCCCTCCAAGATATGCAAGCACACAGCAGTATTCAGATCCTCTTGTTCCTCTCCATAAAGCAGGCAAGCAGCAACTAGGCAGCGAAAAATGTCTTAACAGGGCTCCAAGAAACAACATTTGAGTCCATCACAGTTTCTGCAACGATGACGTCAACAAGACTTCAGCAAAACAGACAGAGCCGCGTTTTCTAAAAGCACCAACATTGAAAGCAATTATTGAAAAAATGAAGCTACCACTGTTAAGAAAATAACAATTTCAGATGAAACACCACTTGCTGCAGTAGCTGATGCCTCCCCTCCAGGAACGCTATCAGCAATGAGAAGACAGCAACAGCACCACCATTTATCTGGAATTTAAGGTTCATGATAATCATTAAATTGTCTCTCAGCACTACATCTTCAATGATTTCATATAAATAACCACACTAAAAACTCCTTCAATTTCATGAAACTCAGCAAAGTTTACCATTTTTCTGTGGGAATTGTTTATTCTAGCCATTATTCAACAATTTAAATATGTCTTTGCCTATCCAGTGATTCAGTAAAACAGAATTCACTACTGATTCTGGGGATAATAAATTTATTGAAAATATCCTTTACTGAGAAAAGAGTATGCCCGTTCAAAGGAACATATCCTTGTATCAGTATTGCTTGGTATTTTTGGAAGTGGATGACACCTCAAATCCAATTAGGATGGCCTAGTTGTGTCATCTATAAACATACGGGTCCTTCAAGATAAAGCACATGCGGTACTGACATTTGCAGCACGTCATGACAAATGCAGGCAAGAACTTGTCAGAGGTGGAAACATTTGCTGGATAACAGAGATGACATAACCAGAAAGTGGGACAGTCCCCAAAAGAGGGGCAGCGTTGTGTTTTGGCTAGAACTTGAGATGTCACATTACACGTACAAGATTTTAAATGACCTGGGATATTCCCACCAAAGGCATCTTTTTGTGACATTTTGTGACACTCAGAGCTTTCTTTGTGTTAAAAGGGAAAGAAAGCACTTGCAAGGGGCTCAAACCTTTGGAATTTGCTGGTTTCTTAAGCCTGGCATAGTCTTACTCTCAGAACACTCACCACCAAGGCCTATTTCTAAATAAATACACTGGCAATGATTTCATCTTTGGCCTGCTTTTTCCAGGGAGCTAAAAAGCAGCAGTGATTTATCTGTAATATATCCGTGTTTTCAGTTTAGCATCCAGGGATGAGGGGCTCCCTCTTCTCCTGGCTGAGTCTTGACTGCAATTCTCATGCTGAGCTTCAGCCCCCATCTCTGCCATGGGCAATTCTCTAGCCAGGCCACCTAGTTTAAGAGACAGTAGAAGCTGCACGTCCTGCCTGCCACCTTGCAAGCCCTACACGTGCCCCAAAATATTTTAAAGTAGGTTTGTGGGTCAGCTGCAGTGTGGGCTGCCGGCATATCCCAGCTTAGTACTGCAGCCATGGTGGGAGAGGTCTGACTGCCTCTTTCTGCTTATTTTAGGAGCAGCCTAAGGCAAGTTTACAAAGTAATCTCTCTCTCTCTCTCTTTTGTGTAACCAGTAGTGCCTTTCTATAGAAAAAATAAAGTAAAAAAGATACTGATATATTCACAGTGTGATTTCTAAGTTGTCAGCAGGCCGTTAAGATGAGAGCACAGGCATTATATTAAATATGCTCCACCACACATAATTTTTGTCTATTATCTAGTTCATATTAGAAAATAGTTGTCATTTCTTTATCAGATCCCTTTGGAAACTCACTGCTGTTGGACCCTGCCCTCTACTGACACGCTTCTCTTGTGAACACAATGCAGTCTGCTATATACATGACAACCTAGATGGCACACTTCAAATGAGATGAGTCTTTTAAGGAAAGAGAGAGAAAAAAAAAAAAGAATGATGTCAGGACAAAGCCTAAAAAGCTAGTGATTTCTATTTCCTAAGTCAAATAACTGGGAGAAAGGGAAAAAAGAAAAAAACACTTTATAATTATTAATTAATTCTTAATAATAATCTGAAAGTAATTCATTGGTATCAATACAATTTTACAAATAAGAGTCTGTATCACCTTCTACCCTTCAGAAATAAAATTGTTTTGTTTATAGTGCTTGTCAAGCCTGGTCTCTGAGTTTGATACAGAAAACATGTTGGACCCGGTAGAAGTCGCAGTGGTAAACAGGCAGCTGTGCCATTCTGCTAACCTGCAGCATTAGCACAGACGGCACAAAGCAGCGCCGGTGGTGAGGGAGCACTTCCACTCCCACCAGTCTGTGCCCTCTGCCCAGCACACACTATTATAAGTGACAAGAGAGTAGGGATTTTGATATCTGTTTTCACTTAAGGCCCTTAAAGTGGAGACAACATCCATTAAGACTTAGAGTGAACTTCTGAAATAAAACTCCTTGTCGGTGTTTTACAGATGAGAACAGCAGACATAAGTGATTTGCTCATGCAAGTCTGTACCGGGGGCAGAAGAGTGCACAGATTTCGTCCTATGGCCATTTATTCTATGGGGTAATGACTCTCTTTAGGTCAAGTACTGGGAAAGCTCAGCGGAATTAGCAGGAGGTGGAGCATCAGGAGAGATGCCACTTGCTAATTTTGGAAGCAATGGGCCCCAAACCAGGGCTATTCATCTGGTCCACTACACAGCTGCTTGCTTGAAATAGGCAGCTAACGGGAAAAAAAAAAAAAAAGCTGAAGTCAGAGAACTTCAGAGACAGTAAAACATCCCTGAGAAATGCCATTCTTCCTAAGTCATTACTATAGCTGTCACTGGGGTGTCGGGGGGGGCCCAAGCAATTTGTGTGGTTCGCAATTGTGTTTCATATGCCACAGTTGTTCTACATTTGCAACTGCAGTCCTGAGAAAAACTCTAATGTGCTGCTTTCTCCTTCTGTAGGGTCCTCAGGTTATTTGTTCCAGCACAACTGACAGAAAAACCAGAGTTACTGCGGTCACAGGGGATGCTTTATGCCTTCCATAAAATCATTTGACAATCCAAGGAAAACTCCCGTGTCTGTTGTTCAGATTCCAATGTGATTAATTGTATTCAGTGGGAGCTTCACCCAAATAAGGACTGCAGAGTCTGAGAAGATCTGAGCAGGGCAGCCCAAAACATTAAAATTATTCATAATCCTAGAAATAAACATTTGGAAAAAAAAAAAAACAAAAAAACAAACCTGTAAATACAGATCAGCATCACCACTTGAGGGTGCTGCAGTAGTTCTTAAATATTAACTCAAAGATGAGCTACCAGGCAGGTATTGTACACAGAGCTACGTGGCAATAATTCATCTAATTACTTCCACGGAGGCACTCAGAACGTTTGCAGCTAAATTTGCACAAAATACAGCTGAATACAAGATCTTCTTCTGCAATAGAGGTTTAAATCCTAAAACCTTCCTAGCTAACTAAGGTGATAAAATAGGATTCTCATTAAAAAGAGGTGGAAAAAGCAAAAATTAGGTAGAACGAAGGAGAGCCCTCAATTACACAAGTGCATGCATTTCCAACTTCAAAAAATTCATTACAAGTATAAATTCTCAGCTCTGCACACACATTTCCTTTGACTGTAGTACAAGTGAATGTTTTCCAAGGCGTATCAAATTGATTTTGCTATAAACTATTACAGGAATATAGTCCATTTGAATACTCTTCACTACAGGAAACACACAGAACTAGTCTCTGTGGGAAATATATTGAATTGTCAGTAAAACACAAAGCAATAGCAAAATACAATAGAAAATGGTTCAAAAAAGCCACAGCAACCTAAATGGAGAGTCTGAGTCAAACATTATTTAGGATTCTCCCATTTTGTAGAACCTCCCTTTTATCATAAAAATGTTACTTGCTCATGAGGATATAAAAACATTTAAAAAAGAATAGATGATAATGAAGTTAAAAGAAACTTATGAAAACACTACACATGTGAAAGTATAGTGACTGCACATAAAATGATCTCTCGTTTGGAAATTATGTCCAGTTCCAGTTCTTTTATCTGACTCTTATCAGACACTCAAGAGAGCCGGTCAGGAACTATTTGACGATACTCTTGGAAAGTGCTGAACCATCAAAGTTAAAACTGTTGGTGGAAAAAGGGCTGGTTTAAAAGAAAATTCCCAGTTCAAAGACATTTGTAGAGGGGGATTTATTGCTTAAGGTTAGAAGATATAAATGGACTGCTTTCAGACTGAAAATAACATAAATTTATTTCCAAAAATGAAATAAATTTGAAATTCCAATGGAGAATGAAAAAAAAAAGTCTGAAATGAAAATAAATCATTTCAGTTGGTCCAAACTATTTTTGCTCTTTGGGTTGCCACAGAACAGACATTTCAAGATTGATTCCTCATCCCAATTCAGAGCAGCAAAGTTTTTCAAGCCTTGAAACCTGAGTCCTTCTCATCTCTAATCTCTTTGCTGGGTGCCCACTAGAACACGGTAGGTTGAAGGGCTTTCTAAAACTATTGAAAAAGATGATGATTACCTGGACCTTGGTCTTGAAGTCAAAGTGCTGCAATCAGCTAGAAGAGTAAGATTGACCTGGTTCAAGAGTGAATATCATCTATGAACAGGTAAGAACTAGGCATAGTCCTTTGCAATGAGAAGCAGAGTCTCAGCCTCCTTCCAAGTCTTCTCCCTTAGGTGACTATTCAACAATGTGCTGCTGCTGAAGTTGATACCACCCATGAGCCATAACATGCATTTTCCAGGGCTGTACTCACATAGGTAAGGAACTGACCCAATTTTAAGACTGATTTAACCCCAGTGAATATCTTTATGCATCACATATGCACAGCTCAACAAATGATGCTTGCACCTCACTTTCCTAGCAAAAGAAGACCAAGGGAAAGCAATGGCATGAGGGTGAAAGAGCCAGAAATTCATTCTGCAAATGATACACACTTCTTTGGCCTTAGCCCTCTAATAGACTGGAGTCATTTGGCTCCTATATTACAATACTCAGCATCAGAAAAAGAGAAAAAAAGCTACTGTAGACACTTTACAGAGACAGGAGTAAACCCTGAGCCTATGTAGCAAGACACTGTTTTATTAGGGCATCAGAAATTAGAGCCAATATGTCAATATTCGCTTTCTTTATAAAAAGTGTGTTAGAAATAGGCAGACAATCTTAACATTATGTAGGTTCTTCTACAGTCTATTCATTTCTACATTGCATTGTTCAATTGGTTATTTTAAAATTTTCATTACTTTGCAGACAGTGCCCTGATTATTCCTCTGAGAATGGTAACCTTTTAAATACCTTTATAATGCCTTTATACATGATTAACATTAGCACAAGACCTACCCAATTCTCTATATCAAGGTCACAAATACCAGATGAACACTTCCAATGAGCAAATTAAAAGATATGTATAATTTTTACAAGTTAGAGAACTGCTGTGAGGACTTTTTTAAAAGACAAAAATAGCAGAAGAAGGTAGAATACCATCTTGGCCTCATTTTAAAAATGAGTCCATCTCACACAGGCTTATGTGGAGCTCCAGCTTGGCCTACACACATAGGAAGTGTCAGCAAACAGGCCACAGCCAAGTGATTTCGCAGTTGGATGCGCAGACAGGAACTCCAGATTACTGACTTGCATCTTTACTACATGGGAAAATATGCCTCCAGCAAAGTGATGCATTTACCTCCTATTAACTTCAGTCAGGCCAGGATTAAATTTTGGGCAAGCTGCTCTGATTCTGTTTAAGTTACCCCAGGAACAAAATGCATGCATAATAACCTCCACCTACCCCAGAGGGGGCTGTGAAGATTAATGGTAGGAAACCACCTGGATGCCAAGGACAGCCATTTGTCCTAGTTACGTCTACATATGAAAAATGATCAGACTCTTTTGTCTCTCAGAAAATGGTCAAAATTATTTCAAAATACATAATCAAGCTAAGAGTTGTGAACCCAAAGACCAGGGTAGTTGAAATTATTAACGAGTAACGTGTAACACTGTAAAGCTATTTCACTGGGAAAAGGTCAGCACTAGAGACGTGAGACAACCTTTTACATTAGAATAACTCATACTGCCTTCTCTTCACCAGTCATGTATTTCTGTAACTGTGCTTTCTTTCAGTCATCTTATTTAACAAAAAAGATTTATGTTTTGTGGAAAACAGCACTACAGAAAAGGCATATTTATTAAGTCTGCCATTGTAAAAGCTTTTGTACTAGATAAGTGTTAGCAGCCTTTAATTTTTTCAATAAAAAATGTTATTATTTATTGCACACTCCTACCTTATATTTCATTTGGTTTAATTGTACCAGTAACATGCTGGGTAACATTTCTAATTTTCCTTCTGTAAATAACTGGTATCATAGCAAATGCCTGTAAGCACTCATTACAAATGAGGAACGCTTGTCACTCATATTAAACCACTGTGGTTTGCTATGCACAAATGTTTTTAAAACACTTGAATCTTTGGGCTGAAATATTTAATTCAAAGGAGCGTGTGGTTGCTTTGTGTCAAGGTACACAGGAGAGACTGACAGCTGTGTAAACACCGAATTATGGCAGACTGCAAAACACCCCAAACTTCTCCATAGAAGCATTTCAAAACACCTGCCCTCCTAAGGGCAGGTCCTAAGCACTGCATTTTGTGCATAGCAGGGTCAGGATCTACCGTGCTTTTACTCTGCTTCTATGCAGCCTGCATAGAAAGAGGACAACAAAGTGATTTCATTATTCCCGCTCCGTATTTTCCCTTCATGGCTTCACTAGACGAGCAGTAATGCTGCTACTGTTGAGATAATTAGCATAGGCAATTAGTAAGAGATTGTTAATGTTTCACTGAAACACAAATAGCAAAAGATAAATAATTCCTCCCTTAAGATCTAAGCCAGAAGAATAATTAACAGCTGGAGGGGAAGCAAGGAGCTAGAACACACTCCAGAACTGCAATCTGCTACCCAATTTTTGCAGGAAAACATGTGTGTTTGTGCATTATATCCTTTACTCAAGTGTCTATCCTGCAGCTGTAAAGCACCTGCAAAGTTCTCCACTGAGTTCAGTGCTAGGTGCTAGCAGGATTGCACCTGAAGTTGGAGATGCTCATCCTTAGAACTGGGTGATCCTAATAATGTGATCATATGGCCCAGTCCTGTAAGAAATGTTGTTCAGTCTGCACAGAAATCTTTGCAAGATCAGGGCTACAACGTTATATTATGGCAGTAAGACTCTGGACAATCACGTCATGAACCAGCACCCTCACCTTTACTCTGTGAAAATCTACAATCCTTCTTTCACTCCATGCTTTCTCCATCTCTGTCACTCTCTATTCCATTAAGGATAAAGCTTGACTACTTCTCAATATTTAGTAACTCTTTTGCTCCTCAGGGGGAGTGAAAAACATGCAAAGTATACTTATCAACAACCCTATGCTTTAATGCAGGTCCCCTAGAAAAAGCAGCTCAAACTAACCCATCCTGCCTTTCGTCTTGCCCCAGGATGCGCCCTACCTCATTTCTCTTTATAAGACATCCTTCCGTGCTCTGGAGGGATTTTCCCCTTCTTCCCCCGTTCAGACACAAGTGCTTATTTATGTTCTGCTTTGAGGCCTTTTGGTTTTGAGCTCATGTTCAGGTATGTCAGAGAAAGCCGTTCGCTGGGCAAAGAGCTGACGATACTGATGATGCTGTGCGTAAAGAAAGCACTGCCCATCATGGTCTGCCATTTACCTATCTCTTCCAGAGCTCTGCCAAGCTTCAGAGCACAGCAGAGGAAGATACATGTACTTCACCCTTACAGACGGCAATTCCGATTTACCTTGTATCAGTACAAGGACAGAGGAGAGGTAGGCTTCTCCTTTCTTCTCTCAGGGACTCTAGGTCTTTAGGCAGCAGATGATCAAGTTATGTAGTTAATAGCATGTGACACACCTCTCTCACTTCCCTCCTACAAGAAGCACATCTTCTTGCTTCCAGACCGTCTCTCCATACAGGACAGCCAGCCGGCTCTGCAATCCAGGGTAGCATGGGAAGGCAGGAGCACAGAAGCAGTGTTTCTATGCCCAGTTACTTTCCCATTTCTAGGATTACTGGTGAGCTGAGGAAGTATGGAATGATTCACATCCATTTCTTAAAATCATGAAACCAAATCAATGAGATGCTTTCTGTCTGCAGCACTGAGCAAAGGGGAGTTCTAGAGGAAAGGGTAATTTATAAAGAAAAGACTGGAAATACTGCATGCGCAATGACAACATTGTTTATTTAGATTTAAAATGATTAACACATTTGCCTCTCCATGGCTCTCAATGACCTAACATCATTAACCACTCAATAAAATTTCAACAGCTTTAAAGTAATCAGTTTTACAGAAACCAAGTCAGCCAGCCACTTTCACAGCTATCCCTTGCTTCAGTGCAGGGGGAAGAAAACCAAAGTCCTCTCTGGGTTTTGCAATATACTCTAATTCTTTAAATATGAACTATTTCAGATCTGTGATTAGAAACACATTCCAGAGTCCTGGAGAACATTCAGCTAATTGCCTTAGCTTTTAATGGGCATACAGGTCAGGCACCCTGCTGATCTCAGCTCAATGATGCAACCATGATCCTTGTGCTGGGCCAGCTCCAGGCACAATACCTTATAGCTGGCATCTAACGCTCCACCCATGATGTAAAAACGGACATCAAAGATCCTGGGCTGGCCACACCAAGCAAAATGTTTCCCTCAGAAGGAAAATCTGTGCATCTCCACAGCTGGCCTGAGATGGTACAATAATAATCTGGCCACAGATGACCAGGCATGGACAAGGCAGCTGAAAAGAAAGGTGCAATTCCTTCTTTCTAAGGCACAGATAATACCTCCGCCATCTTATCTTTCTCCTTCCTCATCCCAGCCTCATGACCTCAGTACTGCTGAAGATGAAGTTTAGCCAGCTTCATCCATACCCAAACGTGACTGGAGAGAGAAGCCGACTTCAAGCCCTTCAGATTCACTTTCAAAATACTAGCAAACATCAGTGCTTATATGTATATGTAGACACACACACACAAACACAGAGCACTGGCAGGGCAAAGTCTGGAACCTCAATCCAAACAAGAGATATACAGAACTTCCAAACTCTTGACACTCTAAAGCTGGAACTCAGGCTTGATCCAAAGTCCACTAAAGAAAATGTCAGCCTTTCCACAGTCTCCAAAGATGTTAGGCCTCTGTGTAGTGAAAGAAGAATTCTCCCAAGACTGGTAAATTGAACCCAGATAGGTACTGGCTAGGGCAGTAGAACATTTATGAGATACTGTGTACATTCCTGGGATTATTTATACGTAAGGAACCAAGTTTCTTGTTTATTTGTATAGAAAGTACAACCACAGCATGCTGTTTAAATAAGTAGTCTTTTGATATTTCAGTAAGTGTTTCTATTTTTGCAATGTGGCACTATTTCACTCTCCTCCTGCACTCTGAATTTTTCCTGTGATGCCCTTGTCTGTACACATCTTCCACGACTGGCACAAGTGATTACCACAGACATTTCAAAGCACCACCAGTCATTTCACTAGTGCACTACAATTCAGTAAAATATATGGCATACTGCAACTACAAAATACATTTTAATCTCTCCAAAACCTGCTTCCTGCTGATGACCAATAAAAGGGAGAAGTTCAGAATAGTATTTCATTGCTTAGCTCCCCTGCCCAAGCTCCTATATTGCAAGCTGAGAAATGCTGTAAGTCTGAACAAAGTCATCATCTACAATAACCAAATTTCTTCCTACTATTTGGAAAGCAAATATCCACAGGAAAAGCTATAACCTTCTATATATGTCAAAAGGGCAGAAGAATCCTTAAGTTCAGTGGCCTATTCATATAATATCAATGCCACAAACTTGTATTAAGTGGGCACTGTTCTTTTTCAGATGGAATTACCCTGGTTTGCTTTTAGCAAAAAAATGCAAAAAACTAAAGCAGCACAAAAAGGGTAGCATGAAAGCGATTTTTGGTACCACTTATTTTGTCCATTTCCTTACTACAGATTACCTTCCTATTTCTTACTGTCTCAAATCAGAGCAGCAACCTTTGCTTTCTTAGATTAGCACAATGACTTAATGCAGACATTTTACATTCACCATCGCCATGATTAATGGAAATAGATTTGTCCCTACTGCTTAATGTTAAACAGCTGAGGTCAGGTTATATGCTAATTTAAGCGTCAGACAATCCTACAGGCACTGATGGGATCATGTATACAGCAAAATATTGCTTCAGTTGCATTTCTGTCTCCCGAAGCATTCCATTGTATTTTAATGTATGTCTTTGGTGATGTTCTAATGGGTACACAGCAATGAGAGTCATTCACAGCATGGTGGTATTTTGAACTGCTATTTGCAGATTGCAGTAGTTGGATTTGCCGGTCACATAACAAACAACTGTCCTAAAAACAGACAATAAAAGCAGGAGATAAAAACACAACATGTATTTCTGTGGAGAAGCAGAACTAGTGAAGGAAACTTTCCTATCAAGACACAGATAATGGTTAGATTCTCTAGTGTCTAATGAGGTATCAGCTCCCACTGAAGTTTGTTCTGCAGGTGGGGCAGTTCATAACAATTCTGCCTTTATAAGGCCTCCAGTGCTTGATAAGACCAAAAATTACACTGCAGCATCCCTTGAAGTGTCTATGAATTGTGTCTTTTCTTATCAGACTACCTATTTTCAAAGAAAATTGTGGCAATATAGACTTCTACCCTCAGATAGCTTTGCTTGGAGTTGTTTTCAAAATTACTGGCATAGGGAAAATAAGAAAGAAACACACAAGCATGACTGCAAATGCCTCACATTCTTGGGAAACTGGAAAAAAAACCCCAAAACAACAAGAGAAACCATTAGAAAGTTATACTTACTATCTACAGTTGGGGTCTTCAGTCAACTGAAGAAAGCATGCTTAAAATTTATGAGCTCTGAAATCACATTCTGGAAGGGTATCCTCCTCTCCACTGACTAGAGAGCCCACATCCCTCCCAAGGGAACCTGAATTGAGTGCCTAGAATGAATATCCTATAAGTTGGAAATTTTGGAGAGAAAAAGCTCTGTGGATCTAGTGTATCCCAAAAAACATTCTCCTCCATGAAGCCAGGGAGCTTCCTTCAAAGTGTGATTGCCAAGTTTTGATAGTCTCCAGGTATTAGATAGTCTATGAGCAGCCCCACAAGAACTATGTGGTGAAGCTCATTCTGAAGAAGAAAGAAGCAACTAGACCATTTATGCTGAAGCAGAGGGGGCGCAAAACCAAGGAGTAGCAAGATTTCAGAGGTATGGAGCCTTTGTGAGACTGTTCTGGCAAAGATCTGACACATCTTCTGGGATATTTGTGAATATTAAGAGGTAGTGTGATGTGAGTAACAATTCAGCAAGAGAAGGGTGCTGCATTTGCCCAAAACAATCATTTCTTACATCAGTTTAATGTGCACAAAACAAATTGCATCATATGTACGGAAAAGTCAGCATCACTCCTGCAACTGTCACTACTGGAAAGACATTTGGAACCACATCTTCAACTTAATTTCTCCTAATGCTCCATCCCAAGCTCAGGTGTAGTCACTGGGGTTATGTTCTGACATCAGTAGGATAACTCGTAAGCAAGGACTGCATGCATTTCTTGAAGTGTCTCAGCAATCTTGACAAATAACTGAGCACAAGTAGAGAAATACCAAAAGATGCAGTTAGAATTAGTGAAAGAAAAAGGAGGTTTATTAGTTATATTCCAGCAGTATGCAGAAACCTCAACTGTGATCTGCATCTCAGTGTGCCAGACAACATACAAACATAGAGCGGAAGCCAATTTTGGCTCTGAAGAGCTTACTGTCTTCAGAGGCAAGACAGACAAAAGGTGAGAAAAGAAACAGAGAGAACTAACATACACACAGCAAAATCAGCCGCAAAGCTAAGAGTAAAAAAATCTGTCTCCCTCCAACCACTGAAGCCTCTCCTCTGTCCAGTCTGTCATACTGCCTGCTAATCAAAACAGTTTGACACCTTGAAACGCATTCGCTTTCCATAAGATCTCTGCAAGCTAAGGTATGAGGAGCTCCAAGCAGAAAACAAGCTGAATCACACCTCCAGAAAACAAAATGATCAGTCTATTCTGCTACAGTTCTTCACGAATCCACACTAGGTTATTGCTCCTTTGTCCTTTACTTCTCTTTTACTGTCTTTTTTTTTTTTTTTTTTTTTTCCTCTAAGTAGGTCACCTCATCTCCTGAAGTATGAAGCCATAAGACTATGAAAGCATAAAGGAGATTTATTCTTCTCTGTGTGCATGATCTTCTCCACTGAAAGAAGTATGGGAATGACTACAAGGTTCATCATCGACTTCCAAGAATAGAAAAATGCCTTTGTTATGCTTCTGTGACATATCTCAAACATAGGCAGGATGAAACCTACAGTGAAGACAGAACTCCTGCCATTAAGTTGTCCACTAAAACACTTGAGCAAGATCCAAAGGTGGTAAAACATCAGAGACTAATTTCATTTGAGAATTTTAATTTGCTAGACTTAACATAAGACCATTAATGTTTGGGGTTTTTTACCTCTCTCAGACCTCTCTCTGCTCCTATATACACATTTATATAAATTTAAGATTTACAAGCATCATGATAGACTGCCCTTTTCTGACCTCTTAAAGGGCTCTCAGTCACAAAGATTCTTAATGTGTGATGCTTAATTACATTTTAATAAGTTGTTCTTGAGAAAATAAAATCCACAAGTGAAGCTGACATAAATTTAAATCCTGCACATGCCTAAAATACAAAGTCTTTGCAGGATAAAATCAAGCACTTTCTTTTTTCCCCCTTCAGTACTCTTATTTTGCATCTTTTTTGCTCATTTCTGTTTGTACCACTTCCAGAGGTCTCAGTTCACCCCACCAAAAAATGATGGTTTTCGCCATAGATGCTCATTCTCAGGAAACACATAAGACAAGGCAAGATTGAAGAAACCCACAGAGTAAAGCAGGGTTGTTTGCATTCAAAATATCTGTAGCGAAGGAAAAGCTTGTGGCTATTTTATCAAGAGGTGGATGCTGATGCTGTAATTCCAAGATTATTTATGAACATACTAGACAGCACACACATGCTTACATATGCAGATAAACACAGAGTGTTCAACAGAGGCAGGAAGGACCTTGAATCACAAGTGGCTATTTAAATAACTATACTGTAATCCTGACATTTCAATCTTATGGAAAATGCTTCTGACAGTACACTAATAATGTATGTCCTTAAGAAATAAATTCTACAATTCCATATTTCAAACTTCTCTGAAACAAGTAGACTCTTTTCAGTATACAAGAAAAAATATTATGTGAAATAGGAAGATTTCCTTAGAAAGCTAAAGCAGAAAAGAATACATTAAGAATCTGTATATTTTTTAAGATGTTCCCAACTCAAATTTTCTCTTACATTAAAAGCACAGTAGCTTTCCTAAGGATCAACAGTTGTTAGGATCAAATACTTTTCCTAGGAATTATCTACAAGTCAATGAACTTTACCATCCCCAGAAATACCATCTACATTCCTATGCATCTACGCACTCCCTCAGGTGGATACATTTTCGAACCAAAAGCAGACCTGCTTTCTAGGCATTCTTTATCAATGCTTCCTTACTTTTGACGAAACAGAGAACAAAACATTCAAAGGAAGAAAGCTTCTATGTGCAAATAAATCAACCAAGTTTACAAGATGAATTAGGTATCTAGCTATGCTGAGATCTGATTCCAATGAAATCAAAGGCAACTATACTACTGTAGGGTGTGCTGACCTGGAGTTTTCATTAGATCCACAGGAAATTTTAAGCTCTTAAAAACACTTGTTAATAATGCCAGATGACACAGTTATGCAATTATCTGGCCCATTAGTTTTGCAGTTTACAACCATTAGCAAGTGGTTTTCCCCCACTCTGAAAACTTTCATGAAAAACAGTATTTACAATAGAGTAGCTTATAACACCATGCTGATACCAGAAACCCTGCTCAAGTCCCTACTTCGATTATATCCCAGACTGGAATACAGGTCTCTTCTCAGGGTTAGGAGAAGAGGTTAAGATCCCGTCTCAGGGTGAGAGTTCCTAATGGCTCCAGTAACTGTCAGTTCAGGTTCCTCATGTGTCTAGAGTCTTTGAAGCCCCATTATTTGAAGAGCAAGATTTTTCGCACAATTTAGTTGTTGCAACATGTTCCAGGAAAACTGTGAGAAAGAGAGGACACACTGAACATCTACTAAATTTGACCTACAAGAGCAGTGTGCTTAACAGTGCTCCATCCATTAGTATTACTGGCCAAGGCTGCTCAATAAAGGCTTTACGATTAAAGCGTAACAACCACAGCAGTATAATTCTTAGTGTTCTTTTGGACAATGATTAAATCAATACTGAGTACCAGCCTCAGAGTTTCCAGATAGCAACATGGTAAGTCTTCTTTCCTCATATACCTTCACTAACAGCCTGCAATAAACCATTCAGAAAGCACAAAATTCCTGTATTTCGATACAACAGCACAACTTTCCCCCTTCTAGATTGTCCTCTGCTGTGGAAACAGGATAGAAAAGCCAGTATAAAGTGTGCTACCTAGACATGCATTCACTTCCATGGATTTGCTTCTGCATGGCGAAATTTCTCTTTTGTGATATTTAGATGAATGCACAGTTAAGCAGCCACAATGCACCACAGTTGCCCATTTTCAACCTGCATCCTCGGTTATGTCTGCAAGGTCACACAAGAAAAACCCAACAATGACAGAGAAGGACCTCAAGCCAACAGCGTGATAGACTTTTCCTAGAAACCAAGCATCCAGTCCACAGTCAACTCACTGTTTTCTTATCACCTGAGCTGTTGTCCATGCTATACCCTCACTGTACGAGCTGAGTTTTCTTTCACACCTTTAAGCATCTACAATTTAAATATTTATAGCTAAGCTCTATTTACATAGGTTCCCTTTGTTACTAATAACCACTTCAGGTTAGAAGTAATTTGATCATCTGTTTCATACAGAGATGAGTTGTGGGCAAGCCTCAGTAACTACACTCACTATATCCCCATAAATTTCAGCATGAAACTGGGATGACCAGCTCAGCTATAAGGTGTTTACCCTCCATATGTCTATATTTCATCAGGAATCCTGAATTAATCAAGAATTAATCCTGCTCTGTGCCTGTCAGTCTCCTAAGTGGATCATAACACTGCCCTCTCATAAAAATACTGTGAAGAAAAATGTGTTAAAGACTGTTATATGTGGCTATTAAGGCTGCATGGTGACAGAAGGACAAGGCAGAGCTGAGGTTGAGTGGCTCTCAATAACCACATATTCTGATACCTTCTTGGGGAGAATTTAGGTAAACAAGGAGTGACTTCCAGCCTTAGGACACAGCAAAGGAGATACCACACTTATTAAACAAGGAGTATGCTTGGGATCTAGCCTGAACTGAATCTAGCCAGAACTCTCTGCAACATTTCTGTGTGTATCAAATCATTTTCAAATATGCCAAAACCAAAATAAACCAAGTATGGTTTCTTAATTGCATGCATAATCACTTCTGTAGTATATATGTAAATACCACAAATAAAGGCAGTGCAAACACATGAGAATGTGAACAAATACTCCTCATTCTAAATGTCTGCAAAACCCCAAGCTACACTTAGGATGCCTGGTCTCAGTTCCGTATCTGACTGGAGAGCACAAATGTCTTTGACTGTCAACCATGAATTCACTTTTGAAACTGGGATGCACAGGCCAGTTGATTTCAGAGTGGCAAAAAATGCAAGGATCCTTAGAGAATACCCGTGACTTTACCTACGTGTGAAGTCACTCACCAGTGAATGCAAGAGAAAAACCAAACAGAGCTGGCCCCAGCCACAAAGGAGATGGAGAGGATAGGGTAATACTACAATCAACTTCTTTCACAGGAAAAGCACTGTTTTCTAGTTTTATCCTCTTTCACAGTGTATTAAGCTAATATGGAAAAAGCAGTGAAGAACAGTATCTGTATAACTATCCCAAAATTGCTCCATGCGCTGGCAAGCCTCAATGTACTTAAACTCCCACTGGCAGGCCACTGAAAAACCACTGTTTGGCTGTGTCTGCTACACTCAGAATCAAGTGCACGGAGAAGCCAAGATTACATCTATAGAGATATTCAGATGTGGAGTCTCTCTTCTGTCAGATGTGGATATGTCCCCATGCATCACAGCCCAATGAACGAGAAGAACCATGAAGCCAGGATGCTGTCAGAGAACATGCATCCTATGGGGTCACAGCACAGGGGAAAATCCATGCGTACTTCAAACGCCAAATGCACAAGCCAAGGGACTTGGAAGTGTGAGGTGGAAGCCAAATGTGTGATCTTACACTTTATGTGTGAGACTTGTCAGGCCTGCCTACAGCCTTACAAAAACACTCACAAACCATACTCAGCCAGCTGGTTTGTACTTTCATTGTATTTCCTAGAGGCAGAAAACAGAGTCTGCCCACAAACTGCATTCACATTCTCCTAGTGTATATTTTACTTTTCAGCACAGCTATGATGGGTTTAATTTCACCTTGATTTCTTTAGAGGGTAAAAGCATTACAGAAAAAATACATTTCTGCTTTGCTTTCAGCCCAAGAATGACAGCAACATTCTCCCTGTGAAGAACTGGTAATGCTGCAGTGATTTTTATCACTACCACTTGTATATCCTGGATATTAATAGATGTTTGAAAAATGCTGTGGTATCTCATTATTTATAAAACGTAACTGGGTATGATTCTGCAAAGAGATGAATACCTCTATATCAGAAGCTGAACAGATTGCTTGTTTTACTCTGCAGTTTACATTGATGGACCACCAAGGTTTAGCTTGGAAAGGTGATGTGAACATCACAGACCAGACAAATCTACAGTTGCTTATGCAACCAGCATCTACTTTATCATGACAAGGGTACAGCTGTACTCCTCCTACCCACTGCAAAGTCAACATATGTGAGTGCATCACCCCCAACATACATCGCTCCAGCTCATTACAGTGCACAGGTATGTCTTATTTTGGAATAAGGTGACCAACAGACTATTGTATTAGTCACTACCACAGTATCAAAATTTAGACAGATTTCAAACTGGAGAAATAAAAAAAAAAAAAATCAATAAAGACAAGAAAGTACATTTCAGTGAGAATAATGAAGTACACAAATATGGGTTGGGGAATTTCCAGATAGATGGAAGTTCTGAGGGAAAGCATCTTGTATTAAAAAAAAATCTTAAATTTAGTATGAGACGATAACATTATGCTTTTGGGAAATGTAAATACCATGCTGGGACCAGTGAGGGAGAGAAGAGTTTTTAATACTCTTCCAGGAAGATTTTTACTTGACTCAGCATTTGGGGTTCTGTGCCCATTTTGAGACACAAAATGTAGATCAGTTTGGAGAGAGCATGGAGAAAAAGATGGAGAAACACTTAGACAGAAGGAAAAGTAACTGTTTAATTGAGAGGGGTAAAAATAAGCCCAACAGCTTTTTAACAGCCAGTCATAAAGGAAGTGGCAAAAATTGCTGTGTCTGTGGTGGGCACAGCAGATAGTACAAGTTAGGAAAGTAAGAGAGGGAAAACTTTTCTAAGGTTGCTATAGCATCACCCAGGAAGACAGTGAAACCTACCTCATTACAGTTTTCAAAAATGTTAAACAGACACATCCCGAGAATGGCTAAGGCAGAGCTGATGTTAGTTTGCAGCTGGGCAACGAACGAAGTAAAACCTAACGTTCCCTTTCAGACCTATATTTCTTTTTTCAGTTGTTGTTGGTGGTAAACTTTGTTTCTTGTTTGTTTTGATCTTCCTGTGGATGAAGATAGAATGCCTACAGTCTGGCTTTCAGGTCCTCATGGGAGATTGCAAGGCTTAAACGTATGGAAAAAAATATTTCTATTCTATGGAAACTAGACACATTTGAAATGATACGATTCCACAAAAAACATTCAGAGGCTTCAAACCATCATTTGTCAAGAGCAGGTATTTTTAAGATGATTTTCATTATACTACACATCTCTCACTTGATTATGTGCTGATTCTATTCTCACTTTAGGAGGCATCACTCCTGCTGACTTCAATAGCATTATTCCTCCTGTTTTCACACCACACTAAATGAGAATAGACTCAGCCCTAAAGTAGTAAAATGGATTTGGGATTAAAAGATCTTAATGTTCTGGGGCTTTTTTTTGCAATTTACTACTATCCTCCAGGTTTCATTTGTGCCTATAAATTGTCCCTTTGGCGGCAGTGGCATGAATGTATTTGTTTAAGACACCACTTGCTTCCATAAGCACAGAAAGACAGATGAATCCTTGCAGAACTCTGCAGCTCGGGCTAGATTGATCTATAACTCAATACAGCAGTTCTTAAACACAGGTAACATGAAAAGCTCTTCAGCAAGCTGCTGAATACAGCAGTCTGTTTAAAAACAATAGAAGTGACTGAGTATATTCATCTCATTGTAAGAAAATGCTCACAGAATCAGACAAGCTTCCTCAAAAGGCTGGGTTTTCCTGTTAGTTGCTGCGACTGCATCCCCTGGTGAATTGCACTTCTGAGTTCATGAATGCAGCAGCACAAAGCAAGGAACACTGAGAATCTGGGGCTATTTCTAGACCTCAGTTCTCCTCTAGATAAAACCCTTAATGAACTTCAGTATTTTACACACAGGCTGGGTCTGGGAAAATGCTCATAGAATTACACAAACAACAAGTCTAACAACCTACAAGTTAAACCAAACTGAAAATACTCTGAAACTACATTCTATTAAGTATTCTAAAATTACACTCAATATTAAAATACAAGAGATGTCCAGCAGCACCACATCATGGCTCAAGTGGGCATCTTCTGCACACAAATTTCATTTTTGCAGACATAAAGCTTCTCTAGCTTCAGAATGTTAAGATTTAAAGAAAGATTTGAACATAAGATTTGAACAGAAAAATCACGAATGAGAATGTGCCTCTGTATATATCAGAAAACTCTCTGAAGAAGCCTACACCCAAAACAGAGGCATATCTATTTGATATCAAGAAAACTGGACTGCCAAAGACAGCATTGCTGAGACTCTCCTTCATGGAGACCCTCCAAGAGCAAACAGTCCTGACATCCAAGAAGATACTCCACCTCCAAAGGCTCTAGGAAAGTCAAAGTATGTAACTTTTCATCTGTTTTTCTCCAAACAGAGTTTTCTTAAAGAACCAAAAGGATAAAGGATCTAATTCTTATTACAAAAAAAAGCCAGCTGATGTCCCCTTCCAAAATACTATTTTTCTCTGGGAGATAACTGGCACTGGCAAACTGCATGCTTTTAGGGAGCCAGGAGACATCAAGTTATATGTCACGACCCTTTTTTGGTTGCTAAACTTTTTCATGAAGGTTGAACCTGATGAAATCCACAGTGCTGATAATCAACAAGATTATCTTCCCTTGCAAGTATAAATAGAAAGGGTAGAAGTGTTATTCAGGTGGAAAAAAGTTTTGTTACTTTCATGGCAAAAGAAATCCGCCTGCCTAACTACACCTCTAATGCCTTTCTCATAAGAGAAGTCATTATGGTGACTTTTATAAAGGAGAATTTCTGATTTCTGTACACATATAAGTGGAAGATCCTGGAATCCTAGATTAGGAATAAAAAATGAAGTGCTCAAAATGGAGGTAAACCCAGAAACCCCAGCATTTGGAAACCAATCTCAGCTCCACAGCTGGGGTTAACTGAGGACACTATGAACACTTCTGTGGATCATCAATCAAGATACGCACTCCAAAGGAAATGCTTCACCTCTCCTCCCTATAAAAGATCTCCTGCTGTTCCTCACATAGTGCACCATTGATCGAAAGCCATTTCAAGAGAGAACTGTTCCCCTGATTGTGCAGACTATCAACAGCTGAGAGGATCTCTAATCTGCTAGTCCCAGAAGAAATCTTGAGCATTGTCCTGTTTCAAATCTATGATAATTCGCCAGGTCAGGGGTCAAATCATCTGGTAATTAGCAGAATAAATTAGTTTGTTAATGACTTTGGAGGAACAAGTACCTAATTAATGGGGAGGTGTTGTGCATGCATGACTAAAGATATTAATGTAATCGTATAGCTACAATGACCTGTTTTTAAATGACATATCCTACCCAAAATAGCCTGGAGCAAAAGAAGTGCTGTTGACAAATGGTAGCTGAGTAAAGCTGTTTGGGTATGCAAGAATGGTATGTTGCCTTAAGCAGTGTAAGTGGATCTGTGTGTACAGTAAAACTACATCTTTGAAACTATTTCAAAGTTAGAGTTGCAAGAAGGTATTGTTGTCTTAGGGTTCTCTAGGGTTATCGACTTCCTGGAGTGGAACAACGCCCCAGAATAATAAAATAACAGGAACAATCTCATGCAAAAATAAAAGAAAGAAGCCTTCCAGACTTCTCCTTCCTCATCAGATTCTTCGAGCCACTGGTGCGGACAGGAAGCCTTGTCATATACTGGGGCCCAGGACAAGCATAGAGCAGAACAATGGTAAGAAAGCATTCCAGTGTTATGCAAGGAAAGAGACAATACACTCTGCGAGTAAAGTCTGCCAGCCACACTAGCACAGAGGCTCTAGTGGGTCCCCTGTGGACTTGTGTTGCATAGAAGCTCTGATCAGGTTACCATAATGATCCCTTTTAGGCCACAAAATCTATGATTCTTTCCATAATCTGAACTAGCACATTATCAGAGATAATTTTCTAAATTGATGTCAACATTAGAGAAACCGATTACTATTTGATCAATACTCTGAACATGAAAATAAATTCCTAAGAGTCCTTATGTGTATCTACTGCATTAGGAACAGACTGTAGTATTTGCAGAACTCAGGGAAAGCATCAAGTCTATTTGCTTTTATTAATGATTCCAAGGAAAAAACTCTAGGATGTATCGACAGGACCAGCCTTCCTTAACCTCCTCCTACGCTGCAGTAGATTTTTCAACAGCTTTTCAAAGGACTAGGAAGTCTGCTTTGGAAACAAATCAGTAGACATCACAGCTGGCAAGACACCGGCCTTCCCTGACGCATTCCTATTATCAGCTAATTTAATGATATATTTTAATCTTCATCTCGGTTTTATTCTTAGAGATCCTAAAGACACACATTCATTTATAAGGACCCTTACTGTGGACAAACAGCTCAGCTAATTTTTTTTGACTGATCCCACCGCATCAGGCTTGGAAGTGAAATGAAGGAGAGGCACTGCGTAGTGCTGTCTTTTTGGCCAAAGCATCCATCAAGAAACGAGTCACTTACTGAAGAGCAAACATATACCAGTGGGAAAAGGAGAAGCCAGAGCTCCTTCCCCTTCTCATCAGTACATAAGGAGCAGTAAAAATCAGGCATCTGGTCGCAGTGTGACAGCCCACTCAGCACACTTCACTGGCACAGCGCCTGGGTCCCTCTCCTAGCCTAGAACAAGCAGCAGCCCCCAGCCCTTAGTAGCTCTTCAACTGCAGAAGGATGAAGGCCAAGACACGTAGGGTTTCAATGGGAAGCAAGCACTACTTTAAACCAAGCCATTAAAACTAACCTTGGTTTACAAAATAGCCCATGTTGCTCTGGATCACTTCGGCTAACTGAATTATCTGGGTAAGAAAAAAAAATTCACAAATTCTCCTGATTGTCTTGCCCAAAAATACGTAACTTGAGATACGTGACATTAATGCATAATGACCTTCTAAGTCTGAACTGGTATCTATAGCTCCTTGATCACACTGGACACCAGAGTGGAAAATGCCTCACAGTCAGACTGCTTCTCAGCTGACATGGTTAACTCTCTTACTGATTTTTACATTGGAGAAAAATGTCCTGCAAAACAATTACAGCATTTAAAATGGTTTGACACACACCAATTTTCCAACCCAAAGCATCAAAGAGGGTTTTTTTGAGATTTTTCCACAGAAAAGAACAAGACTCGAAAATGGACACACCAAGAATCAAGCTTTCTTCCTGCCGCACATCAGTACTTCTAAGTATTTTCACTGATTCTCCTGAAGTCTACCCTGACTGCTGGAAATTTGTATGTGTAAGAAAAGTCAATGTCCTGGAAATGTCTAATTATCTCTTTTTGGGTCTAGAAGACAAATGAGGGTGAGAGAGAACATGAGGAGACATCTTTTACCCCTAAGTACAACTTCCAAAATTTATGGAGGCCTTTTAAGATGTGTATTTTTATACTTCCTTTTTTTTTTCTTTTTTTTATTGATGGACTACAGAACACAGGTTTTTGGTCCAGTCTGAGAGACATAAGTTTTAAGGTGACATGGGAGTCTAACTAGGAATATCTCCTTAAAACTGTACCTCTTCTGAGCAATAGCAATTGGTATGAAGGATACAGCCAACAAAAGGCAACAGACACACAGCTACTGCATTTGAAGTCAGGTATTGTGTCAGAAAATAGTTTAGTATTTCCTAAAATAAGTCCCAGAGCATATAGTATAGCACTAGACTCCTGCAATGGGAAGTCTGTCAAATCCCTTCAAACCTAACAAAGTGTAAGTGAAAGAAAGTAAAGGGTTAGGCAGTTTTGGGTTTCTACCCTTACACACTTACTAAAAGACTAATTTTTGTCTGCATACATACATACATATATTCCTGAGAAAAGCCTGTGGTGAGCTACATATTACAAATTTTAAGATTACTGCATGCTGCTAATCTTTCTCATAATATATTTGCTAAAGTCATATCACCATCTTTTTAAAAGGCTGTAAAATGGTGTAGGCAACTTAAAGCCTAAAGCCAGGAATATAATACAATCCAGATATGCCGTAAAAGTGTTAATTAAGAAACCTTATGAAGGAAGGGGAAAGATGTTACTTAATACTGTCATAGTACCAGTGATGTCCCAGTGACAAATCACAAATAACAAAGAAATCAGGTCTTGTAAAGAGGTGACTGATTGAGGCTAGATCATTCTGTCTTACACTAAAATGAAAGTAGGTGCTTTAAAAAAAAAACCAAAACAAAACAAAAAAAACCAAAAAGCGAAAGGGAAAGGAAGAGATGTAGCTCAAAGAAGTCTCCAGGGCATGTCGGGTATGACAGGTTGTAGAAGTTAATTAGATGACTTACTTAGAGCAGATAAGGAAAATCCCTATTGCTAAGCATAATGTTAGGGACTTGTTTTGGTATTATATCTCTTGCTTCTTTATTTGTTTACTACACATTTGGTTTACTTTTTTATCATTAAAACTTGTCTAGTGATAAAGCAGATTCTCAACAATCAAATGTCTACTCCATGGATCCATTATTCAAGTGCAGACTGGCAGAATTAAGACAAGGTTTACTACCAACTCAACTACTCAGTTTCAAAAGCCTACTCAAGTTGTCAGGCTGAAGAGGGGCATCTTCCTTAGCACATATTAGTCTCTACTGCTTTGACAAGGAGTGTCAGACCAGGATACTACCATCATTCGTGGTTCTTTTTTAAAAAATACAAAAAAAAAAA
>VXBO01004692.1:360141-383703 GCA_013400135.1 Rhinoptilus africanus
AGAGAGTTTAGAAAGAGGCCTGACTTAAACTACTACAATCAGGCAAAATGCTTTGTGGAAGTCAAACACTGAGTAGATCACAAGGCCATAAGAAAATAATTGTTTATCCTCTGTAGAGGTTCTTTACACTCTCTGTGGTCAATCTCCTAGGAAAAAATAGTAAGTGCTCTGCTTTCAGGGGTCCACTTGTCATTTGCATCTGTAGCAAGCTATAAATGTCTTACACGTAACTTATTTTATGAAAAGTATAAACTAGATTTATTAATGTACATCTGTTTTCATGCAAGTTTTTAATAGACCATATTTTACTAAAATTCCTGTTGCAACAAAAACCTCACAAGCGCATCATTGCCTGATAACTATTTACAAGTAAAGCTAAGCAGTGAAGAATTTCTAAACCTCAAATTCCCTTGCTCAGATCACAGCTCAGTAATACAGCAAACCTGGCTGTAAGGCTCACAGAACCAGATAAAAATCTTCTAGCTATAGGACACAAAACATTTCCCAATGGAAACTCATTCTGCTGGTCTGCGTTCATTACAGAAGTAAGGACAAGTTGAGGTTCTGTCAGCAGACTTTGGTGAAATCAGGCACGGTTTTCTCTTCCACAGCAGCCCTGAAAGTCAGCACGTGTGCTAGAGAAGCTGACAGAACTATGGGTGCATGCCAAAACCCAAATTAGATCCAGTTCATCTTGTTGGGTGATCTGGTAGTACACAGATGAGTATAAATGATTTTGACGCCATAGTTTCTGTATTCTCCAGGGAACACAGATCCGTACTGCCCTCCATCTTTAATATAGTTTGAAAAGCTTCAACAGAAACGGTACAGGACAAGAGTAAGTCTGGACCACAACACAGCACAGAACAGCAAAAATTGCTTTGTTCACAGTATTTCAGCAATTCTGGGCAATTCAGCAATTCTATCAGAAGCTCAGAAATACAAATCAAAAGAGAATAAGCAGAAATAATATCCACCTTACCATTTCAGAGGCTTTCAAATGGCTGAGCTCTTGGTTAGTTTTCTAAGTTGCTGAGGGTCTAAAAAGTGTAAGAGTACAGACACAAACCCACTGCTTATGGTGAGGGTACTACTTGTGAAAAATCTTGGGAGTCTGATTTTCCAGTCTCTTTGCAATTGAAAAATTGAAAAATCATATTGTTTCTTGGCAATACATACATAAAAATACAAGATAGGTATGGCTGCATGCAGTCTAATAGCAAGCCTCTTCTGAAAGGCAGGCCCAACAGAACTTCTCCATTACCAATGAGACTTGGCTTGGACCACTTCTGTTCACTTCTGACAGACGCTCTGAAACTGTATGGAATAGAGAGAGTTTTTTAAAAAACATCACTGGGTTTAAATACAGACTTGAACCGAGCTCTCCATAGTCTAAAAGCAGACCAGAATGTTATGTGACACTTTGAACACTGCTACCCAGTCAGTGATGCATAGCACTAAATGCTGGTTGCTAGCATTCATTTTTGGAGGGGTAATAAAGTACTTAAAAACATAGCAAACTATTAACTCCACTGTCGGCAGAAGACATGTAAACACACACTATACAATAGTCATATTTGGACCAATGTGTTGCAATAGAAATATCCTTAACCTGACATTTGATTTGTTAGCAGGACTGTGTTTTTTTTTCTACAGTATTTTCACAAGCAGGAGACCCAGGAGTGTTTGTAGCTCTTGACTCTGTTTTAAGGGGTTTTGATGTCTCAAATGACATAAAATGCAACTTTTGCACTATTTAGGCCTTGGCAGTTAACTAAAACTAAAATTGATCCTCAGTCCTCTATTGAGCTGGATATTGGAACAAACACCACATTTCACTAGTATGAGCAGAGAGCCAAGTACTCAACCCATTATGAAGTACTTCTGAAATACTATTTCTTATCACATTGGTAGCTTCTGAAATGAGCTGCAATTGAGAGTGTATTTTAAGGGGTAAAAGTCAAACACCAATTGTCACCTGACAACCAGGGAGACACGGGAGAAGAAACACACCTGTTAAAGACGGTTATGACATACAAATATATCCCTTAATATTTTCAGCAACTCCATCAAGGCTCATTCCTGGACAAAAGGACCTATTTCACTGCACGGATTTTCCTCTACATGTGGTTATCCTAGCAGAGAAGGAAGTCACTGTACATATTTTTATTCTAAGGACCCGGATTAGGGCTTCATGCAGTGTTTGCACAGCACCAAACAAAGTCACGGGTCTGGTTTGTGAATGGGGCTCATAGCTACCACTCTGCTTGAATCAGTATCTTTTTAAGGTAGATAAACATATTCTTGTAAATAAGGGAAAATGTAGATAAACTGCCACGTTTTTCCTAACTGTACTTTTTAAAAATCTGCTAATGCTGTGCCATATGTCTAGTACAATATGTAGTAAAGTGGAATTAATGAGAAGACATTTGAGGATCTATTATCTTTTTGGTAGCACCTGCTGCAGTTAAGTTTTAGAATCCGACTGAAGATTTATTATGTTTCTATAACATGGTTTTCATTTAGGGATTTTCATACTGGAGAAAAACTTCAAAAAAATTATAAACCACAGTGGTTTTGTCCCTCTGTTTTTGCACGCCTGTATGCTCTTTATACTTTACTCTGTCCAATTTTACTAAGTTATAATTACACAATATATTTCCAAGCAGGACCCAGAGGCATCACTGAATACATGATAAAAATATACACAAAAAAAGTCATCACTACAAGTTTTGAACAGGTAAGCCTTAATTCCAGTGCTATACTTAGAATGATAGAATGGTTAGAGGTGGAAGGGACCTTAAAGATCACCTAGTTCCAACCCCCCTGTCATGGGCAGGGACGCATTGACCAGGTTGCTCAAAGCCCCATCCAGTCTGGCTTTGGACACTTTGAGGGATGGGGCATCCACAACTTCTCTGGCAACCTGTTCCAGTGTCTCACCACCGAATACTTCCTCAAATACTGCAACTAACCTAAGAATAACGTGGTCTAAAACTTATTTACTTACAGTGCTTTTATTTGCCATTTGCTTTTGAAATTACTAAGATATCTATTTGTAACTTTGTCCGTAAGCATCATGGACAGAAACTGCCTTTAAAAATACTGTAATTGAATATTAGATTTTCCAATAAACATGGCTGCAAGATTGTGACTGTAAGATAGAAGAAAGTTCACAACAAAATGTTAAGCAACACTGACATACTCCTAAAACCATAAAAACTGGTAATACAAAGGCTATTACTGCCTTACCATCAGAGTACAATAGCCAAATATAAAAAGATAGGAGAGGAACATAAGATAATAACAAGACCATAGCATAAACAGAAAATATGTTCCCATTGAAATAAATATTAATTACTTCTCAATACAGAATGTGTACATCTACGCATAAGCCACAAAAGTAGCTTAGTCTAGCGTTTATGCAAGTTATTAATATAAAATGTCAGTAAGAGCATATAACTTCTTTCACCTCCCAATAAATTTAATTGAAACAGTGGTCTGCTGGAAGGCAATCCAGGCCAGTCTGCCCAAACTGACTGGGGCAGCGCACATGAGTGATGGAGCGTTCAGTTCATCAGTATTACGCTCTGACCTTTCCTTTACATTTCTCCGTGTTGCTAATGCTTGCACCAGCACGTATACAGATAATAGACAAACAAGAGTGGCACTCTAGCATTTTTTAATGCTCAGTAACAATGGATATTTCTCCTTTGTCTTAAGTACAAGGGATTGCTGTCTAAGCATAGGGGAAGAAGCATATCCATACTCCAATGACAAGCTGAGCTGCTACTTGCAAAGTACAGCTGGTCTTGTGAGGGTCCTTCCTAAGTCTGGTTACAGGCCAATGCCCTTATATACATCTGGAAGAAATCCCACTAATCACCAACTAGTGCCTGTGCCAATGGCTACAAAAGGTATTCACTATATGTCAGGATCCCAGAGAGAGAAGCGTTAACAATGCCTATGCATAAGTGATGGTCAGACATAAGCTTGGTGCAGCTATATGAGAACTTCCTAGGGTTCCTAAAAAGCAAAAGGAGGTCGCTAGCCAGATGTATCACCTGCTTCAGTTTCTATCTTACACACAAAGCCTCCAGGATTTGCCCAAGGTCAGAGAGCTCAGTGGCAGCGCAGACAAATAAAAGCACCTCACCAGAAGTTATTTGCTGTGCTTATAAAATGCTGAATTTTTGATTTCTGTCCAATTTGCAACAGATTAAAGTGACATAGACCTGATTAAGGATTCTCAGTTAGATCAAGTGTGGAGAGAATGCTTTTCAAATACATGTTGTGGATAAAGGTTAAACAAAGGGGGATTTTAGAGAGCTACTGAAAGCAGTAAATTGCTTTTGCACACATTTCTCCTGTATTCATTTTTCTCCTGTATAAAACTCCTCTTGAAGCTGAGATGCTGATTTTTCCAAGTGTTTTTATTACTGCACAAATAGCAAGGTAAACTGAGAATTTCCCTGGCCTAAGGGATACTTAAATTTATTTAGGTTTTGATCTGACAGACACAGTTTATCACCTGGCTCTTTAGGACAGGTATGCTACTTAAAAATACAATGAAACAAGCCATCCAATATCAGCTTGAAGGACTCAGAGCTATAACCAATAACTGTTTCATTCAAAACACATAAACAGGCCTAGAAGCAAGAATGAGAACCCAAGACTCCCCATCCAAAGATAAGCACTTTAATCAGCTGGCTAGCGAGTCTTGCGGTGTCGATGTCCCATGAATCCCAAATTGCATGCATGCCAGCATTTTAAAGGACAAAGGGAAAAAGCTCTTCTGCGTCTGGGAAGGGACACACAGGCTTGAGCCCATTCAGGGAGAGGAAGAGTCTTGTGCTTTGTATATGTGAAAACTCGAACCACAGGTCTTACAGAAAAAAAGCTAAGTTATCCATCCCCTATACTCCTCCACCCTTCTGTCTGAAGCAGTAGCTGTAAGTGGGTCTTTTTTTCAGTAACATTTGATGAATGTCTGGTAAGTATAGAGTGGCAGCACCTACTAGAACAGCCTTGCTGGGACTTGGACACTCTTCCTCCTGACATGGCACAGGCAGGAGGCTGTTACACTTTGGAAAAAAGAGACAAACCTCAGCATACAAAGAGAGGCTGTCCAGGCACTTGTAAGACTAAAATTAAAAAGTAAGACGTTAAAGTCATGTAGGTATCCTAGTTTTAGGCTGTAGCAAGGCCAAGGTTCCCAGGACTTTAATCCTAGATTTACATGCCTAAATTCTTGACAGCTTCAGCTTTAATCAGCCGAATACTGGTTTTGGATTAAGCTCACATTCCCTACAATAAATATGTCTGTATCACAATTTACTTGTAGTCTGCACCAGTAAGACTGATGTGGATTGAGAAGAACCAGAGATACAGATTACTACAAAATTATTTCTTGAGCCATGTGTGAAAAGAAAACAATAAAGACATGAAAATTTGTTAGACAGCCAATAGCAAAAGACTAGACAGATGAATACCCAGAAAACAGAGACATGTAATGGTGGCTAACAATCTAAACAAATTTGTTTTCACTCCAGAAATTAAATAAAGTTTTCCATTGCCTTATATATTGCTGAATCATTTGTTTACCACATTGGCCAAACACCATGAGGACAGAAGAAAATAAAACAGAACTTGAAAAGAATTTGGTGAGGATATAAGACAATCAATACATTTTCACATCTCTCATATTACAGTATTTTAGCAAGTATTTATCTGAATAAAAAGTGATTTCAGATTTAAAAATGGGAAATTTTATGACCTAGCAATTGATAGAAAAAAACCACAGAAATGCAGCAACGAATGGAGTAAGAGTAACAGGACAGAAAATCATTTACTAGAAAGTAAGGCAGACAGATGGAGATTCAGATTTCTGGTTGGCAACTGGAGGAAAGCAGTTTCTGCACAAAATCTTTGCTTAAACATGGAGACAGTGAATGAAAGAACAATCTGTATGAACAGCTAACTATCATGAATAAAAATGAGAACTTTTGTGGAAAAAAATGAAAGGCCTATGAGACAGACTTGCCAGGAATACTGCCTCAAACCCAATAACAGCTAATAAGAGTGTCTAGTAAGTACTGACATTCAAGGGAAAAAAAAGAAGAAAAAAGAAAAGCCTGGAGATAAATAGTTATAGCTGGAAGAAATTCCTATAGCCGGAACCAAGAAATTGAACAGAGTGGTTGGTCACTGCTGACCAAGCACTGCTGAGCAACATAGTGCTAAGGGGTCATGTCTTGTAGTAAGAAAGACCTTTCTGCAATCAGCATGTAACTCTGTAGGCATCAGAGATTCCTAATCAGAGAAAGGTTTGGGACGTTTCATTCTATCATGTAGGAGAGAGGCCTGAATTGCATCTGACCTTAGAGAAATGGTTGCCAACAGCAAAGGTAAGTGAACTGACAGGGAAAAGGTTAAAAAAGTAACAGTCAGAACAAGTACTGAAGCCCAAGGTAAAAAGAAAACAAGAAGCAGACCCGACACACAGGCATTCAGGTCCAGGATAGATGGAGAGGGTGGGGGATGGAGAAGGCAAAAGACAGACAGGCAGTCTTTGGCACGTCAAACGTGCTGAAAATCACTATCTTTTAATTTTAAAAGCCACAGCCTTCTGAGAAGGCGGCAATGTATGCAGTGATTGAAGATGCAGAGATTTCCAATTACACAGAGTGAAACCAAGGGCTATCAATGTATACACACTATAGGAAAAACTGCCAACAGTTCAATCACCACGTTGGCAGCTACGCTATCAGGTCAATGACCAATTCTGTTCCAGCAGGACTGAGTAGCCAGCTGCAATGTTATCCCTACAACACTGACAAGGCAGTAACAGCAGACCATAATACTTGTGAGCAAGAGCTGATGATAGACAATAAAGCCATGCTGAGGCCAATGGGCAAATGCAGGATGTCGATAAGAGATCCACAAAAACAAGAGCAAGTACTGCATACAGCTGACATGCAGGAGAACCAACCACTGCTGGGAAACACAAGCAGTTTTTAATTGCAGTACAACATCAGGAAATCCTAATGTGACACAGAAGAGAAATCTGTCACCAGAGGCTTTATGCTGCATTGTATTACAATCAAAAAACATATTTTGAGGTAAAGGACTAAAACACGGCAAGCTAGAGCCAGAAACAACCATCCCATAGAGCCCAGTAGGCTAGTGAAATACAGAAATTATAGGAGTCATTGAAAAAGATCATGGAAATCAAAAGCATTTCTGCACCCACTGAAATGACCACAGAACTAATGATCACTGGCCAAAAAAAATAATTTGTGAACACTGAGGACTGTCTTTGACTTCAATTCACCTTCCACAGCACTTAATGGGGAAGTGTCTGATCACAGATTACTGCTCCAGTTTTACTTTCAGGACTGCCAAGTCCTCTCCGGTTATTTCCCAGTATATTAAATGATTTCCACTCCTGCAAAGTGAGAGTAAATCACAATTCTGCTGTGGCAGAGGGTTATTCCTCCTTGCCCAGGAAATTAATGACTGCCTCAAGCACAAAGCATTGGAGAGGGAGGCTGGAAATGATAATGAGTTAAGTGATCAGCCAAACATATTAAATGCTATGATGATCCAATTGCACAGAATTAGCATATTTTGATAGACAAGTACATTATAAATATTAATATAAAAGTTTAATATTTGAAATTATATCGCAGTGATTTTCCAGAAATCTGCAAATATCAGCAAAGTTCAGCTGGAAAGTCTCTTCTTGGGGCTTCATAACTGTGTGCTCAGTTCCCAAGCAGGAGCTGGAATTTTCTGCATATTACTAAAACCTTTATTTCTTTTTATAAAATACAACTTTAAGTATGACATCACATCCATGGTGAGTTTTTCTTGCCTAGAATGAAATTACTTGCCATCTCTTCATATTACCTGGAAACTGCGGATTTAAATGCCTTTTCCTTTGCAGCTCTTGTGCCCTGGAACCACTTTGTGAACATTACTATCTCTTTGTGCTTCTACACACTAACCAAACTCCCCCAAGGAGCCATGACTGGACCTCCTCCACTCCTGCTGCTGCCAAATGTCTGTAACATCCACAGAGCTTTATTATGCCCACAGCTACTCTCCTAAAAACATAACTGGGCATATTTTTGTTGCATCATCCTCTGCTCCATCTGTGTATTTCATTCACCTTTTGCCCCTTGTTGTCCATCAGGAAGATCCTGTGCAACATGTGTCTACCACACCTGGTCCATCTTCCATAAGCAAAGCCCACAGGTGCTCCTGGAGTGTGAATAATCACATAAACCATCAATTCTCAAATCTCACCAGGACACATTATTCTGCTCTTGCCTGCAGCTCTCAATTTGCTTCTGCCTCTGCCATTACTTATGATTAAAAGCCCTGACTCTGTTATTTAACTCCGTGAAGCATGCAGCTTGTATGAGATGGTGTACAACGCAAGGTGAATCCTACAACTTGAAGCACTTCATTATATTAAAAAGAAAAAAGAGCCTTATGATTAATTTTGATTTCAAGCCCCAAAATGAAACAGTTTAAAGCCATCTCAAATATATTTCTCACAGTAGGAAACAGAATAAACCAACAAAACAAACTAAACATTATAATCAACCCAATTATTACCTTCTATGAGCCAAGTATTTTAGGGATGAAAACCACCATCATTTTAACCCAAGTGAAGCATTACTGAGACATTACTCTGGGGAATGGTTCCTCCCTTACTTTCAGCTTAAACCTCAAAAGAAGATTTGCCTTTTTCTTAAGGGCATTCAGGTGATTGATCTTATAGATGTGCTAGTGATAAATTAAATCTTAGGACTAACTTTTTGTTCAGTGGTCTTCACATCTCTCACGGACAAGCATCTGCGAGAAATATGAGGGATGCTGCATAACAGTTCTTCCTTTAATAATAAAAAAGCCATGCACATATACTAATTGCAATGCACTAAGCCAAAATCTGGCAACAGTATCGGAAGGGCAAAGGGGAGGACGATCCAAAAGGAGAACCCATCAAGCAAATAAATAACCAGCTGACCTCACATCGCCCAATTTGGCCCTGTGCACGGCTCCAGATCGCTGTCTGGGAATAAAACTGCCTCCCACTCCTCCCTGGGGTTTAGAGGAGTATGCTGGTCGACATTTAAGCCTTTTTTCGCCTCGGAGACAGGCGCAGCCCCACTCACTGCCGGCCGGGCGAGGTGAGGGGTCCCAGGGCACGGCCATGACGGACACAGGCCCCTCACCAAGAGGGACTTGTCCTCCTCGGCGAGGATTTCCCTCCCTCTTTTCACTCCTCCTGCCTCTCCCCACGCCGCTTTTAACAGGCAGTGGGGAGAGCCCTGCCAGGCTCCTGCCACCACTTTCCGCTGACTCCGCTTTCCCGCCTGAGGAGAACCGGGAGGTGGGAGCTAAGAAACACAATTTCCATAATAATTTGCAAGTCGCTGAAACAGTGAAACTGCATCATGGAGATTAATTTATCCTTCCATTTGATGGAGGCTGTATCTAAAAGTGTCTCCAGTTGGCATAGCTCACTCCATTCCTCCTGCACCTCCTCTGAGATGCCTCGGCTCTCCTGGGCAGTGAGATGGAGCTGGAGAGCCAAAAGCTTCTCCCTCCAACCAAGCCTTGGGAGGCTTTTCTCCTGGGTGGGCAAACTGCTGGGAGGCTCTGCACGCTCTGCCCTGAGAGGGCTGCATGGAGCTGGGGTGGGCAACCAGGGACGCTCATGGCTGGGGTGTGAGGCCAGGGACACCTTCCAGCTTTCTGAGAGGAGTGGAGGCCAAGGAGGAGGAGGAGATGGTCACCTTTATTGCGCTCAGCAGTCATCACTGACATTGTGGCAAGGCCAGTGGGAGAGAAGGAAAATCCCCCTTCCCAGTGAGGTTAGGGTTTGCCCTGCTCCAGACCTCTCCTCCAGCTGAAGGCCCCAAGGGATCTTGTCCCTGTCCCCTGGGGTCTTCTCATCAGCCTCCCATCACCTTCCTCAGAGTTCGATCAATCACCAAAACAAAAATAAACATTTCCCGCTTTCAAGGAAACCATCCTCCTTTCCCCAGCCACATGTGGCGGTGGGCAGGGTTGATCCAGTCACTGCCATGCCAAGGCTTGGCAGCCTCAAACTCTCATCCCAACATATGTGGCAACAGCTCTCCGCTCTTTTATTTCTCCTCTCTGATCTTCACGCTTCTTCCATGAGCCTGAAGTGGTTTTCCATTTGGTTGTGATAACGAACTGATAATATTTAAGCTGGTGCCAAGCCTACTGTAAATTACAGCAGCTCCTAGGAAAATAACCCCTTTGGCTCAGCAGAGTATGCCATTTTATTTATGTTGCACTTATACACCTGAATATTGAACTCTGCATTTAAATGGGACAACAAATCAATACTACACAGGGGATGTGCGTGGGGAGGGGAAATCAAAAAATTCTTTAGCTTTGCTCCCAAAACACAAATTTGTAGGAGTGAAAGGAAAAGATGCTTGTGGGATGGAATAAAGTTCATCTGAACCCGTGATCCTTATCTCTGGAAAACAATTACTATTACAGATACAATTAATTTTTGCAGTGTGTTAAAAATAATAAAACAGAAGGGAAGAAGGATGGTATAGATGATTTTTGCCCAAATTTTAATTTAATTGTCTGATTTAGGAATAAAAAGTTGATTTAAGCTGCTTCATTTTCTGTAAACTAACGCTATCTATTGGAATTTGCAGTAAATTGATATTATTTATCAAAGGTTAGGATTATGAAATGAGCTTGCACACACCTTAGAGACACAGAATAGTTTAAGGGAGACCTATCATGCATCAGATTTCACTTTTTCTTTGGAGTAATGAACAGGCTGGATTGAAATATTGGTGAATGCTATACAATAAAATAAGGATTTAGCTGTTGCAAAGCAACAGAAATCACTACGGGCAACAGCACTCCCTGGCTAGGTCCTGGAGCCAATTGTGATTACAGCGGGACCTTTGCCTGAAGGAATACTATAGAATCAGGCCCCTTTATTATTGTGCTATATAGTAAATCATATCAAAAGCATCAGCATTCTGCAAAACTACATGACTGATTAAAGCAATACTTCTCTGGAGTTTTTTATGATAGACTGGTGCTGGCGATGATGTCCAAATTAAAGGCCATCTCCCCAAAACATAAAAAATGCATATACTCTCTACAGACTCCTAAGAAGATGTTAAATCACAAATCACTATAGGTTAGACAAGAACACGTAAAATGAATGTGGACAAGGAAAAGTACACCCAAAGTCAAGGGACGAGAGACCTGATACTAAAGATGTTTTTAAAAGAAATCAGAAAATACAACTTCCTAAAAAAGAAGTTACCTTTCTTTCATTTTGCTTATATCTGTTCTTCATTCAACATCTCAAGTGACCATGAGATTTTACTTAAACAATGTGAACCACATTGATGACAAGAAAAATCATGCTTTGAGAGTTCATGAAAGGCATTTAGCCATTTTACCATCTTAAGTTTCTCCCACCTCCACCTGTAAAAGTCACTGAACAAATACAAGTTTTCAGCATCACTTAAGAGCATGCTCTGAATGAAGCTTATCCTTTTAACCTTCCCACTGAAACCTCCGAGTCTTTCAAGTTTCAGGAATCACCAACATGAACTCATAACCCTATTAAAAGCAACAGTTTGTTGCTTTTTATCACAATTTCCTCCTCCACTAAGAAGGTAAAATTGAATCTAAAATTGAGGTTAGCCTAGCCACTTTTGAAAGGAATCAGAAGTTCTGATGAACTCCAGACACATAATTTCTACCTTGCTAAGGCAGACACAAACAGTATCTAACCCTCGTTTGCTGTTGTACTGAAATATTTTCCTCTGACTTCAATGGAAACAGAAGGGGTTTCCAGAACAGAAGGGGTGAAGAATAAAATCTGAATTGTGTGAATCCCTACATTTTTGCTCGTGACTGATTAGAGAGAAGTAGAGAGCACAGAGATGAAGGTTTTAGGTTAGAAGTTGGATGTTGTATCTTCATAAATAAATAAATAAGAAAACATTACTTTGGTTTTCATTAAACACAAATAATCTTTGTGCTTTGCAGAAAGTAAGTACGTGTGGTTTCACTAGAAAGCAAAACACTGTTCTGAGAAGAGATGTCAAAATATTTCATTTGGAAAAAGCTAAAGCAGAGCATTTTGACCTGTAAGTGTTCCTTTTCCCTTTCTGGGATTCAAAGCGATTGGCCAAATTCAGAGCAAAGTTATGCACAACTTTTGGCTGACCTGAAAATACACTGTTGTGTGAGCTTGCCACTTGAATAATTTCATCCCGTTCAAAACGCAAGACAGTATATGGCGTAACACAAAGTCCCTCAGCCTTCATGTCGCACCAAGTGCCTGTGCCAGCTTATTGTGCACAGGACCATGGAGTTACAAGGAACAGATTTATGTAGGACATGGTAAGTATCAAGGATGCTCACCTCCACTGAACCTGGGTTTCATACCTCTGAGGAAGCATCCCTGATCAATAGTAAGCATTCGCAACAAGACTAAGAGATGCTTTTATAGTTATGACTAAATATAGGTATTTACTGCCAAAATGTGTTAAAAATATTTTCACTGAGTAGATTTCTGTGTATTGTACTAAGGCCATGTATCAGTAAACGAGCTCTCAGAATAAGCATTTGACACCGGCAGATTAATTCTCCATGAATAAGTTAGCTCGAATTTATGGCCCTGGCATCACATGTGAGATTAGGTATCCACACTTTGTTGACAGGCTCTTCAGAATTGTCCTGACAGTTTAAGTAACATCTTTTGTCAAACTTTGCTCCTTTGCTCCTGGCCCTCTTTCCCTGAAGTCAGCAGGAAATTCATACCATGGATGCAAATATTTTGCTTTGCTGGGGATTTTTCTGTGACTTTTTTTTATTCCTATTTGCTTTCATTTATAATTGCTGCTGTTGTTTTGCTTTTATAATACAATTTTCCTTCCTGGAATTGGTTTGTCCCAATTACAAAACAGTACAAAGTTGTGTATATGTTTTTCCATAATCAATATTTAATTTTTTTTTCCTCAGATGTTTCCTTTATGACAAGAGTCAAAAAATAGAGCCTGTAAAAACTCCATCAAAATAAATACCTTTTTTTTTTTTTTTCATTCTAGAAGTCATTACAAATATGAGGTTCCTACCCCGCAGTCCACACCAAAGAGCTCTCTCTCTCGGAACAGATTATCAAGGTGTGACCTTGTCCCCTCTGGCATTTAATCCACACAGATTTGTCATCCCAATCCTACACAGGAAAAACTGAGTGATACACAGGGTCCAAGGAATTAACCTCACAGCTTTAACTCCATTCCAAAATTCCTGGCAGTTTTTCGCTAGTAGTTCCAATATACAGGTTACAGATATGTTGTACACCTCTGAGAACGGTGGAACCGTAAAGCCTGGCACAGAGCTTCTCAGACCTTACTCAAAGGAGGTCCTGGATATACTTTTCATGAACTAAACATATATACAATTTTAATGGCTATGGTTTATTGATTTTCTTATCCGTTTCTAGGAGGTCAGTTGTTTACCAAGCACATTATTTATGTCTTGTGTCACCACTCCTGATCTTTCCCATAGATTATTCATGTAGACTAATAACCTCGGTATCAACGGGTACCACAGACAACCATTTCTTGAACATCCATTGCTTTTTCTCTGCCATACTGGTCTGTTTTGCATTCCCTTAGAGGCAGCTAAAAGTGAAAAAAATGTAGCTTATTGTTCATGCTACAGAGGGGTTTCCATCAAGAGATCTCAAAATGCCAGAGCATCAATTTATTCCTGCTGTCTCATTTGTTAGCCCATGCAATTTACAGTAAGTCTATTGTTTTACACTAATAAGTGGATTGTTCCTATCAAGCTGCAGTCTCTCGTCTTGTTAATCAATGCAACTTATGCTGACTCTTCACAGGGGTCAACCATTAACAGAAAGTGGATTATTATCCATCAGTGAAGTTTCAGCTCTCAATTACTGCCCTAATTATTCCATCCAGCACATGTAACTCAAAGGTATGGGATAACTCTGTTGAGTTCTACAAGTTCAGAACATTTTTGTTGTAATACCCCAGGCATGCCAGACCAGTATGTCTGTGTGCTAATAAGCACTGCGCTCTGTTACAGGAACCTCTGCACAATTTTACCCTGTTGGATGCAGCTGATGATCTGCTTACACCAAGAAGCAGATAAATGAATAGTTCTTTATAAAAGTTATACTTTGGTGGTAAGTACGTAGCCCCTTTCCTCAGCTTGCCTACAAAAATTCATGGAGTCAAGAGTCACAACTGCGTTTTCATTGTCTCAGTTATTTTATAGCTGAAGAGGTAAACTCAAGACAATCATAATTTGGCCAATAGGTATTAATTTAAAAAAATCATCAATAAAAATGAAGAATCACTATTTGTGCAGCCTCCTCATCACAGACTTTACTGAAGCATGCTCTTGGAGTAAAATATAGATGTAAAAGTAATTTACATATTCAATTACAATCCCTTGCAATTACCACCTAATGTTTATCCAAAGTTTATCCAAGTTTGCGGATGACACCAAGCNCAAATTTACACGTATGTCATCTCTGAATTTGTCTAGAGAAACTATATAGTTTAACAAGAGGTTTTAGCATAGTGGTGTGAGACTGTACAAATATTTGCTTCTTTCTCAATATAGTGTTCTAAAGGATATCCTTCATAATAGCAAAGAGGTTTATCCCCAAGAGAGCCGTGTCATTAAAAAACTAAATATGAGACCACTGATTTTTTTTCAGATATTCTTTCTCATATAGAAATTCTGAAATCCATCTCCAGACCAACACACTTCAGAAAAGCAACTGTACAGAGCAACACTGAACATCTCTCCTATGTAATATACTCCAGAGGATAAAAAAGGCTTCTGCTAGATGCCTATCAGAAGCTGCTATTAACAGTAAGGTGACATGTAAGTAGCGGTATTATCAACTTGTTCCCTGGGTTGCAATAAGCAGGGAGAATTAAAGCTCACATCAGCTGAGGCTTGTCTTACGTTTCAAAGATTTAAGGTGATATTTACAGTTTTCTCTATTGCTAATAGATCCATCATTTTGAAACAGTATCACCAAACAAGACTGATCCTTTGTGTTGGCAGTCATAGGTATGAAACAACTTCGCATTTAAGCTGCCAGAGAATCCCAGCTCAAATAAAGCTTTAATTGTTAGCATTTATAATTTTTACTACAGCCATACATATGAGGTCTCACCAAGCTCATGGTTTCATTGACATTTTATAAAAAAGAATGAGAAACTGCTCCTTCTCCCAGAATAGAGTTTTCTTATGCACAGGTATATGTGGGCCAATATCGATATGCATTTTATTATGTGCATTGATGTGAAGTCCTGAGGCAATAAATACCACTGCTACAGACCTGTCCAGTAACCTCTATTTTTATTACTCTGCTATTGTGTGAGAACAGGGATATAAAGGTTAACGATGATGTCTTGGTTTTTTCCCTGAAGTGATGATTTAAGTTGGGGTGGACCAACCAACGAACCTTCTCCAGGCCGGTGACTAAATGTCATGCTTAAGACCCATCCCTTGCAGTACATGAGCATATTATTTAGAGCTCACAGCAATAAGTGCTATGATCCATGCAGTGGTAAGGGTCAGTGTGTGACTGTTGGGAGTTACACGCTGCCTTAGAATGAAGAAAATGTGGCAGGCCAGAAATTGCCCTCCAGGTCACTGGGAATAGCTGTCAGAACTGGGATTCAGGCTCTGTATTTCTTGCTTTGCAATTTCACTCTAGGATCAGCTCTGATCCTGTTGCACGTTCTGCGGCATGTGTTGTTAGCAGGACTGCAGAAGGTGTTGTGTCAGTCTGAATTAAAAAAAGAAGAATGCTGTCATTTTTGATTGGGACACCTCAGTGATTGCCTTGATTTCACTTAATACCTATAGGTCTATTTTCCAACCTCCTTCTTTTGTCTGCTACCCCTATCAAGAGGATGCTACCCATAAAATTACATAGAATTAACATTGTCAACATTACCAACATCTTTATATTCCTTAAAATCGCTGCAACAACAAGTGAAAGCTGAAATAATAAAAATACTGCTGTAGTGAACAACAAGCAAACTCCTGTTTTACCAGTGAGCCAGCAGCAATGCTACTTGGGATTTTCCTATTATTATCAGATGGGCAGGTGGATGAGAGAAAGACAGGGACAGTAATGTGATGTCCAGTGAGGACAACTTCTCTCTCCTCTGATCCAGAAACTGAGGAGAGGATGGTTTATCCCCTGTGCAGTTCTCCCGGTGTCTCTTCTCCAGCAAAGAGCACCATGAAAAGCTTCAGAGAGTCTTCCAAACACCCCAGAAAATAAAGACAATTCTGGAAGCAAATACATGAGGAGCCTTTGACTGTTCACAGAAACACTTGCAGTGCTGCCTGGGCTTCCTCCACTCTGTACTAATATGCTATGTGCTCAACCTCTCTCCACCTCTGCCTCTCTCATCTTCTGCCCCTAGGCTTCACTTCACACCTGCTCCATTGCTTCGCTTTTAGCCGAGTCCCAGCTGAACAAGCAGGACCACTGTAAAATGTCCCAGAAGCTATTACAGAAGTGCACTGCCCTACTCTATACACATAAAACTGTCTTAATGCTTCTATGAAGTCTAAAACGTGGACTCCTGACCTGTTCCCCAGAAATCTGTCTCCCACAGATCACAAGCTTTTAGAGTAAGAGCTGCCTATTCTCTGTGTCTATAGCGTCTAAGATACCAGGGCTCCCTCCTTGGTTACTTGGTAATAAATGCAACTTTATTACTTGCTAACAAATGAAACTGATAATAATAAAGTTCTTCCCCAGAGACAAAATATCTGTTAAATCTACTAGGAAAAAAATGAACAACCTCATTTTAATATCCTTGTATATAAGAAGACCTCCTTAATCAGCATGAAGCTTAAATGAGGTACTTGCTTAGCAGGAACACCTACACAGGAACTGATTTTCAGCAAATTGTTTGAAATGGCCCTCTACTCTGGATAATTTTCAAAGTGATTACTCCATCATGCCTGAGGCTGAGGAGTAGGACAATACAGGTACTAACAGGTACCTGTGTCCTCTACATCGCAAGCTGTGACATTCAGATCAATTTTCACACTGTATCACATCTCACTTACAGCTGCATTTGGGCTTCAAAGCCAGCCCATTTCAGTATTCAGCTACAGAGGGAAATTAACTACTGTGGCTACAAAGCAGAAAAAAATACATGGCTACAGATAAATTAATATTGTTCCAGTGCATGCACTCTAAGCTGGAATAAAATCATTTTTATTCTGAAATAATATTTATTCTGATATTAAGACCTATGTAGCAACAGAAGTATAATTAATCTTTTCTATTTTTATTGCTTTTCATCTGCAGAAAATGAAAGTTCTTGCAGTGCTGATTATTACCTTGCATTGCTACAGTGACCAATTAACCACTGATGTGTGTGTCAGCATTCACCCTGGTTCCAAGGCAGCCACACTGCTCACTAATTTGGTAGCTCCGACTTATTTTCACTTCTTCTGTTGAACACCTTTTATTAGAGAAATAGGCAGGAAATTGAGGCATATGCAGACACACAGCTATCCAGGCTGTTGCCATGCTGCACTACTTTCCACCATACAGACAGCATGGGCTACCGTGAACTCAGCTGATTCCGCCTGCTTATATTACCACTGTTTTGCGTTGCAAGCACAACTAGTCGTTCATTAATCAAGTAAAAGTACAGTTAAAAAAACCTCAAACCAAAACAAAATATCGTCTTTAAACCCAGAAGGTTCCCCTCTCCCTTTGTTAAGCCATGTTAAAGCTCATCTAACACCATACCAAGACTAAACGGTGAGGTTCTTCCTCCAGCCTCTTTGCTGCGTGCTCCTTGTTGACCCAGATGTCATGCTGTGGCTCAGTGAATCGGATCAGGTCGTTCAACCAGCCAGACCCAGCAAAAGAAAGTAAGATTCAGTTACAGCTGGATCAATGAGCCAAACTTGCTGGACATGAGCACTACTGCTGAGAAAGGGAAGGCAAAGCACCATGAAACCTTAGGAGCAGAGCGGGGAAGCATGGGAGATGATAGTTTTAGATTGACTTGGACTAGAAAACTCCATGCTGAGAGTGCAGCCATTCAATCTGCTCCTCAGGATTTAGAAAATTCACATGGAGTGGAGAAGCAGTGACAGGGCAGGAAAGTACTTGGATGTGCAATAAATGGAGAATGCAACTTATCACTTCAGTCAGTCACTATCAACTCCTGCTATTCCCCCCACCATTCCCTGTGATGTACTAAACACTGAATCAAAACTTCAAGCAGAGATCTGAAACAAAGATGTTCAGGTTCTTCTGCAGGGAGTGGGAACCTCTTAAGAGTATGAAAATGATAAGAGATTACTATATATGAAAATGATAATCGATAAATGAGCTACTGTCTAACAGTCCTGATATAGATCTCCTGGCAAAGGGACACCCTGAGGTTCATATAGTGATCAGCTGTATCACAGTTTCATCTCCAGGCCTTGAAAAGTGAAAGGTCACAAACAGGGGAACTATTCCCCAAGTTAGAGATACTTGGCAGATACATATTCACCACATTTTATTTTCAGCCTTCCTCCACATAAGATTTCAATGGGCCTTGGCTAAGTGCTCACTATCCGTAAAGGAAAAAATAAGACAGTGCAATAAATCATTCCAGAGAATGAAATACTTATTAAGGATGGGAATTATCTTATCAAATGTAGATTCTGTAGACTTCCGAGCTGGCCATCTTCAGCTTCCTTGACAGCCAACAGCCTGTCAGGCAGGATTCCTCTCTTCTTAATGTAGATATCTAAAATAGGTCTGAGGAATTTTACCCTAAGCATGCAAGTTCTCTCCACTGACTATAAATGAAGCCCAGAATAACAAACACAAATGGAGACATTCACACTATAAATGACTAGGTTGTTATGCGTCTTGTTCAGGTCACCTCTTTGTTTGGTGACTTAGTTTCCCTGTTGAATAACTGGAAAGAAGTTATTTAGTTTCCTTTGAAAAGCTGTTTTATCTCTGTGGACAAGAAGTATCACAGAAGTTAAATTCTTTTAAGAAATTATCCTCTCTGTTTTACTAAATGGGCTAAAATTAATTGCATCTGGTTAAAAGAAATTAATTTCTTGAAATCTAAACTGAATTCCTCACAGGAATGATTTAAATGATTTTCATAAATTGGTAGTCTGGCGACCTTTTGTCCACAGCACATTTCAAAGTTGTTTCTAATATGTAATCAGCATACTGTAATAACCGAGTAACTCCTGTTAAAAAGGAACAAAGTTCAAAAGACATCTGAATTGCTGAAATCACAAAGGGAAGTCTGATGACCTTTCAGTCACTTCTGATGTAAAAAGAAAATCCAGATTTACGTTTCTCCCCTAAACTCTGCAGCTTTTAATGAACAAGGGTACCAGGCTGGAGAAATCTGTTTCATAAAAAATATGGAAATAGGTTGTCACTCACCCTACTGGGGAGAGGCTTTTATTAGCCAAAGACAGTGTCATGCTCCCAGGAGACCTGTGCCAGAGAGCCCCAGGAACCTTTCTCTAATTTTCATTTGAGATGACAGGCTGGGATTTCTGCACCACACTCTGAGCAGAACCAACTGCGTCAACCACGTTGGGATCAGCCACTGTCTCTCTGCGCTCCATTTTCCAGCACTCCTAACGCAACAAGGGTAACTGCATTTGACATCTCTAAGCTCTTTCACTCAAGGGATATCTGAGCAGCGAGTTGATTAAAATGACTCTAGGACTTCAGCACAAAGCGCTATTTAATCAGACCCTCAAAAGGAACAAAGCACACAGAGCAAAAGAGGGAAGTAGTAAAACATTACTATGTCTTATTCACATTTATTCTCCTTGTTTAGTATTTTTTTAAGTTCCTCTAAGCTTAGCTAACTAATTCCAGCTTGAAGCAGCAGACTGTCCTGCTTCCAACACACCCTCTCTGCATCATACTTACGAATTCTCCAGTCTTTTTTCACCCAAATGGCAGGGGGGTTGCAACTAGGTGGTCTTTAAGGTCCCTTCCAACCTAAACCAGTCTCTGATGATTCTATGAAATCTGTCCCAGCTCCTCTTACCAGATTGGAACACCGCCCCTTACTAGGTCAAGAGGACCATGGCACTAATTTCTAAAACCCACACAATGACATTTTGATTATGGAATAGGACTGGCCACACAGAGCATTACTGCAGAATAGCGAGTAAGCTTCATATCTACCCTTTAGCAGCTCTGCAGTAACTCCTCTTTGTAAACAAGCTCTGTGTTTTCTCCTTCACTGCCAATTCTCAGCATTGCCTACGCAGCCACGGTATGCCAGGGCTGGGCCCGAAAATTAGTCCTTCGGGGCTTTAGAACTAGTTCTAGGTGTCTCCTTTACACCAAACTCCTTCACAAGTTGTATGACACCAATTTATAATTTCATTAAGTTATGAAACAATAATACTGACATTTCCCCGTTAGCAAAGACATCTTCAAAGCTAGTGCTGGTTTGCTGGAATGTATTACACTGGAACAATCAGATCCTGATCTTCCTCTCTTTTTGCTGGATAAGACTGCAAGCATCTTCAGAGGACTTAGATTATAGCACTGAATGAAGCAAATACCTAAACTATAAACAAAGCCCTTGAGCCCACAGAAAGAAGAACTAAAGCTCTGATAGTCCTAAAAACCACAATGAGAGAACAGCACTTAACCTTTAGGTTTGACTACACCTGGGAAATTCCATCACCTCTGGGCCATTACTGCTGTGCCGATTAGACCCGCTCTCAGCAGGGTTACTCAGGGTTGTGGATTAAAACACTAGTGCCAGCTGATAGTTCATCATTTGTAGATGAACGAGTGGGACACTTTTAGATTTCCCAGTGGAGGGTAGACCCTTAAGGCTGTTTTATACCTTATCAGGAAGGAAGGGGAAGAAAAAAAAAAATAAGCACTTTGCTTTGACATCTACCTTCAGTGATACAGCACTCTACTCCCCAGCAGGAGACCCAACCTTGTAATACAGATTGTGCTGAAAAAAATTAAACTGTCACTTGAAAATGCTGAAAATTAGACATTAATGCTGTAGTAGAGAAATTACACACTTCTTTAGCATTGTATGTGCATCAGACTTAAGTTAATCTCACCAGGCTGAGAACTGTTTTTGAAACAGTGAAATGGCTTCATTTTGTGATGTTTGTAACGGACTCAAAAAATACATGTATGTATGCACAAGTATATATCTTTATATATACACATTTAGCAATCAATATTTAAACTTTTTAAAAGAAAAATCATTCTCAACATCTTACATTTATGAAAGTAAGTCTAGATACTAACATGCTGGAAATAAGTAATTGTCACTAATTTTGATAAGAGTTGCAAGAACATGACCTTTTTTAAAACTTGCAAGATTTTTTATAAATTTTAATTTTGGAAAAGAACTTTTTAAAAGAAAAAATGTATTTTCAACAAATTAAAACCAGCTGCAGGGAATACTTAACTAACCACTGTATTAACCAAAGACACTTTAAAAAAATAATTTACATCCAGATGACTACTTTCAAACTGGTAGATTTCTTGTCAGACCTGCATTTTCTGAGCTCTCATCTGCCTTCCGAGTGATGATTTCCCATTTCATTGTGAATTCTTTTTCTGACACCATAGTTATTTTGGAGAGTAATTTTTGCTACTAGTTGAATTGTAAATCTTAAGTTAGGAGTTTCTGGGGGCAGTTCCCATGTTTCTATTCTGCTCTGAGCACCATGGGAGTACTGGTCTGTAACTCAGGCCTCACAGACACTCAAGTCATACATGATCACTCATAATTAAAGGCAATGATTATATCATGTCCCACATCTCACAAGATCTTTGCTTTAGCTTTTCAGTCAGGTTCACTGGTTAAGAGGATTTTATTGAGCTCAAAACAAGAGCTCTCCCAGCAGTTTCCAACACAGCAGGCAGCTCCTGAGGACTCTGCAGCCCCTGGCACCTCGTGCTGTGTGGTGGAGTACATATTGCACCGTCATGCTGGAGAACACGCCAATCTCTCAGGAACAAGTAGTGGAGATGAGTCTAAATCATAGAATCATAGAATTGCTGAGGTTGGAAGGGACCTTTAAGATCATCAAGTCCAACCATTAACCCACCCTGACAAAAAAACACTTCTAAACCATGTCCCTAAGAAACCCATCTGCCCTTTTCTTAAACACCTCCAGGGATGGGGAATCCACCACTTCCCTGGGCAGCCTATTCCAATGTTTCATAACCCTTTCAGTGTAAAAATGTTTTCTGATATCTAATCTAAACCTGCCCTGACATAACTTGAACCTGTTTCCTCTTGTCCTTGTCACCAGGGAGAAGAGGTCAGCCCCCATCTCTCTAAAGCTTCCTTTCAGGTAGTTGTAGAGGGTGATGAGGTCTCCCTTCAGCCTCCTCTTCTCCAGGCTGAACAACCCCAGTTCCCTCAGTCGTTCCTCATAAGGTTTGTCCTCCAGACCCCTCATCAGCTTCGCAGCCCTTCTCTGGACACGCTCCAACACCTCAAAATAGACTCAAGACTTTTACCCATAACACTGGAGACAGACTGCAGAAAACAGACCAAGAAATTCTTGTGGGCAGCCATCAAGGGAATTAAGACTTGCAGGGAATTTAGCTTGAGGAGAATGAGAAATTTAATTGTACTGTCCAGTCCCATACCTTTTCCCAGACAGCAATTAGACACAAGTTTCTTTACATTTTAAAAGAAGTAGTATGTCATTCTTGGGATAAATCAGAAAAGGACAAATTAATTCTCCATCAGAAAGGAATTTTTCCCTATCTTCATCCGTAAACATCTTTGGTTGTTTCTCCTTATTCCTATTCCTCTTTCCTGGAAAAACCTTCACTCAAAGAGAAACTGCCACCATCTAAATTTACACCAACTTCATTTCCTTTCCATCAAAGATAGTTTTGAATTGAAGAAGCTTGGCAAGAACTTGTAATGCTGAGTAACACTGAAATATCTGCTTTACCCTCAACCCCCATGTTTTTTTCTTTCACTTGTTACTCTTTGAAAATGAAGTGTATTTTTGTACCACTGTGAATATGTGATTGTGTACTTCAGCTTGGCATCTTCTTTCTCTTTCAGAAGATGTGGCAGCAGGAAAAAGGTTATGGCAGTCACTGTTGGGCAGGGACATCTGAGGGCCTCACTTAGGTCTGTGCCCTACTGTGCTAGATGCTCTGCAAACCATTGTCAAACTTGTAAACAACTGCCAATATGAACAAATACTCACTTTGACCCTTTGGGGATGCTTAGCTCTAGTCAAGAAATGGAATATCACATCACATGTCCATTTTATCCCCTCACAGATGCAGATTATGGAAATTTGGCAGAAAAGAAACTTCTTAGGCCACCAGTGCAGACTCATGAAGGGATGATATGACATGGTAGTCTACCATGTGTTCAGAAGATGGTTTCTTTGCTTAGAAGCAAATTAAATAATTGATAAGTTGGGGGG
>VXBO01004692.1:383714-407244 GCA_013400135.1 Rhinoptilus africanus
GGGGGGTGGGGGGGAGGTGTTTGCTTTTGGTTTTCTAAGAACACACAGCTAACAAAACCAGCTCGCTCTAACAAAACCAGCTAGCTTGTTTTGCCCAGACCTTACGCTTCATTCCACAGAGCTCTGACATTGCTTTGCAGTGAAATTGGAGCTGTGCTGAAAGAGAATTTGAATCCTAGCATGGAAGTCAAATCAGCGCATCAGAGTGATAAAACCTAACAGCAGTGAATAAGCTTCTGCAGTGATCTTATAAACCTATCCCGTGGGCAAACTCTGCCCCACTTTCCAAAAAAAAAAAAAAAACAACCAAAAAAAGGCTATTGTAGCATAACTGAATGTGGGAATTTGGAAACAAACCATAAGACTTGTGCCCTTATTTGCATGTTAATCCCTAGAATGCTTTTCCATGTCACAGCTGTTTCACAGCTTGCAGATATTGGTGTCAACCAATATGAAAGATGAAAGTTCAAGGCCTTCGCTTATGTGTGTGTTGGACTATTTCTAACATGCAAAAAATGGCACTAGTTCTTTCCTCACATTTAACTTCTTTGGCAACACATTTGGAGGTACAGTGCCAAAAAATGGCAATGGTTGCAGATCCCTGATAAATCACACCGAATTCTGTCATGGTGAAATCAAAACCATCTTTCTCTGAACAGTGAGCAAATAACGTTCAAAGCTCAAAAATGCAAATAAAATCACATTTGTTATTAGCCCTCTGATTGTAGGCAAAAAACAAGACTCTTTTGTTGCATAACATACTGGAACAGGCCCAAACTCTTTAATTCTTCTTCCTTGGAGAACTTTCCTTCTCTCAGACTAAGAGGGTAACAACTAGGGGAGCAATAACAGGGTGCTCCGCTTCCCTTCTACTCTTTCTTTTAGCTCTAGGAAACCTGGGTTGGCTATTGAGTGCCCTGGCCCCAAACTCACAGTAGCAGCTCCATAATCTTAGGTTAGGGTGACGCTATGTCTTAATAACCTCAGAGGGCAGCGTGCTTCTGCTTTCCAAGTCCCAAGGGGCTCATTAGAGGATCTGCTAAATCAGGCTTGCATAGTTTGTCATTAACTGCAGAATTTAATTAGTCTAAGTTTGCGCTGATTTGCATTTAGGAAAGACTGAAGCTTGCTGAGTTGTTGCTGCTATCATGCTACATTTGTCTTTTCCTCTAGGTCAGGGGAACATTCTTGGTGCAAAGCCACTCCTCAAGGTGCAGGCATACTGGGGACTTAGATAAATGCTTACTAGGAACAAAACAGACTCAGTAGCAATACTGGGGTATACCTACCCCACATATCATAGCAGCAAACATCAGACCGGTATAATCAAAAGAAATTATGAGAAGGGCAAGATGACGAAGCTCTTGCATTGAGACTCTTTGAAGTGCGCCCATGGGACATGCATTCGCAAACTGCTTATTTAAAACATACAAGTTCCCCATACCCATAATGTCATTGAGAACATGCCTGCTGTCTTCAATGACAGCACTGCTAAGCCTGACACTTTTGGTAATCACATCTGTAATCCTGAACTGCTGATCAAGCTTTTTGCCGTCTTTTAACTACATCACCCTGGATGTAGACTCGATAAAAACCATCTCAGATTGTTCTCTCACTGTTGGGAGTTTCAGTGATCTTGCCTGCTGTGCTGATATGGTTTATATTCTGAGTACGGACAAAAAGAAGCTACTTCCTTCAGAGTTCTTGCGGTGTCAGTGGAGAGGAGGAACTCTGCTGCTGTAGCAGAATTGCAGGGTCTCTACCATGACAAGTTCCTACTTCAGTTCTTTGCACAACGCCACAGATCTGAGAAGCCCTGTGAAAAGCTTTTTCTATTCTCATTCCAAACACAGCCAAACATAATCACTCTGTGTGCCAAAAGCAAAAGACTGCAGCTGGTAAGGAAATTAAATTTACTCCAGATCTTCCAGTAATGCTTTATAGCATAAATGATGGAGGGATAACAATCAAGACATGCATAAAAATGTCTCAGAGAGTGCTTTAAAAGTTTAGGGCTTTATCTAAGAGAGCAAACACACATCTAGTAACCATGTTTGGTTTTTTCCCTGTGGATGGATTAAGAAGACAAACAATGTATTAACAGCACTAATATGAAGTTTTCTCTCTAGTATTCATTTATCACACAACTTTTTTGAATCTCAGTAACCCACATTTAAAAGCTCAATCAAAAATCCAGAAAATACAAATTACTTCACTGTCTTTGCACCCTAATAGCTAAATTAATGCTCAAAAACATTTTGATATTTCCTATTAACCGAATATTAGGTCTACTGGAGAAACTGACAGCAACTCTAAGACATGAATGATTTGTGGAAATTTTTTCACCCTCTCTAAAATTGCTTTCAAGCACCTGGAATGCATTGCTAAGCACTATATAGAAATAATCCTGTTTAGCCTATTAGATTTCAATTTACATTGGAGAAAAAAGCATTTGTGAAGTATTTCTATACACAAAGAAGCATAACATTAACTGCACTGTGGAGATGTTATCACTTACAGCCACTGAGTGCCTCAACTACAAATTAGAGGATAATTAATTTAAAATAGTCCTGCACTAAAACAGATAATAAAGTAGTTAAAGGAAAAAAAGCTGTAATAGTTCCCATGGTAGAATTTTTCTTAATAGGAAGGACATCAATTTACTTAACAATGAAATATTGGAACAGGTTGTAGGGTAGAGTTGACCTTACACAACACAGGGCCTCAAGTAAGATTTAGAGGCACAGCTCTACATTAATCCCAAATTTGCCTCTACTGCACCTTGAGGTCCTGTCTTACCTCCATCTCTACTGCTTTGTTTCCTACCTCTTGACATGCATAAGTGAAGTCATGAACTCCTCTTTTACAGGGTTGCAAGCAATTGAAAATGATTTGATACATGGTTTTGGGTAAGAGCTTGAACACAAACAGTTGTGGCAGAGCTACCGTCTCCAAAGCTGGAAAAGGGGGAGGGTTGGACTAGTGCGGCTTCAAACCCTCACTGCATCACCATCGTGTAAAACCTGCTCTGGTGGCCTGCAAACGCTCACCCACGTGAGCATCTCTGCACATGACACACTCTCTAGTGAGTTCCAAGTACAAAATGCAGATGCAGGTTGCTCATGCACTTAAGCATTTACAGATTCAAAGCCTTGGCTTTCGCCTAGGCCTCAGATGAAGAAAATTATGTCTGGGCAGGGATGAACTGTTTCAGTTGCATATTTAACTTTTCAGTAAGCAAATTTTTTCTTATGGAAAAAATATATATTTTTTTTATAGAATGAATTTCTCCTTTCTAAAATATTCTTTAGACATCTGTGTGGAATCCCTTTGCAAGTTTGCAATTACAATCAAGTGATAACTTTTTACACAGAAATAAATTTATTCCTTTCTTAGGAAAATACACTTGGGTTTCTGCTGTGTTTTTTCCCGTAATTTACTGAGATACTAAAATAAGTTTATTTTAGGTTATTAACTTTAGGCTATGTGAGATTTTTCAGCATATTCAAGTATATCTGTAACCTCAGTCCACACACTTGGAAAAAAGAATGTATATATTGGTAGGGAATAATATATATGCATTAAACAAAACTGTTCCTTCTTGAAGTATCCTTCCTGTTTCCTAAAGCTTGACTGACAGATTACTCGTATAACAGGTAACTGTAGACTTTACACAAATATTGCGCATTCTGCTTTGCAGCATTTTGCAGGAAGGCTAGGGTCTTAAATCACATGTGTTCTGTGCTATTCCAACAACACTGAAGAGAAACAGTCATTCATTTTAGAAATTTCTAACAGCCTCAGTAAATTCATACAATTATTCATTTAGCTATTTTTCATCCTTAAGGATGTTCTTTTTAATTAAAAACGTTATTTTTAGTTTTTAAAAAGAGGATTAGTGGTGGAGGGTTTCTTTATAGTGTCTAAAATGTGTGAATTTCACAGCAATTATAAGGTAGTGCATGATTTCCCATAGCCTTCCCCAATGATTCCTTTTGTATCAGTATTTCCACAGGATATATTAATCTGTGGCTGCAATAAAGTAAATCAACAGCTTTGCATTACTTCACAGTAGTGTTGCTATTAATGTTTTTCACCTCCTAAAGATGAAGAGAGACTTCCTGTAGTAAAAGCTGCACATATATAAATGTAATTATATTAAAGTTGCTGGAAAACTCACCACCATTTTCCCAGGAAACGAAAAAATAGTTTAAAAATAGCCTTAATAAATAAAGTTTAATTAAAAAAAGGGGTTACAGCCCAGTGCTCCTGCTGCCTATAATAAAGCTGCAATCAGTAAGTAACTTCCTGCAAACAAGTCCTTATACAGCCAGGACTCAAATGAGCAGAATGATTGTATCACCCAGACTGATATTCATTCTGAAGAAAAATCGGGACTTCTGAATTATTAAGGAAGACTGTTATTGAAGTTTTCATTGAACACCCGTATCCTGAAGCCATATAAATGTCACAGAAAGCCACCGCACTTTGGCTCTAATTCAGCACAATTCTTAACCAGTCAATCAAACTACCTCTATATTTAAAGCTAAGCATGTGCATAGTGTTCCCTGCTGAATCAGACCTCAGATTCCAACTCCACTTTATGAATCTGTGATTATCACGTTTTTAAGCAGAACCTAGGGTCATAAATTCCACAGGAAAAATGCTTATATACCTCAATAGAACCTATTTTGTCTATATAAAGGGAAAAGTACTACAGGTTAATCTAGAATGTGAATTTATAGTCCATTTGCTGTCCCATGCCAATTCCCTGGGTGAACACTTGGTCCCATTGTTCTTTATAGCTTTACACACTTCCAAAGTATATTGTCTAACAGCAACCAAAGACTTTTTTTCATAAAGACTAAGGACCTGTTTACACTGAGATTCTTGGGAAGATACATGTAAATTTACATTGTAGATGGACAAGTTATGCCACAGTAAATATCTGAGAGGACAGTCCCATATGGAATTAAAATAGCTTTAATTTCATTTAGCTTAATGCATTTAATGAGTAAAATAAATAAAACTAAATGAAGGCTACTTTAATTCTGAATGACAGTTCAGTGTGGCTTAAATAGCCAATTAATAACTATTTAGTTAATTCAGACTAACCTTGCTGAGCACCACCAAGTAGATGAGCTCTGACGGTGTCCAAACCGAAAGAAGAAGGGGCAGGTAGCCTCATATAAATGTTCCCTCTCATCTGCAACACACTGATATGTGACAAGGCAGAGGATATTTGTGCTGTATTTTCAAACTGGCTCCTGAATGGCTAATTCTGGCCACATTTTAAGAAGATGCCATTCTCACGGTACCTTTGGAGCAAGCCTCTCTACAGCTTTTTGCACAGAGGATTCTACTACAATCACTTGTTAGTTTCAAAGGAATCCCTGTGTGCTGACTTGTAAGAAGAGGGCTGAGACCTGTGGGCAATAAACCCCAGTGAGGGCTGGCCCTCATCCATCCCTGTGCTAAGCAGGACAGCCCTCACCCCTCTCTGGAGGCGCGGCCGTGTTCAGCACCACGGACAGATCCCTCAGCTCCACGGACAGCTCCCGCCTCCGCGTCCCGCTCCACCCGCCGCCTCACACGCCCCGTCCGAAGAAATGCCTTTGAGTCGAGATCCGGAGGGTAAAGTGACAAAACACGGGTCATTCTGAAAGCGCAGCGTTCAGGCTGGGCTTTTCCAGGCCACTCCGAGGATTATTCTGTTTCCTGAGAACCAGGCATTCAAATCTCATCAAGGTTTTTGGAAAACCTCCGACTAAGCGGCAACTTTTAGCCTTTAAGAAAGATCCTTATAATATCACTCAAAGCTCACTTAAGTAAAAAGTTGATTCTGTGATTCCAAATGACCAGGCCTAAAGGGAAGAGCAATCAAACTACAGACTTGGTTTTGTTCCTTGCTTCTGTAACTACAGCCTGATGAGGAATTCTGGCAACATTCAGCCTGGATGTGGAAACGTCTGCGTGGTGTGCCCTGCTGTGAGCTAAATCTATATGGAATTAGGTGGCTTTACTCTAATTCCTAAAGGCATTGCGGGTGCATGCATGGGGAATACAAATACCACTTCTCAATAAAAACAGTGAGCAAACTGTTTTGTACAGAAGCAGAGTGCTGACATTTTGTTGTAAGTGCTGCGCTGGACTTAAAATGGAAAAGGAAAGCATTAAAATAGTGCACAGAATCAGTGCATTTCTGTAGAATCTGGCATCCAAGGATCTCCAAATGCTTTCAAAGGAACTCTTCAGCAAGCCTTACAATACTTTCATGTGATCGACAAATATTAAGTTGCCCACTTTACAAATCGGTAAACACAGATACAATGAATGAGGTCAATTAAAGTTTGCTGAAATCGAGATTTTTGCACCAAAGCAGCTGCATCAGTGCAAACCCCTGGCACAAATAAGGACTATAGGAAATTAGGACTAAACACAAATTAGGACTATAAGAATGCCGCCAGANTGCCTTATTCTTCAAGACAGGATCATACTGCATCAGCAACAAGCTGCATACTAAACTGAGGGATCACATCTACTCTCAGTCTTGCTCGAGAACACCCGATTCTCCAAAAGAGCCAAAATAGATACCCCCTCCTCACTTGTCTGATAGGCAAGCAGTCAGCTTTGATATATGTGAAAAGAACAGGAGAAAGGACGTAGTAAAGTCAGCTCAGAGAGAGATAGAAAATGCAGATAAAGAAAGACATGCTATAAAGAAAAAATAAAAAAGAAATAGAACAGAAAACCTTAAGTTACTTTCTGCTCCCTACTACAGCAAGTAGACTACAGTAAGACTACGGCAAGTCTCACAAAATGAGGACTCAGTATTAAATTTGTTCGTGTTTGCAAGTCTGTAACAGTAACACCTGCAACAGCTGTTTTGGCACCAATATTAATACTTCACCTTTAGACAAATTTGGAAGATCAATATACTCTGAGTTTCCTCTAGAGATAGTATCAAAAAAAAAAAAAAATCCAAACCAACCCAAAATCTCAAATGAAGTAATTCTTTGATATTATCTGCCCAATGACTGCTTGAAGTTTAATTGCTTTAACTTTTAGCAGTGAATAATAGCAACCTATACAACAATCTGATTAGAGCGCACAGATTCCATTTGTTATAATTAAAAATCTAGTTCGATGTCTTTTGGTTCATTGGTCATTTGGTTAGAAAATGCAGAGTCATTTATGAAAGTGATAATCAGGGTCACTTATAGGATCACTCCATCCTACTCACAGCTCCACAAGTCTCTGCTGTGCAATGCTGGGGCCGCCCAAGTGAAAAAGGAACAAAAACATCCTTTGCAACAAAACCATCCTTTGGTCTATCTGGGTCAGTTTGCTAATAGCCATGATTTTTTCTCATTACAACAGAAGACTGCACATAGCATGGCTAGAAAGACATGGTCCTTATGCACTGCAGATCGGAGATGAAGGTGGGGGTTTTTTTGCTCTAAAAAAGCCACATCACCTCATTCTCGATAGCAGTTGGCACCCAAACCCTGTCACAGCTTTTGTATACAGAAATACACAGCTACCTCGCTAGCAGCTAAATCCAGTGATTCGAATTCAGTATTTGTCCATTACATTTTGCAAAAATATATACAGAAGTGCTCCTTGCCACGTTGCTGAGGGAAAAAAATAGTAAGAAATAGGAACAGTGCAGTGTAACATCCAAATTGTCTCCTGGCAAATTTCAAAGACTGTCTTGCTACTCCTGTATAACACAGAAAAATAAGACCATGACCTAGATATATACCATAACCCTGTAAAGATACAGGGATATAAACCACAAAGAGGGCATGACTTTCATCCCACAGTACGTTCGTGATCACAGGGAAGGCCTGAAGGAAGGAGAGGGTGGAAGCCAAATTTTCCAGGCTGGGGAGAAAATCAACCAGGTTAGGATTGCAGTTAAAAACTTTGTAACTGATGCTTTCACAGAGTTATTTTTAGACAATGATCCAGAGACATGCAGTCCCTGCAAGGAGTAAGAACACTGTAAGAACTCAAACAAATAATCCCTTACAAATTATCTCCACAGAACTCCTTGAGTGCCATGCTTCGGCACTTTTCTTCTTTTCTTCTCCTTTACTTTTACTTCCTTCTAAAAAAACCTCACCTGACTTAGAGTGTAAACTCTAAGGTGTCTGCTTTAGGCAAAAAACAGCAAACCACTGGGCCAGTTTTGGCACCACTCTTGTAGATAGCTGCCAGCTACCCTGGGACACTGGGATCTCTCACCACAAACTCACACTCTTGAGAATACACCCTACACTCTACCAGCCACGCAAACCCGCCATGTAATAAGGATTACCTTAAGTGATAGCATTTCTCTAGGAACTATTTGTCTAAAGCCAACACACATATCTCAGCAAATTTGGCAAGGCAAACAACGACAGAATAAACTATACTTAGAACAAATGAACAGAGGTGGGGTTGTGATCAAGGGCAAGTTTAAATGGAGTCAGGGTGCAACAGCAGTTCAGATATATCGATACAAGCAGGTCTGGGATGGTATTAGACTAGTCATGGGAACGTGGTGCTCAGAGCAGCTGCCTGACCCACACTCACTGTCAGCGGCCAACTGCTTGAAAACAGGATGAAGAGTGTCTTTATATGCTGTGGTTTCACCCTGAGCATCATTTCCTTCCCTTTGCTCCTCTTGAAAGACCCAACTGCATATGATACGTGTGGAGAACCAAGATCTAAACGAGTGTCACTGAAACCAGAGTGAATGCCAGATTCAGCTAGGCATGTTTGAAAGTTTTGTCCGTATGGAGAATTTAGAATGGTCTGCTTGAAACGAACCGATAACATATGCCAAGGTCTTTAAGGATGCCTTCAGTACTCATCAGTGCACCCTCCATAATGAGTGACTTTTAAAGCACATTCTTACAGGAATGTCCATGGCTGAAAAGGAGCTCCTCTGAAATCATCTCGAATCCAACAGGGAATCAAAATAAAGCAAGCTACACACACCCCTTACAGATGGCAAACAGCAGATATCTGTCTTTCTGATGAAGACCGAGAAACATGATACTCCTTAATATAATACGCTTCTATCCTGTAGACAGTTCTAGACCTAATCCTGATCACTTTACTTATGCAAGCAACCTGAAAGGACTCCATTCATGCTTGAAATATCATGCTGGATATTAAAGGAGTTATGCATGGAGAATGTGGTCTTGCATAACATAAGTCTACAACAGCAAAGGACGAATTAAGCACTGATTAATAGCTTACGTCTAAATATGCTTCCTTCAGTCACTTCAATTTACAATACATTTTTAATGGTATTGATAGGTTGTAGATGGATGGAAAAATTATGTGCTAAAAAACAAAACCAAGGTAAGGAAAGGAAACTAAATCTCCATTCAGCAGAAAAATTATTTCAGTATTTGTTTTCCTTCCCAAGCAAGATGAAAACAAGGACTGTTGAAACTTCCCAGTAAACAAAATTTCAGTTCCCATCAATCAAATATCTCATTTTATTAAAACTGAAATAATTAATTTTCCACATATTATTTATATAAAGTAAAAGCTAACAACCTTCAAGAATTACATTTCAAAGTTTTTTCCAGTTGTCAGATTTTGGTAGAGTGCTTTAATTCCTCTTGTTTGAATCAAAGCATTATCAAAACCATGATGTTCTTATGTGAGGTTAACAGTGAAAATACAGAAAAAATATTTGATTTGAAAATTTTATACTAGATTACACTATGTCAGAATTTTCTCATGAACTGAAATATTACCAACTTATTAATACATAGCATATTGCTTGATGCACTAGAAAAAGTTAATTGCTGTGCACCAACTGTGACAAATACTGCTTAGATTCACAATAAAACCCTGATTCAGACACAAACGTGGACACGAATAGAAGATGTTATCCTCAGTTTTCTTTGTAATTTAGAATAAACTTCCTCTGCAAGTGTAACTCAACTACTAGTGTACATATTTACATGTTCCTATAATCTCTTACTGAATGCTCTGTCTTCAATAGATCAATGACCTTTGTATCATTTAATATAATGCTAAGTACAGACAAGTACTTAAACTTAGCACGGTAAGACACAGTTTATCTTCAAACCAAACACAGGTGGATAGTATATGAGCTTAAAATACCACAGTCAAAACATAGAAAGAAAGGGAATGGAATAAATGAACATCCCTATTTTACGAACGGGGAACGGAGGTAAAGACCGTCGAGAAGCTCCAGGCAGGGTGCGGTTACCGCAGGAGGAGGTGGTAGAGCTGCCCTGCACTGACACAGCTATCCTGTGCATGGCAGCATTGAGGGATTTGCCCAAGGTCATGCAAGAAATCAGTACCATATTCCCTCTAAATGCATATTTGCTGCATGCCAATCCAAGCATGGTCACTGCAGGACAGTGTTTCTCCTCAGAAACCATGCAACATGTCAAAGCCTGCATGGAGATAGGCTGAGAAAACCACAGTGGCCACTGCTCAGTGCGGTTTCCCATAAGCATTATCCTCATTGGCATTTCAATGTAGTTTTTGTTTTAAATTTCATTTTTTTAATGACTAGATCAGATGTGATGCCACTGGTTAAATATCACACACTCTCACTCACATGCAAAGTCCCTACACTTTCCATTTTAACAAATCACAGTTGTCTTACACATCCTGGAGCCTCCAGTAGTCAGGAAACCTTTAAAGCCATTTGGCTCGATGCGGCTGCGGCAGGCAAGCCAAGTGGCAACAGTGAAATGTTACCACGCTCTGCAATGAAAATGGACATCAAGGGCAACATATACCGTAAGAAGAAAACCTTGTAGACTATGGGGCTCAAGTGACACATTCATATAAAAGATTTACTGTTCAGATTAACAGGCTGAATTTTGATCAGACACTTTGCATTTCATTACCGTAGGTTAGTCCTTCCTCTCGTTTATAGTCAAATCTCTAGACTTGCTTTTCTCCCCATGGCAGGACACATTTGCATTAACAACTTCTTAAGTTGCTCCATATCATAGCAATGTGGCATAGGCTTTTCCGTCAGATTGCACGACACATACTTCCACTCCAGCACAGCATACACAGAACTGCATCAGTATTCTTCTGCTTCTCACCCGTCTGTCCTCATTATAGCTGAGAATTGTTAGTGCCTTTCTTCTCATCATAAAGTTGTTTTCTCTACAGAATCATCAATATCATTTTTGCCTCTCCTCACACCTTCACCATACATTCTTACCGCTTGCAGACAAATTGTATAAGAAACAATACCGCTGCCTTAGGACTTTCACTAACATCAGTTTGCTCTGCCCCACACTCTCCTGTCCTCTTACGGGCACACGCACTCTATCGATAATTTTACTGATGCCACAGAATCTTGAATGGACCTTCTTGCTGATGGTGCTTTGTCTCACCCTGTATCACAAAGCGGCTCCCTATATCTCCTATTCACCTTTGCTGATTTTACTCTCATGCCTTTTCAAAACTAATGCCCCATTTACCCACAGAAAGGATACAGCTTGACTAGTCTCCCTTTAGAAGGGCTCCTTCTCAGAATAGAAAACTAGTAAAGCTGATACGGGAGTCAATTAATAAGGAACTAAAGGATAGGAGTATAATTAATGTTAGTCTACACAGGTTTCTGGAAAACAGGTCTTGTCAAACAAACCTGATTTTATTTCTTTAAGAGATTACAGACTTGATTGATAAAGGTAATGATGTAGGCATAACAGACCTAGACATTTGCAAATGTATGTGACTTCGTTACTTGAACGCATTCCATCATTGGTCCCTGACAGCCTCCAGCCCCCCTGCTACCATCCTTTCCAGTCATGCCTTTCACTGACATAGTTGTCATCACATGGTTAGGACGGTCAGGAGATGCAATCTTCCTCCATTCTCATATCATCTGTGACCTACACGCATACAGATTCTCACTGTTAGCATGCAGTGAATTAAAGACATCAGCTCCTGAGTATGCGTGAAATTGGTGTAACAAGCCATGGTGCAAGACCTTATGGAAGACGATATTTATTAACAAAATCCAAATGTGCCGGTTTTATCCACTCACACTCATACTCTCTCAGAGTTCATCCATACACTGTCACGTGCACCAAGATGTAGTGTTCGAGTGGTCTGGCTGAAACGATGTGCATGTGCCACAGCAGGCAAGGGATACCAACTATTAAGTTTGCATAGCAACTTTTGGGTTTTTCTTGACTGCCAATGGCTAGCTAGGTTTTTTTGTGGGGTTTTTCATACCTTTTATGAGCCAACAGTTGATAAGGGGTGGTTCTTTGCTTCAGAATCTTGCCTACTTAGGCATTCATAAATGTTAGCAAGATTGAGGCTCATTACCTGGCTTTGCTTGTATGGAGTATGTCTGAAAATATACACATCTGTTTGACTACAGCGTAGCTCCTTGTTGGCCACACAGGAGAAGGAATTGTGCTAGTGTCTTGTGGCCTTTCAGCGTCCTTAGAAAGCAGGGTCTTGTACTGGAGAGATGCCTGTACCGTGTTTTTTATCGGAGACAATACCTTCTGGTCTTGAAAGTGCAGCACGTTCCTCAGTTCTATTGCTGGGAACAATGTTCTTTATTATAAGTACATGACGCTCTTCTCATGCTTATTTTGCTATTTTTTTCCAGTGTTTACAGAAACACATTTGCATCCGTATTTCATTCATACCCATCTTAATATTTCTGTTACAAGTCTCTACATATTTAGTTACATGAGAGGAAAAGTGGCTTACTATGAGAACTTTCAAAAGGAGAAAGCAAAAGATACTGAATCTAGCAGAGTGGATGTGCCAGTCTGACACATTTACAAGGCACAAGAGAAATAACTGAACTCACTTTTCAGGTAGGAAATGTGTTTACTGGGCTCGGCTTGTGTGAGCCAATGGACTCTACTAGCTACAAGCACAATTTCTCCTGTGTACGCCAATGACAAAGACATTAGGCTACGACTACTTTAGCTGGATGGGAACTAGACCCTGTATCTTCCAATCCAATGCTTACTATGCATTGCAAGCTCTTGATGTGCTTGTGCATGAATTCACCAACTGCAGCATTCTTTGACGTATGGACTCTACCCATAAGTGGAGACTGTGTGTGTCCTGACTACAAATTTAATTTGCTCTTTATTTCACTCCAGACCTAGGACTTGAGTGTCTGTGCTTCATACACGGCAATTTACCTCGAAGCTGCTTTCCAAGCAATTCTGCTTAAGGCACAGTTCACAAGGACAGTCCACTCCAGAGCCTGCCCCAGAGAGACGGTGCACACTTAGGCCACATCTCCTCCTCCTGTGACTCTCCTCCAGCCTTGTCTCAGGAGGCCTTGCACTTTCAACCCCTGTGTGCCACACACACGTTTGCATGTCACAGAACAAAACCATCATTCAGAAGGACTGAATCCTGCCCTTCAAGCTGAAAACACACACACAAATTATTGTAATTCCTGTAACAATGAGGCCACTTGGGAACCAGGGAGGTTCCTGACAAGTGATGTGCAACATGGACTCCATCAGTCACCTCCGGGGAATGCCTGAGCAGTGTGGACACAAGCTGGTTCACAGCAACTACTCATGCAGCTGGAGCTCAATTCCTCCTACAGCACACAAAGATTAGCGAGCAGGCAATGGATGTTAGCAACCATCAATAACTATCAATTTAGGATAGATTCAAACTGTGACTGAAGATTGAAAGCTTCCCCGTACCCAAACGCAAATTGCCCAAAGCCTTGCAGTCTTTCCATTGTTCTGCCTTTCTTTAGCCGCATCTATTCATGACATGTCTTCTTTAATATAGCAGGAAGCAGGGAGCTCAGGAGAGCACTACAGCCATTTGTCACCGTTCTGCAGATTAACCCACTTTGTCTTAATGTTTTCCATGATGTCACTGTTAATATGCAATGCTTCACAAGGATATAACTCATTAAAACTTAACAGGTTAGGTTAAAAAAAAACAACCAAACAAGCAAAAAACCACAAAAAAAACCCTGAACATGGAAATTAAATACTAGAGAAGTCTCTAGAAACCAGAAATTCAAATGTGACTGAACTGTATAAACAGGGAAAATAGGGAATCTTCAAAAGAAACCAAGGCACCCTCTCCCTGCAAATACTGGAAAGCTAAATTTTGTGCCACTGAATTCAGATAAAATGATCATGCTCCTCCTCATCTATTTAACATCTTCCTAAAAGCATGTGCTTTTTCTCCTCATTATAACCCATCAAAAGGCCTCAATGGCTAATATGATTCTCACAGCTACGTTTTTACACCTTGGCAAGTTGCTTCTAGGCATACTGTGGGGTCATTTTGCTTTCTTCATTTCGTAAGTAAAAACCCCCTTATTTCTACAATGAGACTCCATCTCCTTTCACTTCGTTTAGTGAATAGATAGATAGAACACCTTTAACTCCATGTAATTTTGCCTTTTCTTGCAACAGTCTGAAGCATCAAGCTTTTTTTTTTCCCCCCTGTACTGAATTAGAATTCTTTTGATTCCAATTTTTTTTTTATTTTATTGTAGATATAGGCATGATAGACTCTGACTAACATTGCAAAGAAACCTGTAAGGACATTATATTTTATGAAAAATACCTGCAACTTATACTTGCAGCCAGCTTCAAATCTTGAACGCTCCAAATCAGAGTCAGGTGAGGTTTAGGGACAAATACATGCATAATTCATGAAAGCATAGCCATTATTGGTAGCTCTATAGAATAAATAGTCCTTGGTAGACTCTGTGCATTTGAAGGATGCACCATATTCATGCTAGCAATATGGAGCCAAATTGGTATTTATGGTGTACTCACAATCCATTCAATTCTGTTTCCATTTGAACACACTGGTGAAATACAGTGCAATATCCTGTTTCAGTTACAAGCAAAAGATACACTAACTTCAAGCAGAGCTCCCGGTAGCCGGAGAGCGCAGAAGAGCTGATGACTGCACAGAGTCCGCTAGGGATCTTGTTATGCCAATCTAATTAACCTGGAAAATGCTCAGCTAGCACCATGCTCTGGGCTCACACACAGATGGAAAACGGGCTGTTCAACTATTGTGTGTGCAAGGCAGACTCCTCCTAACTCCCAAGTCAGCAGAAACATTTAAGCATATGCTTACCATTAATGTTAAACAGGTGCTTAAGTACACTGCTGAACAGGGAACATAACAAGGAGCACGCCTCTGGAGTACGTGATTTCTGCTTTAATTGCTATTGCGTACACACAGGTTTTATTTATTTGTTGCCCTTAGATATTACCAGCAGCCGCCTTTCCCTATCAAGACTGCAGTTCTGTTAACATCTGAATAAGAAAATGATGAGACATGCTCTCTTTATAAAAAAACAAGGTATATCTGTAAAACCACAGATACTGAAACAAAAAAGAAGATATGTAAATTTTATTTTTAAAATGTCTGGAATCTTGTATAGATTTTGATTCCTACAAGAGTGCCCAAATTCAACTGATTAATATCTTCTTTAATGAAGTTTTCAACAAATAGCAAATGTAAATGTACATAGCTAATGCAAATGAAATAAAGTGTACAGAGAATAAGATAGAAGCAATGGGGAATGTAGCATGAACTTCCTTTTTGTGAGAAAAATTCTCAAACAGCAAGATCAGGAAAGGTTCAGTTATACTGATATGAACTACAATTAATTTCTGAATTACTGCTCTACCCACAGCATTTTACATATCCTTCATGTGGACCACAGACCCGGGTATTTAACAGAGTCAATAAACTCAGAGCTCATGAATAGTAATACTCCCGCATTACAATCATTCCCTTTACAAACTAGATCTTCATAAGAGGTACTTTCAGCCAGATGAGAAGGCATTAATATGAGCATATTTTTCACATCCTCATAATTAGGCACAAGAAAAGAGCAATATAAGCTTATTTCTAGGTTACGTTGGTTGTATCATATATTGCAGAAGAAGTACTCAGTATTTACAGAAAACATGCCAAGCTATCATTTCAATTTTTCTCACCATTTGCAATAACTTCAGTCCCAAATGATAAACAAATAAAACTGTTTCTTTTCCAGCATGTTTTCCAGTTTATCATCATCAGTGAAAATAAACACAAGCAGAAGTGCAGGCATGCAGCGTGCTCTATGAAACATCTCATAGAGGAGCTGATGGGGATCTCCAGGGGGTTCACCTTGCAAAATGAGATGAAGTAAAAATTCCAGAGCGCTTTTCTTCACCTGTGGCATCCTCTGGGATAACTGCCTCACTCTGCTTTTATTCTGCTTGCTTTCTTACCCTTCCCTTCACCTTCTTTTTGTCAACTTCAGTATATTTCACTGTTCCCGATCTTAAAAATAAATAAATAAATATTGAAAATCCTTAGTGACATGGTGGGGTTTTGTGTTGAGACTCAGGTCTGAAGGCATCGGAGGCTCAGACAAATTTCTTACTCACTTCAGCAGGAGTAGTAAACCTGTTAAGTTCAGCAAAAGTTTTGCTTGAGTAAGTGCTGAATAATGACTACAAAATGAGGCCATCTAATGTGTGACTGGAATTCATGCCAAGTCTAACTGTCTCTACACACGCCTGAGTTGACAAAATCTTCTGGCCAGTGGTCCCTGTAACTTGAAAGGGATTTTTCACAGCATTGACCACTCTGCTTACCATCCAGTGCTTCACCTGTGCGTGCAACATTCACCACTGCAGCTAATCCCACTCTATTCAGTGGTCAGTTTTCTCCTACTTGCTTTAACTGAGCATTTGGGTGCACTCAGGGTAACCTTGAAAGTTATTATTCTATAGTAATTAGGGATGAGATGGTGAAAATACTTCATAGATGGTAATAAAGTCAACAAAATTCAGTCACACCATGAAAGAGGACTTATCACAAACAAAATCCTGTATTGGTAGCTGGACTTGCACAGAGTTTGTAATTCTTCTATTGTGCCTTGTACCTGTACACATTGGGAACCGCTTAGTTACAATTGAGGGCTGAACTCAGATTTAGCTACACATGCAACGATTCTCCCCCTGGCTGAAAATACAACAGGTGATTCCACTGCTTCTGTTCCCACCCTTGATTTCCACAGCAATGAAGAGGGACATACCGATCCCACAGGGAACATTTTGTGCTTGGCAAGTACCTGCAAGATACACTCTTCTTCCCAGTGCACAGCCTAAGCATTACAACACAGGTCCTCCAAGAATTCCCAGGACCTAACCGACACCACCACAGGTGCACAAAGCCAGTTTTTGACAAAGCAGAATTTTAACATAACCTTGATAAGCCATTTCAAGGGCAACCGGGATATTACAAATGCAAACTTCACTTGCTACAACAAGCTCTGCTGGCTACAATGTCCTTAAAACAGTAGAAAATCCATGGCATCTATAGGCAGAATGCATGCGACAGCTGGGACACAGTTATGTGAGCATTCAGGCTCTAATGGTTTAGATTTATTCTGCAAATTAGATTTATTTTTAAAATTTTACTCCCAACTGCAGCCTTTTCAAAATGAGCACTGTGGGAACCTGCTAAATGCAATGCTCCATTGGGAAGGAATGCCAAGCTTCGTAAGTGACAGCATTATGCATTAGTGGATTACACAAGATTTACAGTACATAAAACAATTTAATAAATGGGCTTTGCTTGTTAATCTCACGTGAGTCACTGTTCAGTACAATAACGTACAGACAACACACATGCAAACACACAGACCTAGAAGAATAAATGCATGTATTATGTTTGTGATGACACTAAACTGTTTGGATTAAGTAATTTTAAAGCTGGAGGTGCATTATAATGTTCTAGAAGAGGTCTGCATACATGTAAACCATGGACCAAGCAGTTTCTGCAGCAAGATGGCATCTGGCTGAGATGGAGGTCCTCTCCTGCTACAGCTGGACTGCGGTGCTGGGGGACCCAACCTGCTTCTGCACGAGCAGGCTGGCACCTGGAGACAGTACAGCCCCAAGCATGCAGCTCACGTAGCCCCACATCCCGCTGCAGATGTGGTTGACAAACCCTGAATAGATGTGCAGAGTAGTACTTATCTCACATAACTGCAGAGGACTAACGGGGTGCTTATTGTAATTTAAGATGCTCTGGAGTATCTGTGGCTGTGTGTAGTAAGAGACTCAAGACATAGATATCTGCAGGGTAGTTGTTTATGGTTCAGCTAGTACCCCGTATTTCCTTAAGTCCATGGAAAGAAACTGGCATTTAAAAGTGCACGTCCTCTGTCCTATTTTACACATCTACATGAATACGGGATGAATCAGGCCCCAGACTCCACTGACTAATTTATAAAGAGAGCCCAAGCTGACTTCCTCAGATGTAGATGTGTACACTGAAGAAGACAATGTTTAGCCAAGGAATCTTATCCCCTTCTTGTTTCACTGAAGAACTTCAAAAGCCAGAGAAACTACCATACTCCCACAGAGACCATTTCATTAGCTCATCACCTTCACAGTAAGAACCCAGTCACTTTGTCCTCTAGTTCAAAATGCTCCGAGTCCCAGCTTCCAGCTTTGAATCTTGTTCTGCTTTTGTCAGCTACATTACAGAGCTTGCTGCTACTAGAATTTTTGGAGCAACCAGAGGTGTGTTAGGCATGATTCTCTATGGCCTTCCCCTTTACATAGTCACTCAGACCAAACACTAAGTGAGTACAAAGCTGTGCCAAGAAATGCGACCTCCAAGATACACAGGATACACTTATATATACGAGATATAATACATTCCCTGGCACCAAGTGTAAGTATCTTCTAGTAGCTGAAAGACTCATTTCACAGTGCAGAGAGAAGAACTCTCCTCATCAAACAAAGCCTCAGGCCATCAACCTCTCCAAAACACACATTTTAGGTATTTATCTTTAGAAAGATCAAGCAAATCCAGGTTTCATTAATGGACAAAAGTAACCTCTGCAATACAGATGACTGCAATGCTGTCCTCCTGATGGCACAGACAGCTCTGTGGCTCTGTGCTGCTCAGGGCTTTACTGAAAGTGGGGAGCAGTAAAATCCTGACAGTACCTTCAATTTCTTCTCTCTTGCTGTTTGGGAAAGCAGTGAAGAGATTTATAAAGAGAGGGGAGGGGCTATCCTGTGATCAGTCAGACAGCTCAGAGGAGGAAGGGAGAAATGAACAAAAAAGTGTTCCTCTTCCATTGAAAGCAAAAGGAAGCAGAGGAGCTGCAGAGTGATACTGAAGAGAGAGACGCAGGTGGGAGGTCCACTGTCAGAGTCAAGATTTTGACACACACACACCCCCCCCAGTTACGAGAATTAAAGTTAGAACACAAGCGCCCCTTCATTCTCACATTGCTAAATAGTGAGCTAGCAATGTGGACCACTTCACATGACTCCCAAAGTTATTCTGGGACAGCCTGGCCGCATGTTCTTCTCATGGGACCCGCAGCTTCAGTGGATCACTTATAATTCCAATACACCATGGGCAGACTCCGCGCTTCTATCCCCTAAGCAAGGATGTATCTAAAGTGGACAACATGGGGATCCTACTGGTTGTTTCCTTGTGGAGCTCTCTGCCATCCCACCCTAAATGTGCAAAACCTCTTAATTTCCATCAACTAGTAACATGACATTAGAACAGGTACCTCTTACAGCTTTTTCCACTGGGCCACAATGCAGTGATTCCAGGACCTCCTATGGATTGTACTCCAGACTGCATGTACTATCCTAACAAAGGGGAATGCTTATCCCCCTCTATGCCAGACCCAGAAAGGATACCAGACTGTTACAATCCTTAAAACACAACCTGCCTCTCACTAAGCAGCAGCAGCTGCCCAAAGATTTCTGCTGCAATTTTTGCTGTAGTTTGGCAATTGAATTTCTGCCTGGCTTTAAACTTCATGTGGAGTCCTGATAGCTCATCTGGGAACTGCTACCATAGTTCCCCCGCTTTCAGCTCAGAAAGTCCCCATGTTTCAGTCGAGGTAGAAGACAGCAAATGAATAGCACACAAAATCTGGACCGCATTCGGCTTCTAAATCAAGTAGAATCTGAGACAGAGGGAAGGACAAAGTAGCAGGCAGTATGTGCTGGATCAGAAACTCCACATCTACTTCCGTGTGCAAGTTTCAAGAAAAATTAGTCTCCAGGCAGCTTCTTTACCCCATGGCAGGTCAGCTGCGCTCTTGGCTGGAAAGCATTACACCATGTTTCAGTGCAACATGATTGATCACTGCAAGGAACAAACCTGTGGGTAAAATACGGCAAGTAAGGGAAATTACAATGGAACTTCAATGCATTTTATTTATGTTTTTAATATAGATTCACTGCTCATAAGAGGCACCAGAAATACAAAATGGGCAGGAGTAAAGCTGGATTTCCTATTTGGCTGCACCAGTGTGTCTCCAGGAAGAGCGGCACTCCAAGGACGACGGAGTAGCTTGGTCTTCATGCCGTTTGTACTCTTGAGGTTTCTGAGACCTCAGAGATGCCAACAGAGTTCCTAGGGGACAGTACTTGCCACTGGGCTTATTTTTATCTGCTTTCATATGTACATCCAAACTGCAGCTATCAGAGTTGGGATTTAAACAGTTAAACTAACCATCTAAATCTCCAGACTCTTCTACAAGTGCTCTGAATGAACCAGAACTGCCTCTTTTGCCCCATTCATAAATTTTTCATCAAAGTAGAAAAGTGACACATCCAGCACAGTTTCTTTTGGTAGTTTCCAAACATTAGAGCAGCTGCTGGCTAGACTGAAATTCAGAACAAGAGTTTCACAGCAGCCTCCTTCTAACAGAGACAGCTGGCTACAGCAGAGGGCTCGCTCCTTTCACTGACAACTAAACTTGCCAAAATAACAGCATGCTCACATACAGCACATTAAATTTTGCCTTCAGTACCCCTGTGCACTCTCACTAAGCCCATTGTTTCCACTCACCTAATTGTCAACATCTGAAGGTAGTAGCTCCTTTTTATCTTTACTGTCTGTAACTCCACCAAATTGGGTTCTCAGGATTTGCATGAGGGCACATAAGAGAAGAATCTGGCACTACTCTACTGGTCCTCTTCAAAACAGCTCTTTATGATCCATCAAAAATTTAAAAAAAAACAACACAAACCCCATGTACATGGTAGATCAGTCCCTGGGAAGACATGAGCAAGAGTAGAATAAAACAAGTGTAATTGGTATTATTGTCCTTGGCCTGACAACTGAATGTGTAAGGGAAGAGACAGGAATATTTTAATGAAATAAATTATATAGCTGTACCTAAGGGTCGGGTCAAATGTAAATGCATCAAATTTATCTCCAAAAGTTATAAACATTTATCTCCACACTGTTGCATATTAACTTGAAAAAGACTGGAAAACTCAAGGGGTATGTCAGTTCTTACCAGAAGAAACCACCGTGTATTAATCACTCCCTACAGTATTTATGTAGAATTAAGAGAAATCCCATTGTAAGAGCTTGGACTATTTCTGTACGTTACATTCCCCTGGCTCAAACGATGAATGGGAAATAGAGCAGTAAAATAAAAATAGGCACCTTTCCAGGTAAACGCTGTTGTTTAAAAAAGCCAAAACAAAGCCCTGTTGAAATACTGTCACGGGGATAAAAACATTTATCTCAGTGTCACAGGAATGGCTTTGGTTTTGCTGGTCTAATTAGGTAATAAAGAAATCACAGGTGTAGTGACTCCATGAGCTATCACCGCACTTAAAAAGGGCCCACTGCACGGCCAGAGACCAGCGTGCCGGTATTATCACTTGCTGTCACATCATTTTAAGAATGAAATCACTCAACTTAAGAAAGATTTTTAAAGAGAAGAAAATCAATACATGGTTAGAAGCTGGTCAAGAATTTAAAAAACAGCAAAAACTGCCAGAAAGCAAACAAAACAAAAAAAAGGGAACCATGGTGGGCTTTGAATTTTCAATGGCTTTTCAAATTCTGCTGGGCAATTAATGCAGTGCACGCTGTCATGCACCTCCTGGGACTCCACACACACAGAGCCCCGTATTCTCAATGACTGCCAGGTATGTGAGAGAGGACACTCACAGCATTAGGTTTCGACATGACTAGTTCAGGATTGTAGTATTTGTTGTAATGGAAGTGCTAAATACGTTAAAAATACTATTTTTTTAAAATGTAAAACTACAGCTTAAGGAAAAGGGTAAAGAAAGCAATAGTCTTAACGTGCTAGAACTTCCATCAAAAGTGTATCTGAGATTTCAAGATTAGGTCCACTAATTATTACCTTGAAGAAATATGAAATCTGGCCAAAGATCATAACGCTCAAAATTTTCACCTAAATTTAATTCTGCTTAAATAAACTGCAGATCCAGTTGCAACCACAGACCAGATTAACACAGAAACCAGCTGTGTGTGTTGTAGGCGGCCCATAAAACCACAGACGTTAATTAAAGAAATCAACTGTGTCACTGTAACAGTTTCCTTGTCTTGAAATTTCACTGACAGTGTCTCAAAAATGAGTTCTTCAAAGGAAAACCTTGCATTCAGGTGCAGGGAGACTGCCCCGAGTGACAGTAAGAAATAACTGTGACTTAGCAGCCTGGGGGGCCGGATCCTGCTGCCGTTTGAATCGGAGGCAAAAACTCTTGTCTCTGACAGAGGGATTTGGATTGTGGACAGCCCTGGCTACACAGCTCTGTGTGCAGATCGATCACTCCAGCCTTTGCTCATCTCGCAGAGGTGTGGATGTGCGGATCCATTTTGCCACGCTCAGAAGCACTAGCCAAAAATCCCAGCAGAGGCTCTATCCAGCCTTTTGCTGAGCGGGGGAATCCCTGCCCGCTCATCATTCCCTGACTGCCGAGACTAGCAAGGAAAACGTGCAAAAGGTTTTTATTAATTCTGTCACATTGTGTATGTAAATTAAGTTAATCCTGCACTTTAATCGAATAATGTCATCTCAGGCGGGTAATTATTTATTCTTATTGATACAGAACATCCTAATCAAAGACTATAACGACCTCTAGGATGACTAGTTTAAGCAAATAATACTCTCAATTTCCCCGTGTTACAAAAAGTTCCAGCGCCAGATATTTCCCAGGCATTTAGAAGGCATAACGAAAGGAGTATGATGCAGTCACACAGGCTGAGATGGAAAAATGTTTGCAGAAGTTCCTGTTCAGTTCCCTTAGTTGAATTCACAGGTCACATAGCACTGCACCTGCCTCTTAAAAACTACTGCTGGAAAAACCAGCATTGTTGGAGTTGAAGGCATTTCTGTAAGAAGCCAGCAAAGCATTTTACTACAGAACTTAAAGGATGGAGAACACTTTGGCCGCTTCTTGAACACGTCAACACGAGGCACGAGAGAAACGCATACTACCTCTGTATTAAATATTAGCATTTCCTCTCACAGGGGAGGCAAAATACAGACAGGAGTGCCCTGCTTGAGAAGGGGGAGGGCACAGAGGACCAACAGGTACCCTTTACAAGCTTCAGCTTATGGGAAATAAGTTTTTTCCTAAGCCAAGCGCCCCGAAGCCATCACGTTTCCCACGCTCCGCCACCCGCCCCGCCCGCACCCAGCTGCCTCCCGGCTGCCGGGGCCACCCCCGCA
>VXBO01004692.1:408371-470863 GCA_013400135.1 Rhinoptilus africanus
CGGCCCCGCCGCCCCCCGGCCCCGCAGTATGCTCCGGGCTCTGCCTGGGGGAAAGGGGGGTTTTCCCTGGACCTGCTCCAACACCGGGATTTGGGATCCGGGGTGAAGCCGCACGCTGCAGGAACCGGCAGGTGGGTGCCGGAGCTCGGCCCCACCACAGGGAAAAGCCAAGGCGAGGGCACGGCCCGTGTCTGCAGCTGAAGCCACCGCCTTTGCTCCTTTCTAGGGGTGTCCCCACTTCTTCTGTAAGCGTTTTCCATGGCTCTCAGCTGCAGTCCCCCAGCTGAGCTGCCCCACAGGTGGCTGGAGCAGCTGCTGGGAGAGGGTCATCTCCTGCTGCCCATGCGAGGACTTGGGCCATACTCATAGAATCGAAGGATCATAGAATGGTTAGAGTTGGAGGGGACCTTAGAGATCATCTGGTTCCAACCCCCTGCCCTGGGCAGGGACACCTCCCACTAGACCAGGCTGCTCAAAGCCCCATCCAGCCTGGCCTTGAACACCTCCAGGGATGGGGCATCTGCAGCTTCTTTGGGCAACCTATTCCAGTGTCTCACCACCCTCACAGTAAAGAATTTCTTCCTAATATCTAACCTAAATCTCCCCTCTTTCAGTTTAACACCCTTACCCTTTGTCCTATTGCTACACTCCCTGATAAAGAGTCCCTCCCCATCTTTCCTATAGGCCACCTGTGAAGGGGTATAAGGTCTCCCTGGAGCCTCCTCCAGGCTGAACGACCCCAACTCTCTCAGCCTGTCCTCACAGGAGAGGTGCTCCAGCTCTCTGATCACCTTCATGGCTCTCCTCTGGACTTGCTCCAGCAGGTCCATGTCCTTCTTCTGTTGTGGGCCTCGGAGCTGGACGTGGTTCTCCAGGTGGGGTCTCACTAGGGTGGAGTAGAGGGGGAGAATCACCTCCCTTACCTTGGTGCAGCTTTGCAGGGACAACAGCCTTGCCACCCGTCCCAAAGGTTTACACCTCAGCCTGCACACATGAAAATAAATCCTCCCTGAGAACTGCCTCTTTTGTCTCTCCCTGATGCACCAGAAGTAATTATTGCCATCTTCAGGAGAATTAGGTGTCCATTCATTTCATTTGGCATGAACAGAACTGCTTCAGATGTTGCCCACTCAAAAGGAAAGAAGAAACTGAGAAGAAAGCAACTTGCTTAATAGCTGAGAGAGAAACCAAAAAGAAAACACAGTAATTCTTCTTGTAATCCGAAGTCTAACCAAGCTAATGGTTAGACCAGACATTCTGTCTTTTTTTTCAGTGGGGCAACTGCAGACCTTTCCCTGGGTCATTTTGTTACGCCCATCTGTAGCACCTTGAACTCTGATCCTTCACAGCTTGCAGCATCTTCATTTTATAGACAACAGCTCTTCACTAGAAATAGGACACAACACATGCAATCCCATAGTGTTGCTCACACTGCATTTTTCTTTAAGTTACCCACTTGTTGAAAGATAGTCAAGTACAAAATCCCACACCTAAGACATTAAGCGCCTATCTTGAAAATTACAGTAATGGGTAAGCGAGACTCCAAGGCACCCCTGAGAAATGCCAACGGCAGTTGATGCTGGTGTCCCCAAGGATCACCTGTGGGAGCTTTTGTCCTAGAAAAATATCCCCCCTCCCTTACAGGTCTTGATTATTTTCTCCCTTGTCTTTATTTGGGAATTGCTTACAGTTCATAGTGCTGCATCTTGAGCAGGAAGTTATTCATTATGTTCCTCAAACTCTCCTCTCTTGCTTTCTTTACTTTAATTTTGATATTTTATCAGGCAGTTCCTGTTGCATCTCAGTATTTTACCCTTAGGTGTTTTAATTATGTATGAACGCAAAATATTTGTTTTCTTCACAGTTAGTAGTCCCATTTGCCTCCTGCACTACTTTATGCACCAATACAATTACTTACCGTTTATTGAACTCTGGCAATAGTGGGTTTTTGGATATTTTTCCCCTCAGCTTTGTCATAATGCAGTTACTGGATTTGTGTGCTTATTTTTGTTGGCATAACTGTAGCAATTGTCTTGATTAAAACAGCTTTGTTTAAAGTTGAGACTACTGGCAAAATGCTTAGTTTCACTGTTGACAGTATCCTGTTGTTGAGTTGGGTTTTTTTTTTTTTAAACGTCAACCAGGGGCCCTTTCGCCAGCATTTGTACATTACTGTGTTTCCACCTCTGCAGTGAACTAGGTCCTTATCATCGTAATCCAGAGATATCAGGAGAAATGAGACAGTGTTTTGCAAGGCTGTGCAAGATGATGACACTGGTGATGTTGAGGCAAAAAAAATCCCATTATGAGACAGAAATTCTTGATTTGCAGCTTTTAGTTCTCTTTTTTTTTTTCTTTTGACTCATTTGACACTGAGAGAAGAGGTATCGAATAGTTTATCTCTGAAATTTTTATGGCCAGAGTCCACCCTTGGAGGTTTCCAAAAGCTGGCTGGATAAAGCCCTGAGCAACCTGGTCTGATCTGAGAGTTCACCCTGCTCTGAGCAGGCGGGTGGGCTAGAGACTTCCTGAGGTCCCTCCCAGCCCAAATTATCCTGTGGCCCATAAAATCACAACATTCTGAACTGAGTGACCTTTTTTGTTACAGATTAAATTGTCTGTTTAACAAATGACTGTTGTGTCACTTCTTAAGATGATTCCAAAATGGCATCTTCCACGTCCCCAGAGACCTCGGGTTCTGCTGATCATGACTTTGGCTGATATTTGCCGTGTCTGAAACCCTTTTGTTTGGCTGATGGAACAGCAAAGACTTGCTCTTGGATCTTGAATCATGAGACTAAATTGTACTGCAGATTTGTACCCTAAGCTTTGACCAGGAGATTCCATTGCAAACGGTCAATGAAACTGTCACAGAGTCACAGAGTGGTTTGGGTGGAAAGGGACCTTTAAAGGCCATCTAGTCCAACCCTTAAAGGTCCCTTCCCACCCAAACCACTCTGTGACTCTGTCCTTCAGCTTTGGGATGTTTAAGACAGCTACAAGTGATATTACCACATTACTCACTCAAGTACATTAACCCCACTGGGCTCCTTTTCATCTAGCATTCAAACAACAGTTGAGCTTTTCTTCATGAGGGATGTTCTCCATGTCATTTTAATGGAAATTCACTAGAGCTGCCACAAATACTTACTCTCACCAAACAAGGAATCAACTATTTTAATGATTAGGAAGTGAAATGGTGAAGGCAAAAACATGATCTGAAATTTCTTCCATGTTTTTGTGGGGAACAATTTTTTACTGTCTTTGACTGATGTGGAAGGATAGACAATCACCCTGGGACCCAATAAAGTACTACGATTTAAGTAGCTAAAAAGGTTGCTGGTGGTTATTCTGTATTTAAGGCCAAAGATGTGGCCCGGAAAACCTCAATAAAAATAAAAATGTTTCTTCATCCTGTCAAGCTTTTTATCATAGGAAAATTGTCAAAATTCATTACCTTTGCATTCATTGGTTTAGTCTGAATGCACCACTTCTGTCACTTTTGATATAAACATGAGAAAGTTCAGCTCAAACCCAGCTGCATGTTAACAGCAAGATCTTAAGTGAAACCCCTGTATAAGGAGGGGTTCTTCTGCAATCTGTCCATCTGTATCCAAGGTGCATACTAGGAGGAAAACCCTAGGAACTCAGACAGGCTTCATTTTATAACTGATCTAGAGATATTCTCCATATCTCAGGTACTACGACAAAACCAACCACGGCATCTTCATCCGCCAATATTTTTATAGGACATTTTGAGGAAATGTACTTTTCTCACATCCCTCACAGAATGAGATACATATTAAAAAAAAAAAAAAAAAAAAAAAAAAAGAAGAAAAAGAAAACCTTATAGATATTCTATTCTTTGTGGGTTTCAGTACTCTGAGGCTGACTGTCTTTATCTGAAAAGGAACACAGGCTACAATGCTTACATCCTATTCACAATACTTTATTTAAAGCTATGATGATAAGAGAGCGGGAGAATTTATTTTATCAAATAAAACCCATTCTGTGCATTTGATGCTGGCTCTCCTTCTCACTAGCCAAACAAGCTTGGGAACAGTCCTTCTGAATAGAAGGAAAGAATTAATTTCACACAGTATTAGCTGGCTGCACAGCAGACTTATTTACTTGGAATTTTAAAAGAAAAATATTTTAAGGTTGTAAGACCACAGACAAATACAACAGCTGCTGTACTAAAAGTCAGTTCTAAGAGTATCAGATTTCACTCCCCCTCCTTAATTTAAGGTCACTTTTTGTTCTCCTCAGTAAAAGATTTTGGGTTTTCAAATTCTAACAAACGGCTTTTTCTTTGCAGTCTGACCCTTTTGTGAGGATCCCATCCTCTTCCCGTCAGCCTGATCCTACAAACCTGTGCTCAGGCTTCTCTCCAGCCTAATTTCAAGACTGTGCTCTCTAAGATCAGGTCAAGTCATGCTACACCTTCCTCTGATTTCTCCCCATCCCTTAAATCCCATCAGACCCAGGTCCACAGCACATCGCTGCATTGTGAGAGCCATGTCTTCTGCCCTTCACTGCCCCAGCAGGTTGAACTGAGCTTTAGGGGAGTCTGATTTCCATTTTCTCTCAAGCAAGTTGGAAAGCTAGTGCTTTTCGATAGAAACACTGAGGAGGAATCCAATCTAAATGCTTGAGATCAGAGAATCATTCAGGCTGGAAGGACCTCAGGAGGTCTCTAGCCCAACCTCCTGTTCAAGCAGGGTCAGCTCTGATGTCAGAACAGGTTGCTCAGAGCTTTGTCAAGTCATGTATTGAAATCCTACAGGAATGGGGACCACACAGCCTCACTAGGCAACCTGTTCTGATACTTGACTGTCCTCACAGGGAAAAAGATTTTCCTTATATTCAGCCTGAACTTCTCTTGTTTCAACATATGCCCACTGCCTCTCATCCTCCTGCCATACCTCACTGTGAAAAGCCTGGCTCCATCTTCTTGATAACTTCCCCAAGAAACTGGAAACCTGCTATCTGGCACCCCCAAACCCATCCCTTTTCCAGGCTGAACAAGTCCTCTTCCCCCAGCCTCTCTGCAAGGGGTGAGTGTTCTATGACCATCCTGGTGGCTTTCTGCTGAGCTTGATCGAGTTTATATCAGTCTTCTACTGAGGGCCCAAAACTGGACCACAGATGTGGTCTAACAAGTGCCATGAAAAGGAGATAACTGCTGAGGGAGAGCTCATCTGTAGTATTTGCTTTGCTATTAACTTATAACGTTCAAGGGGAATGGGACTGGTGATATCCCAAATTAAATAGTTGAGTGTTATACTGTGCAAACCTAATGGAAGTCAGAAACAGAGCTTTAGTAATAGTAAATATATTCCATAATGCTATTTAGTAGTACAACACAGAACAAAAAAGAGTTACAGCAAGCAACCTTTTTTTCTTCCTAAGTGGACCAATTTTCACAATTCTGTTATTCAAGCCATGCTACATGTCTGTTCTGAAAAATCTTCACTCACACCATGCTCGAACTTTTCCCGTGTATTTACAACTGCAGTGATTGCTTCTTCTAGTAAAAAAATGGCATTGGAGAGTCAGATACAGCAAATACACCGTTATATAAATTTAAAAATTACTTCTGAAGTTCCCCAATTCTTCAAGAAATTAGAATGATAGAGTAGCTGCTGTTGAAAAGTTAATATTTGTTAACTTTTAACTGCATGAGGGTACTTGAACCATCTTTGTTAACCCAAATGGGAGAGAAGAATCTGAAAAAAGGGAAATGAGATTATGTCAGACATTCTGAGGAAAAAAGAAATATGACAGAAACTACCGAAATTTTGAATGATTTATTCTTTGGACCATTAATTTTTTATTATTTTTTTAACCCTTGAATTTTCATGGGTTACTGTCAATATTGTTACAGCATGGTGACATTCTCCTCCTCTCCCCATGTTCTCCACCTTACTTCTTTGCAAGTGTAGCCATTCAGTCCTCATCCCTCCCAGTGAGATGCAGGACTAAGCAACTCTTCGCGCTCAGGGAATTTGCAACAGCATAGCTGAAAACTGTTGCCTTTGAGAAAAGTCCTCCTGATGTGTACCTGTTACACCAATAGAAAGATTTTTTTTTTCCCAAAGGTATAATTGGATAGTTTATTGGTCATGTACTAACTCCATCCTGAGGGAAACAGTGAGGAGCTCAACACATCTGATTTCTCCTGACACTACTTCGACACTAAATGCCCATATATGTGCTTTGACATTTAGTTCTTAGAAAATATGCTAATTTGTTAGATTCATCAGGGATTTGGCTTGAGACACATCACCTCTGGACAGCTACCTGGAATGCCATCAATTCTCCATTATCCTTGAGTGAATTATTCAGCTGCAAATAGACCGTAACATTGCTACAGAGATCTCCAGCTTGTTTTTGAGTAGTCCATGATAAACCCAACAATTTACAGGCTCACATGGGGCATGTCTTCATGTTGTTATGCTGATACCTCAGCTAGCCTAGGCAGAAACTTCCACTGTGCTCTCAAAATCAGATCAGATGGGAGATCTCACACTATGATCCATAGTGCTAATGGATGTGCTGTATTTTCACTTTGATAGGTAGAAGTACCAAGTATATATTTCAAATTCCAGGAGTCAAATGAGTCCCTGTCCATCCTGAGCACGCAAGGTTCCTTGCTAAGACTGGCAGCAGATGTACTCCATAGTGCAGCCTGGTCGTGAGGCAACATTGACAGATGTAGGCTAAGACACAAGGGCAAAATCTGGAGGATTCCCACTAGAAGTACAGATTCCCCCTTAAAGTTTCTGGGTTTTCCACATTCCCAGCTTCTAAACTCCATTACTAAAAGCTAAAAATATACAGAATTCAAATAATTACTTTTCCATGAATGAAACTGTTGAAGTTGCTAAGGGATTCAGAGTAGGAGGAAAAACGTTCAGAACATAACTTCTGCATAATGGATGGGTGTATGAAATTTAAATATATGAGAATGCTAGGAAAATCTGGGCAGAATCATTAGACTCACTGGTAGTAACAGTAAAATGCTAATAGGAAGCCTTATGAGATCTTGCTTTTCTGGCAGGTACCACTTGTGGTTAATCAGAGCTAGTATTTTTTATACTTTAAAAACTGCAAGTTCCTTTAGTAGAAATGACATACACCTCATTAATCTCTTCCAGCAAGTATCCATACCCTTAAATGTACTTTGGATTTCCAGCCGGACTTTATCAGTTCCATTGATCCATATTCCAATGGATCACCCTGTCTTTGCTAAGTTAAGAATATCCTGTGCTACCCAGCTTCTCCCAGCAGAAGTGGGGACTGCAGAGTTTTAAAAAACAAGCACATAAAAATACACAAAAGCATAACTAAAACATAGTATGCCAAAAGCAACATATGTACTAAGTTTTTGCATCAACACTGAATTGAAAATATAGACAGACTTGTGCTAAATATTTGAAAGTTTGTTATGCAACAGATTTTATCCTCTAAACCAATTTAGATTTAATTTCAATACCATTCTGACAGTTGCATTTTTAAATGACAGTTTTGTTGAGAAGGCACCATAGTGCCCTTCACTCAAGTGTTCACTCCTGACAGTGATTCCAGCCAAGTTGGAAAGATATCAAAACCACAAGTCTTAGAACCAAGAAGACTCTCACATATTGCCAAGAAAATGCCAAGCATTAAGAGCCAAGCAAGTTCCTCCCACTGAAATCAACAGAAGTTCTGCCATTGAATCCCCCAGTTACAGCCAGGGTCTAGCCACAAACTTTCCTTCACGGTGGTGCAACACCACCATGAGTGAAGCTCGTTATTGTATAAAATAGTATAGTTCCCACTTTAGCCAAGTAGAAAATCCAGACCCACGAACGAACCTTCTATTTAATACATGCCCTGGTGATGGCATATTGCTCAGAAGGCATTCTGCCTTCGGTATATTTTATTTCACTACTTCAGTGCAGTTGTCTTGCAGATAACCTGTTTTGTGAATATCAATGTATTTCTATTTAATTCATGAAATTGTATAGGATCTTCTAGGTAGATAATTTAATGCTTGCCAACTTCCATTAATTTTTAACTAGACTTTCTAGCCTGGAAGACATACTGAAACATTCTAATTTCAGATCAGGTGGGTCTATGTTTTGATTAAAGAGCCAATTTTTTTTTTTTCTTTCATTGTGATATGGATGATTAAATTTCTCTGCTAATTATCTGCATTACCTCAGAACATTCTGTGCCTGGCAAAAATATTTCAACAAAATAAGACTACATTTAATTGCATTACTCCTTTTTTTTTTTTTTTATTTTATGATGGGAGGTTGATATAAGCCTATCAATTCACTTTGAGTTCTTCTTCACCTCGAGGGCAATGTTAATGCTTCTTGCGGTTGGATGATGTTTCTAATGCACCTGCAGGTATTTTTTGCTCTACTTTTCACTGGACTTTCAGTGAAATTCCATTACAGTGGATTACCAAATCTTGCAACATAGCCTTTGTAACACCCAATTTAGTCTTCCTAGGTGTATGTCAGAAGTTAAACTCAAGTTCTCAGTTATTTGAGATTAGGTACCTATGCCCTTTTGAAGAAGTGGATATCATGCCTACAAGTAATCTGTGTTGTTTGGTGCTGTGAGACAGTTGTTAGGATGGTTTTATAGAGTTCACCAAAGTCAAGGACTTAGTCTCTTGTGCCAATCACTTAACTTTCTTTATGTGAGTCTATGAAAGTTGACCTGTCTAGGGTAGGGCCCACTTTTTATCATATTTATAAAATGCTGGAGCAAACAGGGCCCTGACTTCTATCCAATAATATAAAATATTGCACTAGAATGATTGTTGGCCTGTTAGTAAGATGGGCCCAGACCAAGGGTTTGTCTCTGAATGCCTAAAACATTTAGGAAGAACAGTCAAGGATTGCTTTGGTCAGGTCTGAGCTCTAAATCAAGGTATTTAGAAAGCAAATGTTAACTTATATCATCATTTTGCTTTGAATTAAAGACTCAGTGCTGCCTAATGTGGGGCTAACACTTTTCCTAGTGGAAGCAGAAGGAGCTTTGGGGAAGTTGTTGATTTTTCTAGATATCGGTTTAGGTTGCCAGCTTGGGGGTAGGAAAACCAAAGTTTAAACTGGCCTGGAAGTTTATTTTCACTAAAAGATACGGTCGTAAGCTATTTCACTTTGAATCATAAATGAATACGTATTCTCAGTTTGCTTTCTAATGCATCCTATTGGGTCTAATTTAGGCACAGTCATTTAAATGACGTGAATCAGCTAAGTAAGGAAAATGGTGTTCACTGCAACAAATGTCTGGAAAGCATCAGAGAAAAAAGCTTAGAAGTCCCATCAAAACGCATGAGGATTATGCCATCCTTCTCTTACAAAGACACATAAACAGATAAACCAAATCCACTAACTGTAATGGTGTTTGGGAAATTCAGCTATTGGTGCTCATTATGGGGAGGTGAATAGGACCCCTGTAGACTGTTTTAGGCAGATACAGTGTGTTTAAACAAATAAATAACAGCAATATTGTTTTGCTCCAATACAGCAATGCAGATAGTAGCTTGCTTAGGTATTTTATGGAAAGATGAGAAAAAATGCTCTTTGCTTAAAACTTTGTCCCTCCCCCTCTGTAATTACCAGAAAGGAGTCACAGCCCAGACAGCTCACTCAGGTCGCAAGAGACCACCCTTCATGGAGAAGCACCAAAGCTTGAGCCATCCCTCCAGAGCAAAACGCTTTGTGCCTGGGGTCTGTGGGGAGAAGATGGCATATGCCGTGATCTGATCACTCAGGGTCGCCATTACAATTCCTTTCCATGTGGCACAGGGAAGCATAATTTCAAAAAGCCTTTTGGGTGCTACCACCTGTAGCAAGCACATTCCCTGGCTGATCCCAAAACCAAGGGGTTTTAAAGACGCGTTTCCCAAAGCAGCAGTGAGCAAGGGATCCTGGCCAAGGCTGTTGTCAGGAGGAGACTTTGAGCCATGGACTTGGTGGACAAGCGAAGGCCATGGCTGTGATAAAAAGCAGGATGCTTGTCTGGAATGCAGTGCAGAGCCTCTCTGTGATTTCAGTGGGCTTTCATTATCTATTTTGTTTTCTATTTCAGTCTTAGTTGTTCTCTTTCTCTTTTTCTGAGAGAGGAATAGAGTTCAGTGGTTGGTTTGGCAAGAAGACATTTACGTACAATTTGTTTGCATAACAAAATATAATTAGAAAATGTAAATATACCTTAACTCCATTACTGCACTGCACAATAAAATGACCACAACACAGGCTACTCCAGCTCTCTGATAATTCATCACCCAAATCATACACCACATCTCCATTAGACAGCCCTTTTCCATAAAATTCATCTTGCCTTGTCATGGCTAAAAAACGAAATCAATTTATTACATATCAGCACAAGCCAAAAAATGAAGTTCAGTGTTTGGAATACAGCAAGAGAAAACATTTTGAAGTACAGCTGATTAAAACCTTCTCTTACAGACAAGAGTATATTTTTATGCTGAAATTTTTTAAGAAAAAATATATTCTGCATGAGTAACTTGGTTTTGAAATGCAGCTGTTTTGCATCATGGGAGTTCATATGCCATTAACTCTTTCAATAGGCTTGGATCCTTGGCTAAATGGCATTTGCTTTCAACTACTTTATTCTTTACCAGGTGTATTATTCACATCCTGGATACGGACAAAGCGACTTGCACAAGGAATATTAACCAGAAACAACAGCAAAAACTTCTCCCTTCTCCCCTCCAAGCAAAAAGAAAACATGAATGCTTCTGTGGAAATTCTGGCCATGAAAACTTTGATTTATCAAAACCTGCAAATTGCATCTCAAAATTGTTTCATTTGAAAATATTTATTAAGTATTTATTAACCCTATAATTTCCAGAGAAGCTAAGTCCTGTAAGCCCCCAGTAACTCTTGCGTCAAGTGCAATTGTACAGACTGCTGAAAAAAAAATCAAGCTACTATTTCAACAAAGTTGAAAATATATTTAAAAATAAAGACTTTTGTAAGCAACACTTGCATATTTTATATAAGAAAAGCTATTGACTTTTGTGTTAGCTATCTGCAAGGTGTTGTACAAAGTGAACCCCTCTCAATTATCATTTATAGTCAAACAAAATGCATTTAGAAGTGGAATCACTGGTTCCAAGAATGAATTAATGACAAATATGAAATGCAAACAGCACAGTTTAACAAATCTGTGCTGTAAAAGGACACAGAGATCAGGCACATAGAAGAATGGGCAGAGTCAGGAAAAGATTACCACAGTAGTTCTTCAGTGGAAACACATGGAGAAAAAGGAATTAAGGCCAGTGGAAGACTTGAAAGCCTAAAGGAGAACCTAAGTGGAATTTAGATGTTTGAGTCTAAAGCTGAAATCATGAGAATTACTGCTCAGCCCTCACCTCACTCTGGTATCTCTTGCCAGCTCCACTGGCACTGGTGTTTGTGACCTGCAAACTTGACCTGGGCTCATATACACCCAGGCTCCAACACACAAGTGTCCTGTTTTTGAGTAGCCATGGTGCTCCCAAGCTCGCCTGCGTGCCTGGATTTCCTGCACACCAACATCCAGCAACCACTCTACATCTTTGGGGCAAGGTGTCCTCTCTTCAGCCCTTCCCACAAGGAAAGAGCTGGGTCCTAAAGTCCTCTACGTCCAAGAGCTGTAAGACACATGCAGATATCCTGAAGACCTGAGGAGGAGGAGAGCTTGGAAGCAGGTTTTAGGGAGAAAATGACATTATTTTCTCAAGACTTTATTGAGGGGCAAAATTTATCTTCCTACATCTGCTACTGTAGTTAGACGTGGACTGAGATTCTCACCTGAGGCAGCCATTCACTTTCTTCTGTGTCCCCTTCACTTCCACACAAATGCTTGCTACCTCCTTGAAATCTGTGTTCAGCGTTTTTATAGAATGCAAAGAAAATAACTTTTGAACTGAAAACAGGTCTTACAAATCTGAGCCAAAGTCATAGTGGAGCAATTTGATGCAACTCCAAATGCTGCATGAGGTTTGCCACCACAGTTGTTATGCCTTACTCCCTCTTAAAATCAGTGCCATTTAAAAAAAAAAAAAAAACCCAAAAAGTTAGCACTTTTTGGTACAAGAGATGAAACTGTTCCCCAGTCGGTTGTAGCATAAAGCCTATTAAAGCAGTTGTTCTGATACTATTTCCCTCTCTGTAAGAGAATTTGAAATCAAAGGTACTTATGAGATGGGGGTACAGAATATGTATTTTGGTGTTCTCTTTTTCCTGATGTTCCTCAGGCTGCTCCTGTCTATGCAATAAATACGCCATCTATTCTGTTTTCATCAGAGTCTGACTTCTGTGTGAATTTATGCATCGATGAGGTGAATAAATTAGATGTGAGCTGAGATGATGGAACGTAAGAGAAATTATTTTCTTTCCTTTATAACTCCCACAGATTCATTCCAATGCCATAGCTGTTGTTTATAAATATCAGTATGGAAGACTACCAGTTGAGTTAACTTGCTAGCTCTGCGATACCTACAGAACTGAAACCAGATCCAGGCTACTGCAGAAGTAAAACAGACACAGGTATTTCTTCTCCTTTCATGAGAATTACAGAAAAACGGAGTGGTTCTAAGTCCTGTTGGGAGGCCTTACACAACCCATTGACCATTTCTGTGCAGGGTGCTCATGATCCAGGTCTCTGTCTCTCCTCTCTCTTCTTATCTACTCCCAAACCCTTTTAAATAGCCTGTCTTTGAAAATAACCTGCCTTCCAGATTTCCTTTCATTTTCCCAAATTCTTTTCCATTGCTTGTCTCCATTTTCTCTATCAAAAGTATTTTTTTATTAAAATAGCCTGTGGTATACAGTGGTCAATTCTCAGGCCTGTGTTAACAACTAAGGCCTTCATGTCTCTATCCACCAGGTTTATGTTATAACAAAGTGGAAATGTGCATGGTGCCCCACAGTTTGCATAGTTCCAGCCTCTAAATGTAAAAGGAACTGAAATGCTGTGACGTTTTTATGAATACAGAAGCAATTAAGTAATGGATATAAGTTTGTAAATCTTATTAATTACTGAGGATCGATGCAGCACAAAAAGAAAGATGGTTCAATGAAGAGTTCTCACGTCTGCTGATATTGCTCCATGGCCTCAGGCAAGACATAGGCTAGTTCTTGAAATGTCTATAAATGGCCTACTGACTTCAACCGGGCTGAGTGCCAGGGATCAGCAAAAGCTGGGCTGCTCCATGAGGGAGAATGAGCCAGGAGCTGAGGGTGGCATGGTGTGAGCCCTCACTGACGGGGCACTGTCCTACAGCATCCGAGCAGGGCCGGGGTGGTAACAGATCCATCCACAAGTTGCAACAGTGGGTCAGGTCCAGGTCTATATAGTGAGCTCCAGCAGGAGATCAGTCTGGAGACAAGCTACCAACACTGTAGGCTTGGGAGGCATCCAGGGAGTGCAGTCAGTGCCAGGGCAGCAGGAGACAGGGCTGGGCTCAGGAACACCTACAACATAGCTCAGGCAAGCCCTGGATACCTGAGCCCAAGCTTAAACAGAGCTCCTGGGCCATGAGTAGAGAGTGTGGGCAGAGGTCCAAGGTGAAACTGTTCAGGACAATTAATGCCTGTTAGTGCACTCACAACCTTGACATTAAGTGACAAAAATCTTTGAGGACCCAGATCTTAGCTTCTCTGTGCAACAGTCCATGGAAAAATTAGGACACTACTAGCTCTATTCCAGAAAAACGTGTACTGGTGTCCAGGATTTCTCCTAATAATATCACTTAGAGGCCAAAAGTCAAGTCATTACTGTTAAGAAAAGAGCTTGCCTAGCAATAATGCAACTGTTCAGGTCTTATCCACATACTGTGTTCTTAAATATTCACTAACAAAGAGGAAAAAAAATCTATATTGAATAGCAGAATTTGCAGGTCTGCTTGCACCCAGCAGACGCCAGCCAGCTCCTCCAGGCACTGAGCAGGGCCCACGCGGTGGGCGAATACCCTGTGTGCTGCTTTGCACAACCAGCCTTGCTCATGAAGCTTACAAAGCAGAGCTGTATTGTCTTCCCTGCGGATGAGTTTTGTGCCACCTGAAGGGTCCTGAAATCTCAAATTCCTGAAATCTCAGGTATTCAGGTAATCCTGAAATCCTGGAACTCCTGAAATCTCAGGTATTCAGGACATCCAGGATGTCCATGCAGTTCTACTTCAGCACAGAGGGGCTAGGTGGGAACAATTAAAAAAACCCCAACCCCTAAGTCATAGAAACTCCTTACTCACAGGGCTATTCTTTTTGAAGTTACAGCTCCTGATTTGAAGAGTTTGGGCTGGTTTCTGCCTTCAGACGCATTCTCCAGTGGAACCAGAATTTGTCCAGCCTAACCACAGCATAAAGTTCCTACAGAGACTGAGAGAGTGGCTGGGACCTACAAGACATGAGTTACTGGGACAAATGCCAAGCTTTAACTTCTCCTAAGGAGATTCAGACATCAAAACCTGATGAGGTTGACTCCCCTAGACTGTGAGAGAAGCCTCCCTGGCCTCACAGTTAGTGAGCTGTCCGCTGGTACAGTCGTCCTTTTCCACCTACCCAGCATTCAAGAATTCAAATGTTTTTTTTCTTTTTGTGTTCTTTTTAAAAAATGTTTCCTCCCAAACACAAGCAGATGATTATCCTCTGCCTGCTTTGGAGGTGCTGCCCCTGAGATGAACTATAGAGCCATGGACACATTAATTTATCATACACCTTTCACCACTGATCATTTGTTGCCGATCCCATTTTCCCAGGGACATACTTTAACTCCAAAATTGATGGTGAAATAAACAGACAAATAAATCAGGCAGCCAGAAATATCTCCCCTTCTATTACCTGATGCTCTAAGATATGCTGGTTTCCTCCTCACCTCCAGATTTAGTCTTGACTGGTGGTCAGCTCAGATAATATTCAATATCCATGCCTCTTTCAGGTTATCCATATATAAAACTATCACGACAAAAAAGCAAGCTGCTGGTCCTGGAAAACTATAGTGTTATTGGAAAGAGCTTTTAAAGTTTCAAGGCTTTTCACCACAACCTTCTAGCACACCAAGTTGTGGGTACACAACCTCATAGCAAAAAATACCTGAGCTTTTTCAGCACAACAGCTCTCAGCATGGCTTTGTGATTCACACTCCTGCTGGAGGCTCCAAGGAAGACTACAGGGGAGCTGTAAAAGCAGCCCTACAAATTGGCATCAGCAGTTCGTAACATGTTATTGGTACTGCCACAGATAGTGACAATAGTGCCCCACTGTGCTGAATGATGCTTTTTCAGTACCAATAAAATCTGGACACGGGGTCAGAACAAAGATCTACCGAGCATTGTCCAGTCAGCCATTGATTTTCTTTTTGGAACTAATATATGTTTGACATAGCATTTCTGGTAGTAAAACAGAACCTGGCAGACTGAAAAATGATGAGAAAGGACAGAAATTTGAAGTGGCATGATAAGGCCAATAAACCTTCATTACAAGCTCATCCAACAGAGGAAAACAACAAATGAGAAATGACATTAAAAATGAGATAAATCTTCAGCCAGCACAAGTCAACACAACTCTGTTCAGGTCAGAGAACTTACACTGATTTACATTAGATGAGCATCTGGCCTCATATACGTTATGATTCAATACAGATTTAGCTTTCATGGATCCTCATAACTCTGGGATCACCCTTGTAAAGCTGATGTCAAAATACAGTCTGCCACAGATTTATATGCTTGTTACTGTTATTAAAAGCAAAAAGAAAACAAAATGAGCCCCCAGATCTCCCTACCTGCTTAGGAATAGGATGCGGCATAATTTCATGCCTTGACTACAAGTGGCGGCATCCACGCTAAAAGTGTTCAGTAAATCCGTGGCAGGCAGCCCAACTGGCAGAGAAAGAGCAGGAGCCGCAGCCCCTCGGGGTCTGTTCCCTGGCTGTGAATACAGCTTGCTGAGACCCCAGCTCCTGCTAGAAACATGCTGTCAAAGGGAATAGAGAGGCTCTCTTTCTGCACATGGTTCCCGTCAATCAGTTGTTAGTTTATTCCTGATGTTCAGGATTACTCCTGCTGCAGAAACTTTTCATCCAAAGGAAAAAAAACCCCAAAAAAACAGCCCTATTCAAAAGTAGCACTGTACAGAGTCCTCTTTAAAAGGAGTAACTCTTAACAAAATCATTCGGGAAATGGTTCACACAGCAAAGGTGACTGTCTGGAAAGACAACACAAAAAATTACATAGCCTTGAGGATGAAGTGTGTATGTGTTATATCATGTAATGGGAAACTTCCTTGGGAATAACAAGAACATAACTTCTCTAGGTGGTCATAAAGTCAGTGATGTAATTTTGCAATCCAGTAGAGGGCAAACTTAGCCTATATATTCTCAAAGTGTTCTTAAGACAGTCAACCGCAGATGTTCAGACACGTTTATCTTTCATTTGATAACCTATAAAGATATGTAGCAACCTACAGCACCAGAATTCATAAGATGAAATGGCATCAATCACACCTATCATTCAGTGGGTCTTCAGCCAAATCAATGTTTATTACAAAATCAACAAACTGATAAGGAACAATACACAATTTCAGTATTTTCCATTAATGTACTGTTTTATCCCATTAATTCCAATATTTAGCAGTAATTACACACCTATTTGCTGGAGGTTGCCCACATATATAACAGAGAAATAAAGAACTCACCTCTCTGCTCTTAATAATACATATTACCACACCCGCCTCAAGCAGTTTTGTTTTCATTTAACTGTTGCCTAAAAATGAAATGTCTGCCTTAAATGTGGGGTTCTGGGTTATATGAAGGAACACAAGCATTTTTAGAGAATGTTTTCTTGAAGAACCTTTTGCCACTAGCACAAAATCACGCTGCTATTATCGGCCATGTACAGTCCACAACTTTCCCAGCAATACTTTACATGGTCCTGGCCATATGAATTGTATAGACTATTTTTTCCTTCTAAAAGACTGTTTCACATGTTTGCCCTGTTCCTCTCACACAACTAACGGCCCACAGACAACACGTGGACCTGCAAGAAGCTCAAATCCATATCAAACAACTCCCTTTCTATAGGATGAGCCGCAAAACTACCACCCACTGGTGGCGCTTATTTCTGTTGGAAACCTGAAGGAGACTGATGAACACCTCTTCCCCATACCCCACAACAAGCTTATCCCCACAGATAAAGGTGTGAGATCACTCAGTGACTGAAGAAAGGGTTCTGCTCACTCTTTCCATCACCCAATACACTTACCAATACAAGATATGGAGGCCAAGTGGCAACTAATAGTTCCTTACACAGTGACTTTTTATGATGGTAGAACCAAAGGAACCAGAACTGCACTGCAGTAGATACCATCCATATGTGATAGTGGCTCCTTAGGGAAGCTCAGCTGAACTTATTCCCAAGAAAGGCTTGTGGATCAAGAGACTTGACTTTTACTAGCAAATCTTCCACTGGCTGGATGGGTAATCTTAAGCAAAAGACTTTCACCATTAACTAAAATGAGGCAGAACAACAGCCTGTATAAAGTGCTTGGATGAAAAGCACCATCATGTCTGTATTCTGGGAAACACCACTATTACTGTGAGCGGTCTTGCTCATTAGTCTCCATCTCACAAAAAGCTGAGAAACCTGACTCAGACCAGCCAAGCATTTATGCATGTGCTTTGGCCTGCTGTGACTATTCCATGCTACAATTTTAGCACTTTATTAAACACCCTCCTAGATTGGAGCCAGTGTGCTCAGTAGGACTCAGATTTCTATTGGCTCTTTAGAAACCATCAATGATATCCTCTCTCAGAAGACCTTTAGTTTCTCAAAGACCTTTAGGGAGAGAGCCATTGGATACACACATGTGTGTAAAGCACACATAAAAACATGCAAAAACACACTATTGAATCATAGAATGCTTTAGGTTGGAAGGGACCTTAAAGATCATCTAAATCCCAGCCAACTACAGTTCCAACCCCCCCCTGCCATGGGCAAGGACATCTCCCTCTAGAACAGGTTGCTCAAAGCCCCATCCAGCCTGGCCTTGAACACCTCCGGGGATAGGGTGTCCACAGCCTCTCTGGGCAACCTGTTCCAGTGCCTCACCACCCTCAGAGTGAAAAATTTCTTCCTGATATCTAATCTAAATCTACCCTCTTCCAGTTCAAAGCCATCACCTCCTATCCTATCACTACTTGGCACTCAAGCAAATCCCCTAGAGCACAGTCAACGAGGCTGGTGTAGGGAAGTTCACCTGAAGAGCTCATTTCTGTTTCAACACAACACAACCAGCTTCAGCTGTGATGCTCTTTCACAAAGTGCATCTCATCATCTGCCCAGCTGATGCCCCTCCTAATCTAAATGAGCCATGTGCCATTAATTAACCTCTTACATCGCTGAGCTTGTTGGGGACACCAACCTGTCTGAATCTGACATTTAATCCATCAGCACCTTAAAATGACACCACTAAAAGTTACGTTCTCTTCCTTCCCCAGAGCCATCAGCAGCTGCCTTGCCTTGTGCCTCACACAAAACAGATGCTTTCCTCTAAAGATGGCTGGCATAGGCATTAAAAATAAGAAAAAGAGACACAAAGGAAAAAAAGAGACAAAGAAATGTAAGCAGTGCAAATATTGTGCTGATTTAAGTCCATGTTTCCCTTTCCAGAAAAGGAAAAGGCTGCTGCAGAGCTCAGAATCAGCCCAGTTTTCTTTTTCGCCCTTTCAGTGTGAAGTCTACCTGAGAAGAAATATCTAATGAGAAAGTTAACCTCCTAGAAGCAGACATGGCCCAATATTTAAGTATCTGCTCTCCATTTTGAAAATGTGTATAACAGAGGCAAAACTCTCCATCCCAGAAGAAATGCTGCAGCAGAGCAGTAGCTACACAGTAACAGCAAGGTGCTCCAGGTTTCAGTTTTATTCCCCTAGTGATTCTTACCACCTCTTACAGCCTCTGTTGATATGCAAGTTAAGGTTACAATCAACTTTTTTTGTAGAAAAGCCACAAGTTTGGCCCCTGTTGCCTGCCCCCCCCTTTATAACTATAGATGCTTCCCTGCATTTTGGATTTTCAAGTGCCTCCCTTCACCATGGGTGAGTTTTTTGCAGAATGAAGGACCTCAGAAACTCCTATTTTTACACATTTTACGTATAGAAATAAAAAGAAGTTAAGCTTTACTGGTATTTCACTCGTGTGGGCAGGTACAAAACATGTGGCTCTCAGGGAGATGCTGTATTGAGTACTTAGCAAGTGGTGAAAGAAGATCACGGGTGGCATCGTAAAAGGAAAGGACCAAGAAAAGGTCCTGTGCAAGCAGAGCAGCAGACACCACCAGGCAAATATCCTCCTGGGTCTGCTGAGGGCTGTGCCATTCCTGCAGGACATGGCAGAACCTGATCAGTTCATAGCAGAGACAACTTAGAGGAGGAGCAGAAGCACCTTATAGCCAGAAACTGGACCGATGATCATATCCAGTACAGCCAGCAGTATGTTTCTCATGAAGAAAATTGAATTCCTCTAGTAATATGAATTCCTCGAGATGCTAGCTATTAAATACTGCTAGTGGCTGAGCTTTATGCAAACATCAAAGAGAATAATATTTTTAGTTTAATAGATGCACTGAAAAAAACCCCAGCTTAGATAGGGTTTGCACAACTTAACATAGTCTGTTATGAAGAAGTAGTTAGATTTTTATTTTTTAAATTGAGTCTGCTTAATCCTTCCTGTGCCTCAAACCATTCTAGACAACCATCTCAACCCTTTCCTATTTTGCTGTATTATTTAACATACATAAGAAATTTTTATTGTTGTAAAAACTATGGTCAAGGGAGCTAATACTGAGGAATCAGAAACTCATTTTAATATTAGACTCAGTTAGCAAAGGTCCCAGTTCAGTAACATCAGAGTGCTTCTCAGGGGGTCACGTGGAAGCTCTCCATGAAGACCACCAGTCACATAAATCACTTCGGACCTCTCTGCAAATCTCAGCAGAAAAGCTTACCTACCCACAGATGTTAACTAGGCCGGTCACCGGTGGAGAGGCTCCACATCAAGCACCACACACCAAAGAACACCAAAGAACCAAAGTTTCTTCTAGAGATGTCTGTTTTACTTCTGATACTGGGTGAGGTGAAATGCTCATCACAGTACCAACTTCTCAAGCTGAAAGTACTGCGCTAGAAACTAAGGAAAGTACAACTTGAGAATGAAGGAAGGGATGATGGGACCCTCTCCCTTAGGAGCTGAGACACAGAGCCCTAACACACCATTTTTACACTCTCTTTTCAAAGGTGACTTTTCCAGCATTAAGGGGCTGGAGATATTTCACTGTCAAAGATCTTAACATTTTAATACATTTATTTCATTTATGTACTTCAGAGACACACATGACAGCATGATGCTTTCCAAGAAGGCAAGCACAAGATGAATAAGACAGCTATTATAGTGAACTCTGGCTGTGAATTTAATTCTTCCGTTTGACACAGGCACACTTGCCGAGGAGCGTGTGCCAGCGATGCATGTTTAAGCAGGGCACTAAATCAATATTTACCATAATTTTGAAAGATGTCTGAGCACAGCCTGGGAACGAAGGCAACACTTGATGCATAACCATCAGTGAAATACAGGGCTCTCAAACTTTCCAGATAATAAACTGCTCGCAGGGCACTGGATGGCAAAGACAGCTAAATCCACATTATAAATACCCAGACCTGGGTAGTGCCATTCCAGCCTTCCCTGCTGTGGTCTCAGCCACAAAACTTGTGTTCCACAATAATTCCTTTTTTTTTTGGTTGTTGTTTTTTGTTAAAGGCAGTGTCTGAGAGCCTGTGACTCATCTAAGCCCCTTCAGCATGCCTTCCCCCAGTCTTCGTACCCTGGCTTCTTGGAGACAGTCTTTAAAATGCCTTTTCCAAAGCCCTCTGCTGCCCTCCACACAGTGAATGATTTCCTGGACAAAGGCATATCTGTAACTGCCAAGACAGTTTTTGGTACTCAGTGACATCTGGATGAACCCTCTGGTGCCAAAGGCTCTCTGAGCAGGACTGATCCAGATCATCCGGCAATACAATTAAAATCTGGGGAAGCTGTAATCCCCACGCTGCATAAGAAATACGGAGAAGGGGCTCACTGAAAGTTTATTCCTGGAATTAGGAAGTTCTGAAATAGAAAGAAAAATCGACCATCTAAATTTCTCACCAACACAAAACTCTAAAGAGAAAAAAAAAGCCCATCACAATACCAGAAAGTTCCAGGTCAATAATGCCAAAGTATTTTAATTAAATATTAAAGATAAATAGATACACAATGAACAGCAATATGAGGAGTGTTTTGACTGACAGTATGACAGCTGAAACAAAATGAATCAAAACAGTGAAGTAAAAATGAAACATTTCATATATTTAAATGAAACAAAGCTGACACGATTCATTTACATTCATTCTCCATTTCAAATCATATCAAAACTGAAACCAATTTGTTCCTGCAAAATGTGTCTATTCTGATTAAGCTGCATTTCCTGATGATTGTTAAATTTGAAATCTTTTTGATCACCTCTAATTGAGAGACCTCTTAAAGCCTAGAAACTGCTCAAAACAGAAAGTAAGTATTTCAGATGAGAAAAAGAGATGTGACTAGATGCCGGCTATGTGAAATGGCCATTTCATGATGGCACGTCAGGAATATGAAAAGAGAAAGGAATAAAACATGATTTTAGGAATGTTTGTGAATATGCCTTCTCACTAGCTCCTACACACTAAAGGATCTCCCACACCTGAAGGACGAGGCTTTAAGTCCCTTCTAGAGTTCTGCTTCACCAGTGAGGCCCACAAATGTCACATTTCTTAGTATAAAGAGAAGAGCATGCGGAGAGTTTGTGTAAGTGAATTAATAAATCTGTGTTAACACCTTTTCTGCATCTCCCAAAGCACCTCACCTGTGTGCATCTTTTGGGCTGTGATGCTTCAAAGGCTTTCACAGTTGTTTAACCTGAAGCAGACAAACATATATTTCTAGATATTACATATATTTTTAAAAGATGTATATTTTTAAAGTGAAATGGATACCTAAATCTGTGCAGCACTGAAGCATCAGAATACGAACTCCCTGAAACTGTTTTCATATGCGTCTCATACACTGCTGTCAACATCTCTGGTTCTTGCCCTAAAACAAACACAACGTGATAACTAAAATAATAAATAATGAAGCTTTCAGGACATGCTTTTGGGCGCATGTGAAAGCATGAAAAATAACGAGATCTGTTTGACAAAAGATGAAGCCAGTCTCGGATTTACTCAAGGGACCAAAGTCATCTCCATGTCCCGCGCGACCCTTTGCTGGCATGCCACACGCCCCAAGCCACATGAAACACCATTTTCACATCTTCTCAACCCTTTCTGAGCAGAGGACAATCCTCAGGACACCAGCCTGTGCATTGGGACAGGAGAAAACCTGTGGTGTTAGCTGTAATGAGGCGGCATGCTGCAAACCTACATAGCATCTCCTTCTCCGGCATATAATTGCACATGAAGAAGGGACAGAAAGGGAAAACAACCTTTCAAGGAGTCTGTGGCCACACAAATGCACAGGTTCTCCCACTTTCCCCTGTCCACCACAGACATACCAAAAAGAAACCTGAAAAAGTGCCTGAGAGGAGAAAACATCAGGTAGAAGTGGCAAACCCCCCCATACCACTAGATGCACATAGTGGGGGACAGCAATCTGTAAACTTTCTAGAGTATGGAATGGGTTTTCTTTTGTGGTTGAAATAAGCTCAGAATGTTATAAAAGCTACCGAAAATAAAGAATACTGCCACCTCGCCTACTGCAGGCATCATTTCCATTTTTGATGCATATTTGATGCGGATTATTTTTGCTTTATTGAACCTGGAACAGAGATGACTACTGTTATTATCAATTATTTGTATTTTTCATGATACACATAGAGGTGAAACAAATTTAAACAAGACCAGGTGCTGAGAACAATGAGGACGATCATGCCAACACAAGAGCTGGTGTTACGAGAAGAGACAATCTTGTCTCGTTCAGCCTAGTAAAACAAAATCTCAGAGGGGATATGAATGTTGTCTATAAATACAACAAGGAATACAACAAGAGAGGAAGGAGAGCTATTTAAACTAAAGGACAACATTGGCACAAGAACAAATGGATATAAACTGGCCATGAATAAATTGAGGCTGAGAATTAGAAGAACGTTTCAAAGCACCAGAGAAGTGAGACTCTTGAACAGTTTCCCAGTGGGTGTAATGGTAGCAAATGACCTACTTTGTTCAAAGATGGATCAGTTAATTAGTTTATGAAAGGGTCTAGCTGACAGAGGCTGGCTATGACAGAGGACTGGCCCCAACCCCAGATGTCCTTTACAGCCCTACATACCTAGGCAATTTGAGGTGTTAATTCAGTTCCTTATTGAATGGTATATCATCATGGTTTCTAAATCCAAAATGATTGCTTTTCTCCTGAGTGACTCCATCATGCAGTGCCACTGATACGCATGTTACTTTCCAAACACCAAGAAAAAGTCTCTGTGTGGAGGAATTATATTTTAAGACACACACAAGGGAGCTCATTAGCACAAGCAAAGTGGTGCGGTGTTAAGATGCTTAGAGTATAAGGAATGAAGGTGAAAGACTAAGGTAAGCCAAGGCAAGAGCACCATCCTTGTGAAAGTGCACAGCCTTTCTCGAGGGAAGCAAACCATGGCATTTCTTTCCAGCTCTTATTCTTAATGTTTCTTTCTTACTTCGTATTTTTATACACAAAGCATTGAGTGTTTCAAAGAGCTTTAAGCAAAATTGTGAAGTAAATTTCTGAGTGAAGGAGATGGAGATAAGTGGCACTCTGGAGGACAGGAGCTATTCTTGATTACCTGTCTCTGGCTGTTCATCGCTTCCAGCTACCTGAGAAGACAGCTCTCCTCCTGCTTCTTACTTTGGTGACATCTTTTTTCGTTACCCAGTCATACCTTCTGGCTGCACTTGCCTTTGCCTTGATGAGTGCAGATGCTTTTGGGAAGTGTACACGGAAGAACACAACTGCATCTATCACCTGAACTCCTTGTTCCACCTGTTAGTAGATTTTCTTGTAACTTTTTTTATTTATTATTATTTTAAGGAATGGAAACACACTTCAGTCACTTGAATGACTACTTTACAAAAATGTGAGCACAGTGAACTGAAATGACTCATTTCCCAGACTGTTTTCCAACGCAAAGCATTTTATGAGGCAGGCAGGTTTGCTGAGAAATCTTGGACAGAAGAACTGTCCTTTTATATGCTCTGAAATGCCCAATACAGTCCTTCCCTCAGGGTGCAGGCTCTCGCTGTTTTCAGGGTTTAGGAGAGAAGGATGGAGGTGTTTTGGGGGTGGGGTGGGGGGTTGGTTTTATTGGGGTTTTTTGTTAGTTTTGTTTGCTTGTTTGTTTTAAAGGGAAGTCTCTCTCAGAGAGAATTGAAAATGTACTTTGTGTGACTTAAGGGACTACCAAAAAATGTTTTCAACAGATGTGGCATTTAAGGGCAGAAGACAATTGCACTTAATAAACAGGGTTATTCTGGGGAAAGGATGGTCTCTTGTCTAAATGTCACTCTGGTACTTAGTTTTGTTTTTGAAAAGTGCAATCATATAATTGAAAACTCCCTGCAATGTTGTGTTTTCTGTTGGAAGTTTTTATATAGTGATTTTTGTTTGGGGCTGTGGTTTGTTTTTTTCTTAATGTGGATCACTTGACAGTGAACTTCACTGTTTCTGGGCAAATTGTGAAATAGCAGGTTCTTCCTTTAAAGGATACACGTGAAGGATATCACCTTTCTCTCAGCCAACCACCCACACATAACGTCCAACTAACTAAAAAGGCAACCATCAGTTTTAACAGCACCACTGAACATCCTGCATGGATCATTTGGAGGGTGACCCCATCATGATGTCAGCCCAGGACATTTTGTGCCTACCGAGCTATAAGTAGGAAGGCAGTCTGGAGACAAAGACTGAAGGACAGGACATCGACACTCATTCCTATTTCCTTCTGTGTCTCTTAGTGTCCAGTAGTCAGTGGCAATCCTGCCAGCCTTTCCTCAGGCACTCAACTCCCCGAATCCAGTCTGTGCATCAAGTGCAACATTGTCTTCTGCATCAACCCACTGTGATACCCAACGCTACACAAAATATGTCGCTTAGAACTGCTTGTTTCATTACCAGCTTGCATAGTTATGTCTATGCAAAAAGATGAAATAACCCACTGAATGGTTGCCTGTCCGGAGTCCAAGCCGTACAGTTATATCCATCCAGCTGAAGTCCCTTGCTTCTCCAAAACAGGGAGCATATGCTGACAGCCCACTGGGAAAAGTCTTTAGCCTCTGCTATGGCTGCATCTGTGCCCAAACACTTCTGGGAATAGCAACAGATGAAAACTGTGTCAGCAGCTCTGCTAAGAGGCTAACAGTGTGGACAACCACGAGCGGCTCTCAGGCGCTGCCCTGGCCCTCTTTAGAATCATAGAATCATTCAGGTTGGAAAAGACCCTTGGGATCATCAAGTCCAACCATCAACCCCACTCTACAAAGTTCTCCCCTGCGCCACAACCCCCAGCACCACATCTAAATGATGATAGTTAGTTCTCTTTAGTCCAGTAGCACAGATTGACTCAATACATCAGATGATTCAGAGGGAAGAATGAGACCTGTGTAGTCATACAGCGCTTTTGTAACAGAAAGGTAAGACTAACAATGATATTCATAGGTTTGTGTTTTTTTTGGTAGAAAATCCCTCAAAAGACAGTATGGGGAAAAAGTTGATCTTAATCCAAAGCCCTCTAAGGACAACAGAAAGAGACTCACAACAGCTTCACAGGGCTTGTGTTAGGCTCTACAGACTCAGGACAGGAGAGAAATTAATGCCATGGATTAGAAGTTAGTTAAAAATAAAACAGTAAAAATACATGTCACTTTTCAACATAGTAAGGATAGGAAGAGGTTCTTCCCAAGATCTCTGTTTATAGATTTTACGGGTAACGTGTTCTCAGAAGTGGCAACCCTTGCAAGCAAGAGAAATAGGTGGAAGTCAGGCTAGGAAGCACTGAAAGAAACTGTATTTACATGTTAACAAGGCAAATTATAGGATGATTAGATCAAATCTAGTATTTTGTCAAATAATCAGTATGTATGAGGCACAATTTGACAAAATTATGTAACTTTGCCTATTTCGATTTGGGTGCCAAGCTAATGCAGCAAGTAAAAATAAGCACATATAAAAAGCATTAGCCATAAAAGACACATCACCAATTACTGTAAATTGCTCCTAAAGCCAGTAGACCTAAATTAATTTAGGTTACTTTGGCTACAGTGTTGTGACAGCAGTGATGCCAAAAAAATCTGAAAGCAATCATGGATGAATTTAAATTCCTGTAGCACGAAAGGGCACTTACAAAACAGGATTGCTCCACAGAGAGAAGAATTACTAATGGCCTATCTACTAAAAACCACACAATATTGGTATATTCAACCCCCTGAAAAAATGAACTAGTGGAGGAGCACTGTATGTAAAAAGTTCTGCAAATAGCTTAAGCTCCTGAATCTGCATGGGTATGGACCATGTGCTCTTGGATTACAAAAACACTGATATGGTTGTACTCTCTCACTGTAAGGTAAGGACAAGTTTTACTGAGGACACAACTTTTGAGACGGACAATTGAACTAAAGAGACCAAGTTTTCTGAATAGGGCAGCAACTACTTCAACTATACGCACAGAAGTTGATCAAATGGTAAAAAAGGCATAAGGAAAAAATTCTTGATGCTGTAAGTGAACGCATTCTGAAACAGCTACGTTTAGATAATGCAAAAGCATAAGCTGTTTTTCCACTTATTTTCCAGTAACACAGTGACGGGTGCATGAAATGAATGAAGCTGAGTTGTTAACGCTAGGAACTATCACCTGATTTACAAGTTCAGTGATAGTGAGAGACAAAAGTCAGCAATACTTGAAGACGGAAATTTAGATAAGAACTAGCGAAAACATCAGGAAACAATTATGGAAACTTTTAGGTCCAAACCAAAGAAATGAAAAGTTCTTTTTGATCCAAATGCTTAGACAGTCTTTAATGTTTTGTTTTGGTGGATAACAGTCAGGTATTTCCCTGACGTCATTCTGCTTATTCAAAGAAAAAAAATTACAAAATCTTTTCTTTCCTTTTCTTTTTTTTTTTTTCTTTTTTTTTTTTTTTCCCCGGAACACAGTGGGAAGGTAATGTCCTGAAATAGAATTCAAAGGAAAAGTTTTCTTCTCACAATATCGAACCTCTCTTTTTTGGCAAAAACCTTTATGAAAGAATCTGGGGTTTTTTTCGTTAGGGCCATGCTGTAGTCTCTCGTCCTTTTCTGTTCCTGCTTCTGGACGTGCACTGCACCAGCAGCTACACCCAGATCCCTGTGCCTGCATTCAGTCCATTTGCCTGACCACTTCCACCTTGTCAGCCCTTTACTAAATCAGGATCCTGCTTTGGCCAGCTTGGCCGTGAGGCAGGTGTCACGTACATCACCTGCAATGTGTTGTGTCGCTCCCACAACGCAAACATCTCTTCTGAAGGAGGTCCTCCACCATCAGAACAGCAGCACAGTGGCATCCAAAACAAAGAAGAAAGAAGCAGAAAGGTATGAGACAAGCTGTAGGGGTGAACAGCAAGGTTCACTAAGTTCCTGAAGTTTAGCCAGTGTCCTTGCAAAAATGAACCACGCTTGAATAAAGTCCATAGAAAGCATCATAAACTACAGCCTGAAGTCTGTAATTATAACGTTGTGATGGCTAAGATTAAATATGAAGGCTGGTGATGCCATTCATCTCATTTCCTCTGACACCCTAACCTCAAGCATCAATGTCGAATATTGTCAATGGAGAGAAATGGGCATTTCCAGCAGATTGCATCTAAATATCTCAGCCTGGTGATAAGCAGTCCTTGAGAGGTGTCTCTCTCTTCCTGAATATCGTCCCTTTGGTGACTTTTTCACCCACAGAAATGAACTCCCATGACCCTCAGTTGGGAGAAATTAATTGCACCCCAAACAAGCAAAGAAATTCAGAAAAGATAAGATGTTTGTAGCGTTTCATATATTAACAATGGGCATTTCCATTAGCCACACAAAAAGCTAATCTTCATTTTAAGCTTGACTAGTTCCACTTAGCTATTTTAGCATGTCTTAGTTCCACACAGTATTGGAGGAAGACTGAAAAAAATTGGCAATAATAGCAAAATTCTTAATGGACTCTGTGGCCTTTTACCCACTTCTTTCTTTGCTGATAAAATGTCTTTTTGATGCAGAATTTTTTTGATTTTTTTAAGATAGCATCGATTTCCCTTTTTTTTTTTTTTTTTTGCACTTATGGGGTGGGTTGCTGTGGGAGCTGTTTGACAAAATGCCAAGATTTCACAGTGTATGAGGTGGCCTTGTTATGTCTTCCTTGAGAGAGTCTGAGTCCCACAGACTGTACATACACTACAGCAAAAATAATGCAAAAGGATAATTTTCTCCTATAAAGTCAAAGTTCTAAGTGATCGAGACTGCCAAAAAAGCAGCATTAATTATCTTAGTTACCTTTACACAAATCCACTGCGATATTTCTTTCCACTATGCATGATGATGCGTTCCTGGCATTGTAAACTGATTTAAAAGTCAAGGTTTGCAGCACTTTGTATAGAAAGGACTTTTTTTTTCCTGCAGTATTTAACTGCGTCTGTTGTCACATCAATCTTTCTTCAAAGTTTCAGTATCCCATTCTGTCCATGTTTTTTTTCAGTCTGATATAGTTTTGTGACACCCACTATTTCCTCCGTCTCTTGTAATTTCATGCATCTCATTCAGGTCTCTTCACATTCAGTTCTTTCACTCTTAATAGAAATGAATTTTCCTTAAGCTGTCTTTTTAATATGTATATTGTCACGGCACAAAGCTTACTCATACCTGTAATGTCAGTGTTTCCTGTCTTCCCCCACATTTTTACATTTTTTTCTTCCTCCACAAACCACACTGTTTCAAAGCAATAAAGTAAGTAATGGAAAGTACACAACTGCAGGGCTTTCTTGGAGACAGGGGCTAAAGGTGTCCAATTCCACAGGAAAACATGCTGATTCCCAATCATGTTAACAGGGTTCAGTGCATTAAATATAGCCCCATGTCAGTATTTTACAGATTTGCTGTGCACAATAGACAGTAATGGCTCTATAGAAGCTCTTAGGGCCTTTTATGAGAACTCTCAACATGAGAGTGTCTTTTATTCTTTTTGACAAGTTGATCTTTTAAACTACTCCAGTAAAGGGAAGAATGGAACAAGGCAAAGCTAAAATTTTAGCTTTTGCTCAGCATGTCCAGATCAATGCTAATTAAGACAAACTATAAAAGAGAGACTGCTAGGGATTTCAACTCTAAATGTAATTATGTGTAATCTAACTATTAAAAACAGATCAGAAAGCTTGATGTTGAGTTTTAATGAATCTCCATTTTCCTCATACTGAGACATCTGCAGTTGTATGCAGAGCTATCTGAAAAGCATTCACAACAACCCAAATTTAGACCAAACTCACCTGGTTTTGGGTCTTGTTATGACAGCCAATCTATTAGAGAGTTGCATAATCCTTTTGCTGCTCTATATAGGCAGTCAGTGGAGTGAGCAGAGCACAGAAGTGATGTGATTTCAGTAATCCATGTTGCTGAGGAGGCTTACAGCTCCATTCTGAACTAGATGATTTTTTTTTTCCTGTGTATAAAAGCATAATTCTTTTCAAGGTCAGATAAAGTATGCTACGATAATAGAGGTGGGAAGTACTGAAGGCATTTAGTGTACGATCTAGCCATCAAGCCTGCATTATTTCTGGCAAAGATGGCACATAGCTCCCCAGAGATGGGAAAGTATGTCTGTATTTTTTTTTTTTTGGTGCGTGTCAGAGATTGCTATGAGCCATTGGTAAAATGCTTAGGAAGAAAAACTCAAAATTGCAGACTCTGTTGACAGTTTGCCATGGGCAGAAGAGTGCTTTCTATTGATGAGCCCCCCCCAAAGTTTTCCTTTCTGCCTCTCTGTTTGTGGAGAGAGAGGATATTTTTTAGTAGACCAGTTGATAAAATTGGAAAAACTGTCAAGCTTTTGGATGAACAAAGACCTTCTCCAGGTCTCACACAGAAACACCCATCTTCCAGAACAAATTTAAGCTAAGAACAGCTGTTCAGAATTTAAAGAAATATCTTAATCAGTTAGACCATCTGAGAGAAAAGGCAGCATGCACCTGTGAAGCAGAAGGGGCTGTTTCGCAGAGGTCAGGGTGCTAAGATAGTTTCTCCTATGGGAAATGGAGGGGAAGACAAGTAATTCATTAGCAGTGCCACATGGAAGAGTTCACAAGGAAAACAGAAAGTTTCCTACAGATTTAACTTTTACCAAGCTGGTACCTGAGTTCAGCTAGCTTCCAAATGGAAGGGACAGAGAGAGATCAGAGGTGACATCAGGGCTGACACTGGAGTGGGGCAGCCTCCCCACAGCACAACCCACTTGATTTTTGCAAGAGGAGGGTGAGACTATGGCACTATGGAAATCCAGAGAGGACTGGGGGGCTCTGTGTGCAGTTCTCAAAGAAAAGCATCAATCATTACAAAATATTTTCCTGGAGTGCTGCCACCATCCTTCGGTAGGACACAAGAACAGCACCATCAGCTATGCTGAGTGTTGCAGAAGGTCCAGAACTGGGAATAAGAATCTACTTCTTTCCAGAGAAGTAGCAAGGGTGCACCCATCACTGCTCCCTCCAGCCTGCCTACTGGCTTGAAGTCAGACTGGGGAATTTATAAAGTCAATGTGACCAAATCTAAGTTTTCTTCAAGTATACGCTTGAAACTCTGCAGTCATCAAGCACAAGTCTCACAAGCACTTCAAACTTCATGAAACCATCCAAATATCAAAATTGTAAAGATGAAAATGAAAAGTGTATACTACCATAGATTATCAGTGGTTTATAATATTCAGGATTTTTTTTTATCTGTCTATAACAGTTACACCCGAAGGCTGTGTCTGGTACAGACAGAGGGTGAGATTTTCAAAAGTACTGCTGATGTGACCTGGCTCTTGCCAAAGGCAAACTCACTTCAGTTAACTAATAGTCATTGCCTCGCAAATACGTCACCTTGACTAATCATCCTTCCACTGTACGAGGACACAGCATGAGTGAAAAAGCCCTGTGGACTTCTGAGCCTTGAAAGACATGCAATTACCCTGGAGATGAATACAACCACAAATTTACAAATCTTTATTATTTCCTGCTGATTGAAAGGGCAGCAGAAATGGCTGAGTGAGACAGAAGGAGGTGAAAGATGGAAAAGCATCTTTGCACATACTTCCTGTTCCTCTTCATCCTGGTGTTTAATTTCTCTAACCTGAACTGAGAATTTCCAAGTTGGTAGTTTGTGGGAAACAATTAAGATTGTGGGACAGATGCTTGTTCAGGAGTCCACTGGTATTGAAGCAATACTAGGTCTTGCTCCTCATCCATGCTGAAATTGTGTGGGCTGAAAGAAGCCAGTTATCAGACAGCATGAAAAAGTCATGCATGAGTTCCTGCAATACACAAACACCCATTGGAAAGGCTCTCTCTCCAAGGAAATGATCTGCAACATAAAGCTTGAGTTTTTCAGGACCATTCACTCTGTCAGGTTGTTCCACTGTCTCTTAAGGACCTTGCTACTGCTGGTTACTTCAAATTTTAGCATCTGATCCAAAGATTTTCTGTAACATGGTTTCAAAATTTATTCTGGACAGAAGCACAGGAAACATTTCCAAATAAATTTCCAATGCATCTGTTTGTCGGGATGGAGCCTTAGGGTTTGAGCCTATGGAGAGGTCATGCCTTTGGAGCAATTTATGTGAGCAAACTGCTCCCATGTTAGCACTGGCTGGGTTATATCTCAGCACCCACTGGGTCCTGCTTGTGGCTGCCCCCACCTGCCTTTGCACTGACTATGGGTTGAGTGATGGCCATGTTCTAGAAATAGAAACAGAAATAAAGAAATGAAATTAGAATCAGTTCCCTACAGATGACTCTGTCACTATAAAAGCCGCCTGCTCTCAAATTAACATTTGTTTATACATAAATTTAGAACACCACAATAAATCAACACCCTCCCAACAGGAATGAACTCTTCTGAGTGGTTCTTTTCTTCCCAGTGGATAGCGGGAGAAGGAAAATGCTATTTTCCCTTGAAGGCATTCACAGCAGAAATTCAACAGCAGCACAAACAGTGAAAGTATTGTGGATGGAGTAAATGCTTCCTGGGTGCCAGCATTCACTCTGCACAAAAGACTCGGATAGGATTGATAAGTTTGCAAATACCAACTTGGACCTATATCAGCCTCTCAAATCTAAAAAAATGTACAGCCAGGCATTAAATCAATAAAGCTGTCAAGCTTAAAGGTTATGCAAAAATGAAGAAAGTAACAGGGTTTGGAGGGAAAAAAAAAAAAAAAAAAGCAGTAACAATAATAATAAAAGAAAGACCCTGATAAAAATGAGAAGTTTTAGCACACTGTCCAGGAAAGTGATTTGGAACTGTTTAAGAGATTAAGGATTTTTACTGTGAGGAAAAAATCCCAAAGCTGTAAGTCCAATATGCAGCTAAAATGAAGGCGGCAAACAAAATGTGTGGTTGCTAGGGGAATATAATATAAATCAAAAGCGCTACTATAATTGCTATACACTGTAAGGAAGTGATAAGACTTCTCTGGGTATATTATACCTAGCCTTGGTTATCACATCGAGGAAAGCTCCCATGCTTTTTCAAAGAATGCAGTGCAGAGCAAAACAAAGTGAACAGCAAGCCTGCAAAATTCAAATTCTTAACTACAAAAAGAGTTTGGATGAGAAACTCACAAACGCAAAAGACAAAAGCTGACAGATGTGAGTCGGAACATTGGGTATTATCTATGAAAAAAATTCTATTGAGACCTGGCAGCCCCAAAGCTTGTTACTCATTAAATTCTTGCCCCTCCTTAAAATCAATGAACTACACAAACAGCTCCTAACCATCCCCATGTCCCCCATCTCTCTGAGGTTACAACAGAACGTGTTTCGAGGTCCTGAATCTGTCCTGGTCAAAAGTAACCCACCTTTGTAGCCAGCTCCAACCCATCAGTAAAGATTCCAAGTGAAATCTGATCTCATACAGGTTCAGACATGAGCCTTGACCTTGATCCAAGCCTCCTTCCAGCCAAGGCCTGCTGAAATATCTTGGACAAAGAGCTTCTTTATGACACAGTTTCCAATTGCAGAAAGTGGCAGGAGGACTTCTCTGCCTTCCAGGATTAACACAACGATGAATGCATTAAACAACAATTGAATAACTTAAAAGAAACATTACTTCTCTTGCTAAATTGGTGGATTCTGTCTCCCTTGCACCCCAGACACACTCTGGGTTTTAGAAATTGGGATGCAAAATATGGAATGGATGCCTCATGCAAAAATCGTAGGATGCGGTTCTTAGTTTTCAGATGTGTACAAAAAGATAAAGAATGATCCAGAGACATCCCACCTGACTTTCGGTGCTTGACCCAAGGCACTAAGTTGGGAGTGCAGCTGCCTCTAACTACAGTCTACACCCAGGAATGGATCCTTCAATACATTCAGCTATGGCACCTCCAAAAGAGGTCAAACTACAGCCCATCTGCCAAGGTAGAGTTTCAATCCAACACTGTAATCACCTTGCTCCATCATCAGTGCCTCATGTCAGATAGACAGTCTTTGCCCTGGGTGGTAGGCTCTCACAAACCTCCTTTTTCACTGCATTTCAGGTGACTCCAAAGGTCTTAGTTTGTGCTTCTTCATTTGTAATTCATATATCCCCATTAATGGTCTATTTGATTATTTATCAACCTTATTTTTAAGTTTGTTAAATATACAGTAAGCCATATAAACTGCAGCAATGTAGTCATAAAACACAAGCAATACATAAGAAAAACTCATTACCAAATGCTTTATTTCTTATTATAACAGAAATCGAAACAGCGTTAATGTTACTAATCTATTTTCCAAATATATGAGAGTTGTGAGACCTTTTTCAGTGCATGAAACGCAATGGCCAAACACTGACACTGCCTAGGCCAAGACTGGAAGCTCTGGGACAGATGCTTGTGGAGAATGTTTCATATATTAGGGGGGAAAAATTACTTTTGGGCATGTCCATCAAACACCACTGACTATAAAGAGAGCCTGCAGGGAACAAGCCTTCTCAAGGCTGGATGAACCCAATCACGTAACTCCCTCTGGCAAAGAGAGGTCTGTGCATCAAGAGTAAAATGCTGTTGCTGTTCTCCAAGCTACTTATTGGAAGTGGGAGAGGATCCTACCATATGGATAGAGTGAGGATGGAATTGGGCAGGTTTCTACCAAAAATGCTAAAAGAATTAAAGAAATAAGGTAGGAACACAGGACCCAGGACCTGATAAAGTGCTAGTCAAACTCTGACCAGGAAAAAGGAGTTTCCACATCAAGGAAAAAGAGAAACACTGTGAAATTCTGGATAAAGGTCCCTTATAGTTGGAGAAAAAAAGCCCATAAAATAAAACAAAACCCCACAAGCAACTCTACCTGGAAAATTCTTTATCAAAATGTCAGAGTTCACATTTCTCTTTTCATTTCAAAAAAAAGGAGTAAATATGAGTAAATATCTGTGTATGTGAGTGTGTGTAAATTGTGACTATTATAAAAGTAATACCGTATCTTCACCAGGTATGGGCTCTGACCCATTGTGCAACTTGCTATATAAATCAGAACAGAGAGAAAGCTTGTGCACCAGAAATCTTACGCCAAATTCCAGAGAGGGGACAGCACACAGATATAGACAGGCAGAGAGGAGAGGAAGAGGGAAGGGAATGAAGGATGGTAAGGAGCAATAATTTGAAGGATTATAAAGGATGATAGTGGAGTAGTTTCATGAATGTTTACGCAGAGCTCTTCCCATGCAAAGGAAGAAAGTGTGGAAGTCCTTATTTGAAGGTGTATCTAGGTAAACGTCACTCACATGTACAATTACGTGTTGTGAATGTGGCTCAAACTCCACGTTACCTGTTTTCAATCCTTTTTCTCTTTTAGTTCTTGCATGCATAACCATGCTGGTGAAAGGCACCAAAGGACTTCAGGTCTCGCCACTGATACCTTTTTAGCTGCTGTACAGAAACAGCTTTCCTTCTGTTTCCACTTGTGCTGTCACCGGAATCATTAGTGTGTGTCAGCTCAGCCTCCCCTGAGTGACCATGAGCCCCGTAGACCTGGGGCTTTGCACAGGGGTCATTTGCTCAGAGAAACTCACCCCTCATAAGCAACTCATTAGACATTGCAAATAACCCGCTCACTCTAAAAAAGACCTGCTAAAAAATACACAATTCCCTTTGATCTGCTGGTCCTGAGGGCACAAGTCACAGGCTGTGTTATGAAAGGTCCATAACCCCGTCACGGCACAGCCAGTCCTTGCAGCAATAGCTGCTCCTCACCCACAAAGGGCCCAACCTTTCCTTACAGCAGGAATGCCCACAAGTTCAAAGAAAGATGTAGAGACCTGATCCTTCACCATTACGTTGTTGCCTTGGGAAGGCAGCATGCTCTAGATGACAGTTTCTTTGTTGGTAATTTCTCTGCTGGGCCACTTTCCAGAAGCCTTAAGCAGGGTGCCATATCTCCTTTATTTGTTAGTGACCCATAGCCCTTAAAATACCATTATATTCCTGGCTGGGAGGGCAGAGAGAAAGAAAAACAAGGTGAAAAAAAATTAGCTCCCTGGGCAATGGAGATAATAAATCTGGTCTTCATGGCTCTGTGGCTCATGACTAGATTCTCTGATGTCTAGCAAGTTATCAGCTTCCACTGATGCTTCTCCCTTGGCTGGAGCATTCCTATTGATCCTCCTTTGTACAGTGCCTCCAGTGCCCCAGTAAGTAAATCCATACTGCAGCCTTTTACATGGCAGAGGCACAAAAAAAGTCTCTCTCCTCTATGAAGCCATCAATATTCATGAAGTTTGTTGGGCCTTTCATCAGATGTTGTTGATATTGGCCAGTTGAATCAAGAAACTGCTGGAGAGGAGGAGGAGAAGCAAGTGTGCATTCACACACACATTGTGATCACCTAACACCTCCTTACCCCAGGAAACCAGACTAAAGATCTTCCTCTCTGTACATGCCGTTTAGCAACAATTTCCACCAGAATGAAATTTCTCAGACTATATCAGAGAGGCAAGTTCTCAACACGTATGTCATGCTAACTATGCTCAGTCAATGCAGAACCCACCAGCTCCAGGCTCTGAATTAATGTGCAGACCAGCAATACAAAAACCCCAGCCTTTCTTGCAGTTTCAATTCATCAGTTCAAGCAGGGATGAGCATACTTTATTTTTTTCCCCAGATGGTTGGAAGCTGCAAAGTAATTTAGCAGCCTATGTTCTTCTAAAAACTTATCATGCTTTTTCTTTCCTGGGTAACTTCTACATCCCCTGCTGACTGGTTTAATGGTACTAAGAGTTATGGAATGATACTGGTTTTATTATGTGCCTTTTTTATTTTTAAATTGCATTTTGACACATAGCCTATCCATTCATAGGTCTTTAAAGAAGCAGCTCTGCCCAAGTGCCTCCAATATCTAAGTAACAGAATGGCTACCTTGAAAAGACGCTGAAAACAAGCCAAGGTGCATTTGGGATGCCAGTGTTCATTTTCAGTCCTTTCATTTTGCCATTCTCCAAAGACAACATGAAACTACTTACTGACTTGTGAGAGTAAGCAGAACACTTCAGGAGCCATGTAGAGAAATCAGGAAATTGTATGATTTTAAGAAAAGATTGTTCACTTCCCTCAGGTCTGACAATGTTAGAGTCTTCCTGCCCCCTGTGCCCCCAGGAGCACTGGGCATGACTGTGTGACTGGTTCCCTGGAAGAGAAAAAGGAAAGGGCCACGTGTCTCTGTGCTAATAATCCAACCAGCAGCAAGGACCATTTGTGGGCACTAGTACTGAGGCCTTTATACAGCTAAATTGTTAACGCAGTCACAGGCATGGGTTTTGCCTGGGACACATAGTGCTCCCCCAAGCAACTTCTGGGTGCAGTTTGGGAATTAACACAGGTGATGCCCATTGCCGAAAAGCAATTGGCATCCTTTCCGGGAGGCTCCAAGCGGTTAGCAATAGAGATGCAGGCAGTTTATGCCAGATGGCTTCAGTGTCTGAGAACTGTCCCAGGCACATTTAATCTACTGGAGTTGAGGTAGCCCGTCAGTCTAAGGGAACAGAAATGTGCAGGCTGTTTGGCATGGGGACATCACGTACGCTTCCCCTGCCGCCTCTCCATAAGGACCAGGCGGCATAGGGAAGCATCGGCAGAGAAGGGAGCACTGTGCCTGGGGATACCAGGGACAATTAATACAATTCCACTAACACTCAATCCAAAATCTGCCACTGGCAGATTATGGGGTAGCAAACTGAAGAGTGCTCTAACATGAGGAGTGCAGCAGGGAAAGGAACAAGTTGTACCGCAGCGGCACAGGACTTCTCGCCAGCTACTGGCACATAGGTTTCAGGCCACACCAGATAAGTCAGTCTTCTGTTGATAGAAAATCAACAGACTTGATCCAGAAGAGACCAAAATTCATTTAAAGTGATGGTCATCATCTCGCCTAACACACTGGAGGCTTGAAGCGGGGCCCTCCACCTTCCTGGTCCATGCCATAGCTCTCAAACTGCACCAGGGCTGAGAGCAGCACCCATGTTACTCCAGAGCTCATCAGAAATCTGTTCTGCACACTCAGGTGGACTTTTTCCCCTCAAGTTCATGGTCAGCTGGAGACAGTCCCCTCCTGGCACAGAAAAACCTCCTACCACAACTAGTCAGCTGTATAAGTCCACCCCTAGAACCTGTTTCAAGCTTGTACTCCAGGGTACAAAGCACACACACATTCCTCAAAACAGAGATAGCTTGAATGCTCCAACCTACATCTTCCTGCCATTTCCGAACTGAGCAGCCAGAGGCACCAGAGCCATCCCTGCCGTCCATCAGCAAGAGCTCTCAGGATCAAAAACACCCCAGGAAAGCCAGCTGGGCCTCTGACTGCCCCCTTCCAGATAGCAGCTCCTGAGATGTCCTAATGTCCCAATGTCTAAGCAGTGGGAACTGAGGATCTACAAGCCTCCCCCACCTTCTGCCACTGACCTTCAATGAGACAGTGAGCAGAACACTTTGCCTGCCTGATTCCACATTTCACATGTTATTTGTTTTTTGTCTTGGGGGATGACAAACAGTAGGAATGTTCTCTTAGAGCAGTTTAAAAAGTAACTAGCACACATCTCTAATAAAAGGCTCACCGCAATTCAAATGCAAAGTGGCTCTGTGACAGACATCTCAAAAGATATTTGATTTTTGGCCCTTTCTATCCAGTGTCACTTTTTCCTTTGGTTCATCTCCAGTTCTGTTCATTTGCCTTAACCGCAGAGGCCAGTATAAGGCAAGCTTTGGGAAATGTACCAGCATTATTTAAAGATTTATCCCTGCTGCAACAAAATCCTTTCATGCTTCTGATTGCTAATTACAAGCAAATAGTTTGATAGCTGTAGAAATCAGTTAACCATCCTCCCACCTTCCAAGGCACTGCGTCAAACTTGTCACTACGTATGAATGCACGTCTTAATCCAGTTTGATCACAACCTGGAATGAATAAGCTAAGAATAGACTGATGCAACTGAGCACATGAAAGTTGAAAACATTTGCTCACTATTTGGGACTCCATTTCTCTTTGAATTAATGAGCGCGGTGCTATAAATATCTAATTTCCATGAATTTCAAATAATGCGGGAAGCACATCTGGGATGCCAGTGTTGAAAAAGAAGCATGTTTGCCTCTGTACTGCAGCAAACCATTTCCATTGTACCTCCAGGCCCCAGCCAAGTCCCTGTGGGAAGCACAAATCCTTCCTGCCAACGCTTGACTCTCCCTGGAGGATTTTTAGCCAGTGACCAGTTGTGCTGGGAGAAACGCTACAGAAGCTGGCAAAACCGCAAAAACTCTCACCTGCCTAATTGACTTTTTTAGAAATACTGTTCACATGAACAAGTAAAAAGAAGAGTTGAGCCAAAAAGCCAAATTCAGCATTGCTGTTAGAAGATACATATGTTCATTGTAAGAAATTATACTTCTGTGATTTAATTTTGCACACTGAAGGATATATATTAGGATGCTTGTCTTTTATATGGAATATATTATCTCTCTGAACGTTACCATGAATGTGCTGCCTTCTGCAGTGTTTTTTATTTATCTGACAGCCCAGTCAGTCCCTGATAGGGTTTGCATCGTGAGTCTGAATATGCCTCTATCACACACTTACAGCCTTCCATCACAGGCAATAAATGTATTTATATTACTTAGTTTTATTTTTTCTTCAGTCTAGTTTTGTGTAATGTTTTGTTTGCTCCAGGGAGATGTGCATGGCTACATACATGCTAAAACTGTTCTCCTAGAAATGAAAATCAGTGCTCAGGAATTCTGTTCAGACCAAGAACTGAAACTGGAGATGGATGGAGAGATGGAAAGTCCCAAAAAAGCAGCTCCTCTTGTTGTTGTTGTGGATTTTTTTAATATATATATTTTTTTTTAAATGCACAAGCAGACAACTGCCTCATTCCTCAGTCACAGCAGGTTTAGGATCCATATGTTCTTCAACAAGACCTGGCAGAAGATTTCCACTGGAACAGATTTCACCAGGAAAAGCCAGATTGAGGAAACCAGCTCTGTTTACACAATCATAAAAAAAAAAAAAAGTGCAGAATTGAATCCTCATCCTTTATACATTTTTATGTATTCTGTCTCCTTGTGTAAAAACTTGAATGAACAGAATTGGATGGATCCAATTACATCATTAATCACTTCTGCAGTCTGCTGATATGAGACTTGAAGTGGGTCTCTCTTGATGTTATGGGGGCAAAAAAGAGAATCTCTATGTTACTACCACGTTAGGTTCATGTGCATGGCAGGGGAATGGGTTGGTTCCATGCATATCGGTGTGCTTAGAGCAAGAGCAGTGCTATAAGAAAAACTGCAGGACTAGTCAACAGAGCTCTGCCTTCAAATATTTCAAACACAACTGTGCCAGCTTAGTTAACACTGAATCACAGGCTAATGGACTGCATTATTACTGAGAGATGCAGAGTCTCTGTTCTTCGTTAGCCACATTAACTCATGGACAGCCTGTAGTACAGCTGCAAATGGTACAATGCCTGACTGTATCCTGCAGCTTTCAAACAGGCACTGAAATCTTTCTATTATGAGTGACATCTACCTAAATACCTGAATAAAACACACTAGAAACCAGAGAAGCTCCTATAAAAGGTGGCACTGAACCGGCAGCCTTTAGTTCTCAAAGCACAACCCTCCTCTCTAGAAACAAAGAGGACAGGTTTGATTAATAGAAGCAGCCCTTGAGATTACTGGACCTGAACCTGCCAATCTACATTTAACGCAGAGTAGATTATAAATTAAGAGGGAGCTGCTAAACAAAAAAAAAAAAACAACCCAACAACAAAAAAGAAAGAAAAAAAGCTCAGACTATACCAATGAAGTAACGTCTCCAGGTCAACAACTCCTAATCAAGTAACCCATTTAATTAACCACCACAAATCTCTTTAATTAACCTGAAAAACCATACTAATTAGGAAAGTGAGAAGAAAAGACAGTATTTGAACACCAGAAATTCATTTTCAAGAGAGGATACACACCAGGACAAATGACAGAGGAGGCCAAAACTATGAGGCAAGCTAAGAAGGACAATGTCTTCTGATTGCCCATCAGTACTTGAACTAGGCAGTGCTCAGACCCCACCAGCTCCATGGGTATCATTAGCCTTTGAAAAATATCAGATAGGAAAACCTAAGAAAGCAAAGATGAATTCATAGAATGACAGAATACCAGGTTGGAAGAGACCTCAAGGATCATCTGGTCTTGGCAAAAGCACAGTCTAGACAAGACGGCCTGGCACCCTGTCCAGCTGAACCTTAAAACTGTCCAATGATGGGGAATTCACCACTTGCCTGGGGAGATTATTCCAATGTCTGATTGTTCTCATTGTGATCTTCCTGCAAGGTGGCTCTCCCTTCCAAAGTGTCCACTTCCCCACTCAGTTTCGTATCATCAGCAAACTTCATCAGAGTACACTTGGTCTCACCATCCAGATCACTTATGAAGATATTAAACAGTGTTGGGGCCAATGTTGATCCCTGGGTGCAGCCTGTCAGCCGCTTTCCCACCAACCACACAGAGCACCTGCCTAGACTATAACGCAGCAGTTTCTCTAGGAGGAGGCTGTGGGGCACCATGTCAAAAGCCTTGGAGAAATCCAGGTAGACAATGTCCACCACTCGTTCCATATCAACCATTACTTCATCATAGGAGGTGATCAGATCTGTTGAGCACAATTTGCCCTTGGTGAATCCATGCTAGCTTTTCACAATCACATGCTTCATTTGATTTGTGAGACCCCCCAGGAGGATTCGTTCCATAACTTTCCCAGGGACTGATGTAAGACTGACAGGCCTAGGACTTCCTGTATTCTCCTTTAAGCCCTTTTGTAGATGGGGATGACACTAGCCTTCTTCCAGTCTTCTGGGACATCCCCTGATCTCCACAACATCTCAAAGATTATGGACAGCAGTCTTGAAGATGTCAGACATCTCTCAACACCCTCAGGTGGATATTGTCAGGCCCCATTGATTTATAGGTGTCAAGCTCCTGTAATATTTCACATACCAACTCTTCCTTCACTGTTGGTCGGTCTGTGTTTGCATCAACCTGGATTGCTGTTCCCAAGGCCTGGGGCCCCACAGTACTGGTAAAGACAGAGGCTGAGAACCTCTGCCTTTTCAGCGTTGTTGATGACTTATTCCCCTCTCCTGTGTTTTCCTTTTCCTTCTGTTTCTCCTTGTTGTTTATGTACCTTTCTTGTAGTTTTTGACATCTCTGGCCAATTTCAATTCAAGCTGAGCTTTCACCTTTCCAACTGCATCTCTGCACCTCCTAGCAATGCCCTTGTAGTTCTCAACAGGTATTTGTTTGCTTTTTCACTTCTGGTATGCTTCTCTCTTGGTTTTAAGCAGACTCAGAAGCTCGCAGTAAAGCCAAGGGGGCTTTTGGCTCCATCTACTTCCCTTACCTTTAAAGAGGATGAACTGGTTTTGTGCTTCCAGGAGAGCGTTCTTGAAAAAATCCCAGCACTCGCTAGCTCCATGGAAGCTTCCCACAGAATCTCTTGCAACTGAGCTCCAAGCAAGCTAAAGTTTGCTCCTTTAAAATCTAAAACTTTTATCTTAGTACTAACCTTCAGCCTGCTCAGCAGGATTCCAAATTCCACAACACTGTGATCACTGCACCCAAGACCAAGATATTACAAAGCAGGTTTTCTTGGTTTGTGAGTAGCAAGTCCAGCAGTGCCTCACTCATGGTTGCCACATTTAACATTTATATGAGGAAAAAGTCCTCTATGCATTCCAGAACTTGATGGATGGCATGTGAGGTGAAGTATTGTTCCTCCAACAAATGTCTGTGTAGTTGAAGTCAACCATAAGAACTAGATTCTGTTGACCTGAAGCTTGCTTAAGCGACACAAATATTGCTTTGTTGGCTTTATCGTCTTGGTTTGGAGGTCGGTAGCAGATGCCTACTATCCCCTCGGAGATGACCTCTCATCTTCTTGGGAGGCAGCAAAGGGACATTTGTCCCTGCTCTGCTTGGCCTGGCTTATTCCCCAGTTGGTTGCAATGGTGCTTCCACTTTGGACTCCACCCCCCGAGTCCTTCAGTTTAAAGGAATTTTACAGACTGAGCTAATCCCTAGTTTTTAACATACAGTAGCAGACTGAATTACTTTATATATTAAACAAAGGACACACATAATTCCTCTCACAGTGAAAAACTGCACTGATGAAAGAAAGGAGATCACCTCTTGCCTTACAGACTGGTGTGCAAGGTTTACACTTGGGTTTCTGAGTCTGGTAAAAAAAAAAAGGTGTTAGAAAAATCACGTGTAGACAGAGAACTCCCAAATCCTGTCTGAGAAGGTATCTCTGAATTTTACATTGTGGCTTTCCCAGCAATATTTCATATCCATAAGCACCAGAAATGCAATCTTTCAGATGAACTAGGGAAAATCTGTTATGTAGAGCACAAATCTGGCTTTTACTGGACTGCTGCCCAGGTGCTCAAAGGTGATTTAGGCTCCTGAGTCATGGTGAAGTTGATCTGTATACATTTGTTACTCCTGGAGTAGGACCCTTTCCTAGTATTTTAATCTGCAGAGGAATTAGTAGCTGTTTTCCTGTCTTATCATTTCATTTGTTGGATGACTGGACTTTGGGGTAGATCCAACCAGTCCTCAACCCCATGGATGTTCTCCTGCTGGGTGCTGAGCAGTTGCAGCTCTCAGCACACGTGTGAGCCCTCTTTGGGGGTGTCTGACTATTTACGACAAAGTGTCGTAACTGTGCCAAAACTTCTGCTAGAGTGAACAAGCGCATTTCCACTGACACCAGCAAAGAATTTGGCCACATGTGATTCTTGCACAAAGATGATACAGACTGGTCCTATTCTTTATGTTTGAGTTACCAGCCAGTGAGCTGAACTAAATCCCAAACTCATGGTCCACAGGAGCACAGGGATGATTTCAGTAGCCATGTACCTGCAGGAAGTCACTCACCCTTCTCAAACAGGCTGCTCCCAGGCAGCAGGGGATTTCTATTTGGCAGCATTTCTCATAGCTTTGCACAGCTGTAATTAGTAAAAACAGTCAGATCTTCAATACGGCTTAGAGGACTTGTTTCATTATGATGGGGAACATTCGCATTCTTTTTTTTGATAAATACCCCAAAAATAATTCAGTAGGGACCGGTATATTAAAAAAAAAAAAAAAGTAATCACAGAGTACTTTTATGTTGGAGACTTCTGGGCTGCCTCCATCAAGGGAACCAAGGTCCTTGGTTTGCAGTGAGTAAACTGTTTAGGATCCAGGATCTAATCACCATGCCCTCAGCCCTGTCTCCTGCAGTGGGAGTTCTGGTAAGTTGACCCTGGCTGGACGCCAGGTGCCCACCAAAACCACTCTATCACTCCCTTCCTCAAATGGACAGGGAGAGAAAACACAACGAAAGGCTTGTGGGTTGAGATAAGGACAGGGAGAGATCACTTAGCAATCATTGTCACAGTCAAAACAGACTTGACTTGGGGAAATTAGTTTAATTTATTACCAATCCAATCAGAGTGGGATAATGAGAAATAAAACTAAATCTTAAAACACCTTTCCCCTACCCCTCTCTTCTTCACAGGCTTAAATTCACTCCCCATTTCCCTATCTCCTCCCCTCAAGCGGTGCAGGGGGACAGGGAATGGGGGTTGTGGTCAGTTCATCACACATTTTCTCTACCGCACCCTCCTCCTCAGGGGGAGGACTCCTCACACTGTTTCCCTGCTCCAGCATGTGGTCCCTCCCACAGGAGACAGCCCTCCATAAACTTCTCCAATGCAAGTCTTTCTCACGCTCTGCAGTTCTTCATGAACTGCTCCAGCGCAGGTCCCTTCCACGGGGTGCAGCCCTTCAGGAGCAGGCTGCTCCAGTGTGAGTCCTCCACGGGGTCACAAGTCCTACCAGCAAACTTTCTCCTGCATGGGCTCCTCTCTCCATGGTTTCACACGTCCTGCTAGGAGCCTACTCCAGCACAGGCTTCCCACAGCCTCCTTTGGGCATCCACCTCCTCCAACGTGAGGTCCTCCACAGGCTGCGGATGGATATCTGCTCCACCATGGACCTCCATGGGCTGCAAGGGGGCAGCCTGCCTCACCATGGTCTACTCCAGCACCTGAGCACCTCCTCCCCATCCTTCTTCACCGATCTTGGTGTCTGCAGACCTGTTCCTCTCACATATTCTCACTCCTCTCTCCATCTGGAGTTGTTACGTTTCACAGCAATGTTTTCCCTGTCTTAAATATGTTATTCCAGAGGCACCGCCACCATCGCTGATGGGCTTGGCCTTGGCCAGGGGCATGTCTGTCTTGGAGCCAACTAGCATTGGCTCTATTGGACATGGGCGAAGCTTCTAGGAGCTGCTCACAGAAGCCACCCCTGTAGTCCCTCTGCTACCAAAACCTTGCCATGCAAACGCAATACAGGGTTCTTTCAAGCTCTGCCTGTTAATCACATTTTCAAAGACTGATCTTTAGTTCACATCTCCTGATTTTCTTGTATGAGCTTTACAACGCCAGTTAATTGCCTCTGTCTGAAGTAGCCTCCTTAGCATATAAAATCTCTCTGTGTCTTTTCTTTTTTTTTTTCTTCTGCAGCGCACCGTGAAAGGAACTTTAAGAGAGAATTACAGAAGTCGGTGGAAACCAAAAAGGTTGCAACTGAAGCCTTTTCAAATAGAAAAGGGCAGAATGAAATGGATGTCATGGTAAATGCTTTCCTTTTATGAAAGCTGGTGTTTTGGTTTTTTTTTTTAAAAAAGTGCTAAAACAGACAAATTCCATAGTGAAATAAAATATGTATATATACTTTGGCTAGGATTTTTAAAAAGTGATATGCAGCTACCTAACTTTACTGAATAAATGACCTCATTCTTCTCCTGTGGGAGGCTAAAGCCCTTCTGGAAACATTCCCCTCACAGATTGGGATCCCAAACTCCTCAGATGCCAAGATGGCAGACAAAGGGTGCAAAGACTGACCATTCAACCTACCAAAGAGAGGCCAAAATCTCAGTTGAAAAGAGGAAGAGAATAAAAAAAAGTATAGCTTGACACTAGTTCTCATCCTGAAAAAATGCAAACCCACTACAACTGCTAAATGTATCAGCACAAACTGAACTGAAACTACAGGACAGCCTAAAAATTAAGGGACAGGCAGAAGTAGAATACTCAGGACCAACAATGTTTATTTTTCCTAGGAAAAAAAGCTCAAACATGTAGTTTCTCCATAACAGAACAAAAAATAAAGATATTAAAGAGAAAGGCACAGAATTCAGTGTGCAACTTACTATTATATCTGGCACTTATTACAAGAGAGTTAATTTGCGGCTGCCAAAAGATAAAACCAAATTAGACAGAAGAGTCCTGATTCTCAGCCAGGCTTCAGACCTTCTGCTCTGAGCAGGTGGAGGGAAGGAGCCTTAGAAGTAACACAGGAGGTGGAAGGAGTGCTAAATATTGCACGTCATGCAACAGCCTTTACTTGCCACTGGCATGTGAAGACTTCTTGACTTGACCCCCTGGGGATCAGGATCTCCATCACTGGGGTGCGGTGAAGGGCAAAGAGCACACGGAGCTTGCGAAGATGGAAAAGCATGGACGTGCATTGCATGATATGCTGTGGCAGGAGGGGGTTGCAATATTTGGCAGCCACCCAGAGAGTAAGGAGGGCTCTGCTGAGAAGAGCTGTGTTGGCTGCAAAAATACAACACTGCAACTCCTCTTTGGCCTCAAGGTTTCACACACAAAGGTCACTCCAAAGGGGAGGAGAAAGGGTAGCTTTCTGCTGGGAACGGCATGCCAGAGTTAGGTGCCCCGATTCCAACCTAACTCAAACATTTCAGCGTCATGACAGTGTTGAGACTCAACTGGTCCATCACTGTTGATCTCTGGCTGCTGCAGTAGTTCCTTGTGATGCTAGAAGCTACTGCTAGCTTGAGAGCCTTAGTCATCTCTATTCCCTGTGCTTTCCTGAATTTCCCTTGTGGTACTTGGCTATACCCAAAGATCAACATCGAAACATGCTGTAGATGCTCATATAACACTCACATTTTCTACTGAAACTTTGCTGTCAAGCACAGGGCACAGCTACGGTCTTAAAGTAGCTGCCAATTATTGCCAGCTATCAATCCATGAGTGTAACCAATGCACAGGTGAAGATGATGCACAACAATAGTACATCACTGCAGCCCGCTTGTTCTGGTTCAATAAAACACGCTATTTGTTCCTAAACAGCATGGTTTTCTCAGTCTGCTATCTTTGTGATCTTTATTTGAAAGAAGTGGCAGCTTTCAAGTACTGTGCCTGGTTAGACAGCAAGACTGTTTAATGGTGTATATCACTCCTCTAAAAATCTAAAATTCATTTCAACCAATAGCAAGGCAGGAGGATACAACTCAGTTTACAATTAAGCATGCATGTACTCCAAGAACTTTCACTGCTCTTTTTCCTTCATATAATGAAGGAAATGGGAAAACGGGGATGTTACGGAGAGAAAAGAAAAGCCAGAATCTCATGATCAAAATATTGTAAGGAGCAGCAGAGCACTCTAGTGACTAGCAGAGTGTGTGCGAGTCCAAGTGGACAAAAACCTGGGCTTGAATGAGGAGACCTCAGAGCTTCACTCAAGACAAGCTTCCCCAATCTTAAACAGTGCTGGGAAACAGAGGTCCAAGTAGCACTCAGCAAAAAAACCTGTAGTTTAAAACACTCAGGTCGTTATACAGTCCTCTGCTCCTGTTCTCTGCATGCAGCAAACACAGGGAAAAAGCAAAGCAAGGAGATCCACAGTAATTTTTGTTGAGAGCTTTGCAAACTGGAATGAATTGAATGCCATGGAGGAGCTTTGCCTAGCAGAACACACATGAAGGAACTACATCTTTTCACATATCATAGGCACGGCATGCAGAAAGCCATCAGACCTGACCAGATAAAACAGGAGATCCCAGAAAACTCCCTTTGCAGGATTGTGACTCACAAATCATAAACAATTAGTAGTGTTCTGTATTCATGCCATAGGAGTTCTGGGCATCTGTGTTCCTTCCCTATGTGATATATACAATATTGTAAAATATGTAGTAAGCACAGGAAGACAGTTTATAAATTTTAGCGTGAGAGACCATAGAAAACTTCGTAATGAAGCAAACATTGGTAAAGTCCCAAACTCTGGATTATATGTACTGCCTTGCAGAGAATTAAGCACCTCAAAATAGGATCTTACCATTTTACTGCACCGAGACTTCCTGACAACTAGCCTGAAACCACTCAGCACCAGCCCAGCGGGAATGCTAAAAAATGGGATGTCTTCAATTCTGCACTTTTCTCTCCTCTGGGGCTGAGAGGAGACTCCCACTAACCCCAGATTGACACTGCCCAGTCAATTATTTTTTTTGAGATCCCCACCACCCTAGGACAGGTAGGAGGCCTTGAGTAACTTACTCCTATCAAAATCGGTGCTTACAAAGCTCTGAGGACTACTGAAGTCTTGCAACTCATTGATGATGCACCTTACTTATCTACAGAGTTAGTGGTAGTGAAGCTGATGACAGTTTTAGACGTAGCTTGCAAAACCTCACCTCAGTACCACTGTGGAGCATCCTGCCATTATATATTGTCCCCAGTTCTGACTACACAAACTTAATATTTACAAATTCCATAGAATGGTTTGGGTTGGAAGGGACCTTAAAGATCATCCAGTTTCAACCCCCTGCCCTGGGCAGGGACACCTCCCACCAGACCAGGCTGCTCAAAGCCCCATCCAGCCTGGCCTTGAACTGTTTATCTGAGTTAATTTAAAAGTAATTCAAAAGCCAAATTCAAATCTACCTGAAACCATGGCCTAAGTGTTTCATTTGCACAAAACGGATTGTATTTTTGATAGTTAGAAGCTGGAAGCAAGGGACTACACGTGAAGCTGTTATTCCTGATGGCAGTAGATAGTCCTAAAACAAAATGACCCAGGATCAGTTTTAAAGGGCTAGAGCATGTGAAATGTTTAGATGCTTAAGCTAACTGAGATCAGTGCAAGACAGGAACCTACAGTTCCAGAGATACATAGGCCAGCAGCAACAGCGGTCTCCGGGGATGTCACTAGAGCACCTGAGTGCAAACACCCTCCTTCTGCCAGCCAGAGAAAAAATAATTGAACAGTTTATTTATTGATAGACATTGGTGAAGCCTGGACTCATTTCTTTTGCTCTTCCACAGGCTGCCCAAAGGAACCTGGGAGAGTGAGGTGGGCTTCCAAATTGCACGGCCTAAGTTTCAGGAAAGCACTCCTGGGATGCTCAAAAAAGAAAGTAGCAAACAATAACAAAAAAAGAAAAACTCTATAGAGAGCTCCCACCTCACATGTAATAGCATACACTTGTGCAGAGACCACCAAATTTCATGTTTTAATACAAAAGTGACTAAATATCTTTCAAAATCAGGTCCCTGCTGTCCTTGTTTCTCAGTTCCACTGTCTGTAAAACTGGAGAAACACTAATCTGATGTAATCCAATCCAATCTAACAGCAATCAGTAGTTATCCGAAGAAAATCTCATTAGAGGTTTTGAGGAGCTGAAACACTCCAGCTATGGAGCCCATGAAAACAGCCTAGCTGATGACTGCCTCTTCCTTCACTCCTAACCTCCTCCGGTCTGAGGATAATGCCTCTAAACCACAGTTTACTAAATACTGGTAGAGTTTTGAAAATAACTTTCTAATGTGTCCGCGTTTCCCCCTAGGAGCTGATGCTCTCCCCTCTGATTTTTACAAATTATTCTGTCACTTAGCCATAGAGTTATTTCTAAATGGAAAAATAAATCTTCTTTAAAAAGCAGAATTAAATAAAATTTAAGAAAGCGAAACCCACAAAAAACTCTAAATGTTAACAAGCCCAAGCTATCTACCAGAAAAAGAGACTAAATCCAGCTCTATTTCCCAAAAAATAACCTTCCAAACACTTGCTCATCTCGAAGGTCTAAATAACTTAGATTTGATTTCCTAAATACAAAAGAATCAGGGTAGGACTGTTAATATAACAAGAGCTATTAGCAATAGTGACACAGCCTGATTTCTTTACTGACAGCCATGTGCTAGATATAGTCCCTGAGGTTACAACAACAGGACTAAGGGAAATGTCACCATGCTGGCATTAAACCCGTGTTAAGGAAGTGGAGAGTGAGCCTTGGCCCTCATTTTGAGCCCTGAAGTAAATACCCATCTCTAGTTCTTAGAGCAGTAAGGGGAAGGGAGTCTGCTGTGCCAAAAAAATACGGTATCAACAGAAAGCAGTGTATTTTTCAATACAAGATCTCATTATTGATTAAATTTATTTAGAGCAACATTTACAAAATGAGGCACGGCCTGAGCAGTAGCTGACCAGCTAATATTTGTGCCGTGCCCTACAAGGGTCCCAAAGGACCTTGCAGTCAAAGACACCAATGTTGATATCATACTCATAACTACAGGCAAAGCATGATTTAACATTGCCTGCTTTATCTACATCTGCCTTCCACTCCACATGGAGATTCATAAATCTTCTGCGCACCAATATCAGCATTTTTGCAATGCTTATTCGCCTGTTTTTAAAGGATTGGCTTGGCTGGGTAACCTTTCAAAAAAAAAAAAAAAAACCAAAACAAAAGGGCATCCTTTTTCTCTTGGTCCAGGCAACAGGCTCCTTCTCCAAGAATTCATCAAGACTGAAATGCAGACATCAACCAAAGTCTGCTGACACAATTACCCTGATCAGAATAGCCTGAGCTTTTCCAAAATCTGAATTTTAGGAAAATAAAACCAGTCATTTTCCCCCAAGCTCCGAGTGCTGTGCCTTGTATTATTATAGATAAATCAGTCTCAGCTATGCTGATTACACTCTAGTATTCAGCCATCTGTCCTGACCCACAAGAAACATTCTGGCTCTTGGGAAATGACAGACAAGAATTTAATGCCGTAATTCTTCCCAGCTTTTCTTACCCACACTGACAACTAGTAACACAGTAGACAAGGCTGACACTACGAGGATGCAATTTGAGATTAGGGTACCTATGTTTAGTTGCGCATATGAGTGTCAGGTGTCTAAACTCCTATTACAGTTAACATGGATCTAGTCAAGTCACTGGAATATAAGAAGCAAGTCAGGGAGCAGCCAGCCCACGGCGATCTTATAGTGAGCTTCATCACTCTCTAGACTCTACTGGCTGTGTCCCATTGACTATAATGGGATCTTAGGTATTGCCTGACCAATTCTACTGGTTGAAGATACCCAGCATCATTTGAGATGTTCCAGTATTTCCGAGACACAAGCTGATGCTGGCAGACACAACACAAGACCTGTGGGACATTCATGGCACAGCAGCTGAAAGGATACCTGGCACATCTCACACAGCACCAACGCAGAAAATCCTGCCTCTAGGTTACGTATGAACAGAAATTAGATGCCTAAATATTGGTGATGTAATCCTTAAACTGAGTCCTATCCTTCAGGGATCACCTTATACTGATTACCCAGTTAGTGCAGAGAAAGAGTTTCAGTCTTTCTGAGGACTCAAGTCAACCCTCTGCATCATTCTGATGGTATATTTTCACCTCTACAGCAGTACTGGCTATAAACTTGACTTTTTTTTTTTTCTTTTCTTTTTTGTTGTTTTTGTTTTCATGCTTAGGAATGCTGTTATAGTGGTGCTTAAGAGTGCTGCTACAGCACGCATAAATATGTAGCCAAAATGTGAAGACTTGTTCACGTTCACACATCCGAAAGAAGGTGCCTTTTCAGTGATGCTGCAGTATACCCTTCCCACTCACCAAAATAATCCCTTTTTTGGCAAGCGCTATCACTTGCTGCTGCTGACGAGATCATGCATCCTGGCTTTCAAACAACTCATGGGACAGTAGATACCTTTTCTACAACATAGTGTAAACATACCTTTGCTTTGATAACACCTACATTTTGTCATCTTCTTTTAGTATTTGTGTGCATCTGTGTGCTTCAGCCTCTGCGAAGAACAGCTGTTTGCCAGTTGGCTAAAGTCACCATGCATATGAATGGCATAACGGTCTTAATTAAGTTGCTAAGTCTGGGTGCAACAGCGGTAGGACCACAGTGTAATTTCCAAGCTTTCTCCTAACTTTTTTCAATTTCTATTTCCAAAGCATAAGAGTATATGTGACAGCTTCTATTGAATAAAATATTGATTTTTTTTTTCTTCTGGATGATCTCCACATCAAAATCCAAATATAACAAATGCTCACAAGGAAGTAAGAGAGGAGGTTTCAAGAAAGACTAAGTAATTTGTGGTAATATCTCAACAAACTATAATTTGAAGTGCTGGAAGCCGCATTTTTATACAATCACTACGATTTTAAGCACCGGGAACCACAGCTCTTCATTACTGGGTTCTTCAATAAACTTTATGCTTTACACCTTTAGAGGCAATTCTTCCATCAGCACATAAGAGATTTAGGTATGTTTCTTCTGCTGACATTACGGGAAGTTAGACATGGATGTCCTTCCTGTGCTTAAAATAAAAGAGAATAATGTCCCTGTCTTTCAGTTAGCCCATATCAGCTGCCAATCAGAATTTCTCTGGTGCAAAAACACATGCTGTAAAATATAATGCAGCTACTTCAGGAATGTATCCGAGGGAGGCTAATCATTGGAGGTCACTTGTAATATTTTGCTGTCAAAGATAGTTTTAACTGAGGTATTTTTATCATAATACTGTGATGGTGCACAGCATTGATTACTTTCCATTAAAGTCATAAAAAAGCACTGAAGTTTTCTACTGTTCTGCAAATAAAAGAAAAGGGGACAAAGGAGAAAAAAAACCCCAAACACTTGAATTACTGCTACAAATAGTTTGAGGGTCCATAAACAATTTCTTTCCTCCCTCCATCCTCAGCTAATACCTTCATCACCTTCATTATGATCATACATGGCTAGAATTTCTAGGTGCAGTTTCTGAGTGGCAGCTTGAAATACCTTCATAAAAGCACAAGCCGCACTACCTTTCCAGTGGTCCATGTGAAGATATCTGTGTTTCAGTCTGAACCAGTCCTTCGGTGTCCCCGAGTTGGATGAACCAGCAAGGCAATATCTTTTTATGCTATAAATGCACTTTATGGGCAATAATTCACACCAATTAACAAAAAGCCCAAGCAGATTTCTCTTACTATTTAAAATAAGGAAAAACCAGCTGGTTTTATTCACTAGAAGTAAATTAACTTCTTTGTATCATGGAATATTCAGTGCCCTCCCCTGCCATATAAAAACCAGTAAGAGCAGAGCAGGTATAGGAAGGAAGCAAGAATGAACCCTAAATGAGGGAGTGAAAGACACGAGCAAGTTGCAGATATGCTCTGTAACGCGCTGCAGCCTTAGGGAATTTTAGCAAGATCAAGATAACTCAAGTAACTAAATTTGGAACAAATCAGAAAATATGGAGCTACAGAGCGTGCAAGAGAGCCAGGCCTGGGAAATTCAAGGGTAGTCCTGACCTGCTGGAGATGGGAACTATGACATTAATAAGCAGCTAAACTTGGAGTAAGTGACTGAAAAACTTTGGTGGCCTCTGTCAGCAGATTAATTGTGCAACAGGGGGTCAGGCAAGAGGACTGGCAGTGAGGCAAAGCAGCGTATCAAGGGAAATGTATCATACTGTGTGCTTTCACTGGGTCCCAGATATAACCCAGATTCATGTTGAGCAGAGTAAGAGAAGCCCCATGACAATCAATGGGATCACACACAGAAATCAATGCTGAACAGTGAGAATATAAAGTGAAGGATAAAATCCTTAGTTTGAGAGATTACCATAAGCCAAGAAACAAATTTAAAATGTAAGTTCTTTGATGTAGGAAGCAGTGTTACGCTCTCGGGCTGGAGAGCCTCTTATACAATTTTATTCCAATATGCAACTAGCATTCCTATGAAGAGCCGCAATAGAGATAACACTGAAGAGAGTCCCTGCTGCTGGACCTTTTCTGGACTTGCTTCTTATGAAAAGCTTTGGAGAACAGAGTTAAAGCGGTGGCAAAGGCTCTGTGTGAGGTCATTATGCAGCAAAATCTGACTTGAATAAAAAATTGAACTAAAAATCTGCAAACACTAAGATGTTGAGATTCTAAAGGGAAGTCCAAGAAAAGTCAAAAGCCTAGAAGCATAAACTAAACATTTAGAAAAAAAAAAAGCATATGTTGTATCTGCTGCCCTGCGTAGCAGTAAATTACCAGCAGCACACATCAGTCTGCCATAATTTCAGCCTCTTCCTAACACACCAGTTTTAGATGCCATCTGCAAACAAGCAGGTTAGCTGACCTCAAAATGTTGATGACCTGCCCCTTTTCAACTTGCCAGCAGAGCTGAGAGAAGCTCAGCACTCACCACCTTTGTCAGCCCCCAACCCTCTCCCTGGGGCTCCCACTAAGGACAAGCCTTGTCTTTGCTGTAGCGTATTTCATTCTGCCTTCTTGAACCATGACACCTAGGAGTGCCGTACACGCTGTCTTTTTAATTTATCCAAGATTTTATAATTTTAATAACCTTCCTTTCAAGTGAGCTGAAACACTGATGTGCTCCCCTCTTCTCTTCCATGTGCTCTGTGGTTGCAACACAACTCGCCCCTTTGGGTATGTTCCCTCCAAGATCCTCTTCTGGAGCAAGGTTTGCATGTCACCGTACAAGGACCCTGCAACCACCTATCTCTGTCTCTCCTATATTTTTTTCCTTTGTTCCAAAGGAGAGTATGTTCTTAATGACAGTGAAGTTTGCTAAATTCTCAGATTTTAAGAACAGTAACATAAGGCCAAGAGTAAGGAACGCCACTTAGTGGGTTACCAAGTTATTATTCTCCACCAAAGAGCTCACAGACCATGCAAAGGAAGTGCTCATCCTTATTTTTACCAACAGAAAAAACTAAAACAGGGGCAGAATATTTGCCCCAGTCTCAGCATAGTGCAACTGCCGCTGACTGCTGTGAGTTCACATTAGATCCCCAAGACCATGCTTACACTGGGAGGTTAAAAGCAGGTTGGAGAACATTTTTGTGACAGCAGAAGTGTCTGGCCTTGATAATGAGCTGGGATCCATGATAAAGTGACAATGTGAAAACATAAAGCCTAAACCACTTGGCCACTATCCCACTGTAACTCAGGGCTTAATCCAGGAGTCGGGACATTCCCCTTGAGTGCTAGCACAAGTCTTTTAGCCAAACTTTATTTCTGGCAATGCCATGAAATGCAAATCAGACCTATCTATACTTGTGTAAATATGTGGTAAATCTGTGCTTTTCATAAAAAAAAAAAAAAAATATCCCAGCATGTCAATCTGGTTATTTTGTTTTAAAACCAGCATGAAAATCCCCATCATAATGTAAAGATCATAAACATCAAACTATCTACACTGGGCATGGGAAAACTGCAAGAAAATAAAGAAAAGTGTTAAATAAACAAATGAATGAATGAAAGCAAATTACTTTCCTATGTTTACTTAACAGCGCTAATATAGAAATAAGCCAAATGTGTTCTAGTGAACAAGAAATTGAGTTTGAAGTGAATCTCTTTTTTTCTTTTTCTTTTTTTCCTATAGCTTAGAGGTCCTTTGTACTCTCACTGAAGTCATGGCCTCAAGCGATCCATACAGCATTCACAGCATGATATTATAACTATTTTATTGGGAAACACCATAATCACAGTGCTGAAATAAATCTTCTTCCTATTATTTGACTTCAGCATTAAAGTATTGAAATGGCTAAAATAATTCATTTTGATTATCAGCCCATTGGTCTTGGTATTATAAATTAACCCCACAATTTTGACAGAGCTTCTATCTATCAAATGCCTGAAAACATTATTTTGTTAAAGCATATATCATGATTTTTTTTTTTTAATTTCAATGAATTAGTTATGGTCAATACAAAGTTAATATAAAATGGTTTACTGTTAAATGACATTGGCACTTACACACTTCGTCCGTCCTACACCAGTTAAAAAGCCATTGCAGATTCCAGTTATAGCACTCAGAGCTCTGGCTGCATTTTTAAAGCACCAACTGTTAGTTAATTTTGTTAGCATAAACACCCAATAAAATTTTATGGTGTGTTCAGCTCTCATTAAAGATGAAAAACAGCAGCAGAGAGCAGCGCCCACAAAGAAACCGGGAGCAGGATGGCTCTGGCGTCGCTGATCCCCTGAGCTCGTTCAGGCTCAGGGCTCGGGGTTCCCCATGGAGGGCACTGCAGAGGTACAGAGAATGAAATCCCATGCACCGCTGGAAACCTCTTGAGCTCTACACAGCCCTACCATAACACTCATGGCAAATATTTACTGAGGGGAGAAGGGTCCTTCTCCAGCTCCATTCTCCTGCACTCCCTCAAACCTTAAAACAACAGCCGTTCCAGGCAAAGTATAACCTTGCTGCACAACGGTACAAACCGCTTAGCTGCTTTTGCTCCCCATCACCCAAAATACCCTAGACAAGATGCTCCATCAACACCAGGACTAGAGGAGCCTGCTCTTCCCCAGGTTGCATCTTGCAGTTGGATTCCCTCCAGTTGGGGAAAGCGTGGCCCCTTTCAGGAGGTTTTTGATCAGTCAGGGCATTTATAAATGCCATTTTATAAATGGCATCCTTGCCATCTCCATCTGCCTTACCATCCTTCAAAGAGGCTTTTTAGCCTTCCACTGATATTTCTAGTCTTGAACCTGCCACCATCCTCCTTTCAAAATTCCTGTTAGTGGGAACTTTACAGAACAGTTGACACTTGGGCAGTCCCAGGAAGCACTCAAGGGAACATGGCTGGAATTAACTGACAAAAAAACAGGAGTTTTACAGGTAAAATTATAGAGAAAGCAGATTTCACTGTCTGAAATAATACAAGATTTGGTCAAGAACTTCCCACAGCCGTTACTCCTAAAATCCTCAAGGCTGAGTTGCTTAAGGTCTTAGAAATTTCTAATATCTTCTTTCCATCAACAGAAGTAAAACTTCTCTCACTAATTCAGCACCTGTAACGGATAACATCAACTGAAAACTTACAGATTACAAGAAAGACAGAGAATGTGACAAAAAACATCTTCAAACACTTCACTTCTAGTTCCCTGGCTTTTTTTCTTTATTTGGAGTTCACCGTTCCTAGTTTTGACAGGTTTTGCCTGGCTTTCCCTCTGCAGCTCTGCAAAAGATCCCTTACAAAGGGTAGAGAAGGTGAACAATGTATTAAAACCGGTATAGGTGGAAGAGTTAAATCAACACTACACAGCTCTGTGCCATGTACAAAACAAATCCTTGCTCCACAAGGAGCCAAACTAACATCTGGCTTCCTAATGGACAGAGGACGCAAGTTTACAGGTTTCTCCTGTTTCTTTGTCCACAGCTTTTTCCTGCTGACACCTACACTGGGGAAGGGATAACATGCTTCATAGAGAGGGGCATGCTGCTGGGATGTCAGGAACAGATGCCGATGAGCCAGTTGGCTCTTAAATGGCCAACAGTGAACATTGCCTTCATTTTCCATGGTAGGGAAGTCATTCAGTCTATTCTCTCTACCTAGCCTGCAGTTTCCACAGAATTTGAGATTGTTATTATTCTGTTGCTTGGTGGTTTACACTCAGAACCATACTTCACTGCCTGTAAAACTTGTGTAATTCTTCCTTTCTCACAGGTTTTTGCCTCTTATTTTCAACTTAAACCACAAACACTCTGAAAGCAAAACCATTTCTATCTCTATTGTGTTACAACATCCATCAGGACTGGGCCTTGATCTTGGTTGGGGCTCTCATGCCATACTGTATTAGAGCACTCTGAAAGGTTAATGCTCTGAGATGGAAGTGTAATTTCTATGGGACTGCCCTCTGAGCTAGGCTGGATTTTGAAGATAGCTGGCTGATCATGTTTTAAAGCCCTGGCAGCTACATCAAGTCCTACTTTAATAATTATTAAGTGTGGAAGTCAACCTTGCATTCCCACTAGAGTATTAAAATTGGACAATTCAAAAATATACTGCTTAGCTGTGCCCATACAAGGTAACTTACCACACACAGTAAAATGCAAGGTGCAAGTAAAACTGAACTCTTTTACGCTTCAGCAATAATACAGAGGAACTATCATAGCTTCCTTATCTTCCTTTTCGGCATCAAAGAGTGCCAGAAATGCTGTGGCTCTATTGCTTCTGTAACTTTAGAGGTACTGAATGTCTCTGCAATTAAACCAACAGAAATAAGTAGTAATTCGACTGAAATCAGTGGAATTCACATAAGGGGGAATAGTTCATGTAAAAGGGAATAAAATTAGACTCACCCAGTGTAGATGCAATAATCTCTTATTAATCGTTTAAAGAATGAATGACTATAAAACCCAAACTCTCTCTTATCCTGTTAAAAGACCATTACTGACCTGTTGACCACGGCTGTATGAACACTGCACTGCCCCTCTAGATCAGGGCAACTCCTTGCAAGATTCAGTTCTGCAGGAACATCCCACATCGACAATTTGCTTTTCTTATAGGTTAATTTTGTTCTTTTCAAAATAATGGGAGAGCAACCAAGGGTACAATCAAAACTGTATTTCCAGTTCAGCTTAGTTGAGTGCACTTTACTTTAACAAAGACTTTAAATTACTTCATTGGGTTGTTTTCACACCCACTTTCTTACATACCAATATTGCTAATTAGTACATTTGTCTCTTCTTTAAAAGAAAAAAAAAAATATATCTGTCCAAATGATTTGCTGTTATCCTCGAGCATTACTATTGCTGATTAACAATCAGGTTACAGTTATTCAGGCAGATGTCCCAACCTCAAGACTTTGATTCAACAAGTTTTTCTTAATGCTTACACACTTGAAGCTGAGAGAGGAAGGGTGGTTGCTTAGTGTCTGCCATAGCCCAAAACGTGTCCTGTAAGCCACATCTAGAATATCCATAATTAAAACACGTACCATTTGCTCAGTTTTAACTCAGCGTTGCTTCATTTTACCATACAGCCTGAATGACTCTCATCACTCCTGTTGAGGTAAGAAAACACTTATCTCCTACCCACACATCACACCCAGAATCAGGAAGAGGTTAAAGCCTAGATCAAAAAAAAAGATTTAAATGTCTAACAAAACATCAGTGCAATTTAGGTAGCAAAGACTGCATTACCCTCAAAACATACTTATGCTATTGGGTAGTCATCAGTGATATGCTACTGTGGCCACCAGCTGCATATGAGTGTGTGCCAAAGGAGCCGTACCTGCATCTCACAAGACAATGGGTCTCAGAGTCAGGAGACCTGGCCCAGAAGATATACACTGACCATGTCCCAGACTGAGCTCCACACAAACCAGCTACAGCAGCGGCAGTCATTCAAAAATACAGTCAGAGAGAAGTCGAAAGAGACTGAATCAGCAGCGCTGCTGTGCCAACCAGTATGCACTAACGTACAGCTGAGGCTGCTGTACAAAGCTGGGGGTTTAAACTTTACCCTCCAGATTGTGCCAGTGGTTTGGTTAAATGTATTTTCATATAAAATAAAGGAACCATGCATCCCGCTCCTCCCCAAGAGACACGGTGGTTTCCCACCTTCCCCAATCCAAAAAGCAGCCCTGCGCTCTGCTCTGGCTCCTCTCCAAGAGAAGAGACGGGAGGACTCCCGCTGTGGAGCAGCCTGTCTCCTGCTGGTAACGACAGTCCCCCAAAGGATGGGAGCTGGTGGGTCTCTAAATCCTCACCAACACTTAGAAGGACACCAGATTCACAAATCCTGCTCCAGAGGATACCTTTTTGCTCACCCCACCCAGATGGAGGACCCCAAACAGAGTTGTTCCTAAAGAAGAAATTGCTCCCAATGTTTTCTGTAGATTTTCCTGTCTCGAGATGGATGAAATTGTGAATCCCAAAAGGAAACAAAGTGCCTTCTCACAGCATCTTCTTCAGTACTAATCTAAGAAGTGAAATTTAGGACACACTTTCTGTGCCTTGCATTGGCTGACATGGGGCTCTGGACTGCTGAAAAAAAGCCAAAAGTCAGGAGCTGCAACGTGCAGTGCCGAAAAGCCTGAGTCCCCATATGGAGTTAGCCCTCATTAATTCCTTCAAGAAATCTGTTGAAACGTGACAGCTGGGAACTGAACCCCAAATTCTTATGACAGCATCTCAATAACTTTACAATAACGTATACTTTCTTAACCAGAGTCAAAGCCTGCTCCCAGCCCACACAAGAGAGGTGGCTGGTTTTGTACAGACTCTCAGCGGCTCTAGGGCTCACCAGCTCAACACATCAGAAATGTTCCTACTATTAAGCTTTTCATTACAGCACTGGGGTGAATCCTCTTGCCTTCCTCCCACAAATTGTCTTAGGAAAGGCAATGGGATTAGTCACAGGCAGGAAAAAAAGAGCATTAGAAGCTGTACGTACACAAACTATTTCTCAAAAATAGTTCTCTCGAGCCAATAAATCATAGTCTTTCAATAGCACTCACAAGTAGCTTAGAACTAGAACTTGGTTAAAAACAGCTAAAAGCGTTAGATAGAAACGTCAAGAAAAAGACAAATGTTTTAGTGGGCATGTGTTACTAGAGTTTGGAATTACAATCAAGCTATCTACTTCAGGGCTTTAATTGTATCGCTCCTTGAAATTGTTACCTCCCTTGCTCATCACAACTGGGCAAAGCTGTAATTCTTGCAAAGGAAATTTGAAGTCTAAGTGCCCATTGCCTAGCAAGAGTGTAGCCAGGACAAGAGTGACCTTGCCCCAGTGAGTTGGCATTTGCAGCTCTTTTGAGTTGACACAATGTGCCAACGTATTTTTTTGGAGAAAGAAAACTAACAGCAAGTTGTTTCATGAGCAGTGGAAACAACAGTGTTTGATTCACGATGTTTTTTTCCCCTGCATTATTTTTTCAATCCACTCCCTCTTGGAAACACCCCAGCCCTCACCCATGGCTGCCTCTTTTCCACCATAAGCTTCCAGTTATTCTGCATTTTGTGCTATACTCCTTTTTTTCTCCCATTCCCTCACAAGATTTACGTAGCCTGTGATGGGCAAAGGACAGCCCATGATGTAGCTACAGCCGTGCACTGACTGGGTCGCCGGGACAGGGCTAGTAAAGGAGGTATGGCCAGATTTCTCCTTGCTTCTTCCTCTACTTGTGTATTAAATACACTTTTTTTCTCTGTTAAGCAATAGTTTTCCATAACATTTGTAGGAAGTTGACATTTGCTACACTTGTGTTCTGACAATTTGGGTTAAAATTGCCTAGTGAGTTCAAAAGTTAGGAAATTAGGAAAGTCAGAAAAGTCTTGTTTGTGGTCTTGGTTAGGGTTTTGCTTGTTTTTCAGGAGAGAAAAAAAAGATATTAAAGATACTAAACATCTCACAAGCATTTCTGTGCTTTAGAAGTCAGCATAACAAAAAGCTTTCTATTCTGCCTCTGGTTTACTCCATCATGGACCTCTTACAGATCAGTTGAGTTTTTTTTTTTTCAGCCCTGTTTGATACTCTCTAATTTTTGAACTCTGCAAGGTTTCCTTGCAACTGAATCAGTCATGCATGGAGCTTTTTTTGTGTTAATTAAAAACCTGAAACCATCAATCATGTCAATCTTCTGACTGGAAAAAATATATTTATTTCCATTGGAAAAAATATCCACAACCTACAGCATTTGAAAATAAGATGAAGATGCCTTCAAGATAAATACAAATGTATCAATTACCATGTGCTAAGAATATACACATTTGAGCCCTATCTCTTCCCTCTGTTTTAAAGCATTAGGTCAGCAGCTTGATACAATAAATTATTACTGATCTTCAATAACCTTAGCCGTTCAACCCAAAACTCAAAGAAAACCTGAAAGTGCAAAGAAAGGAGGCCCAGCATTGAAGTTACAGGCAAGACCCGAGGAGGACCTTCAATTTAAGGCCCTAGAATTATGCAAAGAGCTTATGCATGGGTTTAACTTCAAATATATGATTAGTCATGGAGCTAAGTAAATAATTTCAGCAGACTCATCTAATCTGTGTACTTCCACAGCCCTCATCATGTCACATCTTTTAATACTCGCATAGCCCCATGATTAGTGGGTTTAATCCTAAAAAGATTATATGAGAAAAGGAGGAATAACTGTATTCACTTTACAGAAGAAGAGGTATAAGGTAAATCTGTGTGCCTAAGAGTTTGTAGAGTCAGGTCTGTACTGACTAGACATGAAGTACCCAACCAGGTGAGCATTTCAAACAACAACACAAGTCTAGAAGATGGGATGATGTGCTAGTATTAAGAGGAACAATAAAAAAGAAGTTAACAGAGCACCATTTCTGGCAAAAAGTAAGTTTTCCATTTCTTTAAGGTGCATCCCATTCGCAAATACGGAATCACATCTCTTTACAGAACACTGGCCTCAAGAAGGTATGTGAAATCCTTCGGGGAGGGGGGAGAATGAATCCACCATAAACCAGAAATACAAACACTGAAAAACACTTCAAAGAGTTGCAGAAGGAGCATCAACAGAATTTTCTACAAGGGGGCACAGACATCCACCCGACTCTACTTTCTATTGCAGCGTGCCAGTGTTGTAAAGGCAAATGCAAGGGCCATGTTTGTTACTACCAAAAAGCAGTTAATGCAAATTTGATCTGGATCAGGTGCAAGCACCCAATTACACTTCTGCTGAATTCAGCTGAGTCCACAATAAGGTGTTTTATCCCAGTTACTTTTTTTTTTTT
>VXBO01004692.1:471446-580064 GCA_013400135.1 Rhinoptilus africanus
CCTCCCCGGCCTGGGCAGCGGGAAATCGCGTTAAAAAACCGCCAAGGTTTGCGCCAGGGTTGGGGTTTTGGACCCGCTGGGGCTCGGGGTAATTAGTCCAGCTGTTTGCAGTGGTTGTGGTTTGATTGACGGGTGGTTTACGCGCTGCCAAACTGCAGGATTTGGGTCTTGCTTTCCTCTTCCAGGTGTGCTGGAGTTCAGGGCTTTTGGTTTGTTTTGGTGAAGTAAGGACTGCACAACCAGCTCTGCTTTGCTGGTAAAAATGTTTAAGCAAAAAACCAACCAACCAACCAAAATACATGTTATGAGTCATTATCCACACATTTTCGTCTATCCCAGTTCCATCCCTCCACTTCAGCCAGGAGGCCAGGTGCTGCCTCCTTTGGCTTGCAACAAAAACTTTTGTGAAATTCAGTTCCCAGAGTAGCAAAAACAACCCCAAATAACCAGAAAACAACCCACCTTAGGTCTGAGTAAGAAGATCTGGATAGCTAAGGCTAAAAGCATTCACACTTCATTTTATCAGATCCAGGGTTTTTTTCTTAGGGATTAACCTATCAGAATAGATCGGTTTGGGTATTTTTGTCATGTTTCTACAGCATAATTTAAAACCTTTAAATAAATTTAATACCTTCTGGGTGTTGCTTTTTTAATTTTTTTTTGGGGTAAGCAAGGTCATGCAGCGCTGCTGCTGGAACAGAAATGCTCTGGTTGCTCCTCATGCACCAGAGACAATGCTGTTTTGGAGAATCCCAGCTCCTTCTTTTCTGAAGGGTACATATCCCATCACGTGCTTAACAGACTGTATCTTCCAGCTCTGTGGCTAAAGTGGATTTAGAGCGACCACCATGGGGGCAGAGAGCAGAAGAAAGCGTAGTTAAAAGATAAACTCTGTTAGAGCAACTGGCCTTTTAGCTCAGAGGCAAGAGAGGTCCCAAAGCTCCCTGTCAGCTTCCTTCCCTGTGAGCAGGGCACGCTGATTTTGCTGGAAGAGCAGACATGTAATGACTGGTTTGATAAGAGAAACAAGTTTCCGCTGGAAGAAACCATCTTTTCAGGGGCAGTCCTTCCTCTCTAAGGAGCTCTCCTATTATAACGTCCACACTCCGCTCCTTAGCTGTGCAGTTATCTTCTCCCTTGGCTTTACTAAAACAAGGTGTTTAGCTCAGAAGTGCTGCCAGTAAGTCCCCCTTGGGGATGAGTGTCCCACCAGCCTCCATGAGCTGTGGGTGCTGGCACCCTGGCTGAGCTATCAAGCATGATCAGCCACAAATACCACATTATTACTATTCCCTGCTACACCCCTCTGATGGCTTTTATTTTTTTGTACTGATTAAGATTTGAAGTTTACTGCTCCAGCTGCTCTGTTCAGTGGTTTGGTTGTCATATCCTAAGAAAAATGTCTGCTAATAAATCCAATTATAGATTTTGAGTTGTGTATTTGGTAGGGCCTGGCTACATTATATTATTTCAGTATGGTTTGTTGCACTGAGACACGCAGAAGTCCCTGGAATTATTTGCAGTTGTACAAACACATAGAAGAATTTTTTTTAAAAAAAGAGATAGGCAAGCAAAACTACCCTTCTGGCCACTGCATGGAGCAGGTGAAGAATCTGTTCTCTTGTCCCATGTCTTCAGGCAAATTCTTCAGGAAAAGAAAAAAAGAATAAAATTTATTCCTGCGTATGCATTCTTTCTCTCACAACAAACTCTTGGCATTGCACAAACTGATCAAGGGAGCATTGCCCCATGCTGGTTTACCACAGTTTTGTCCTGAAGCAAAGCAGGATACGAAAGACACCACTCCACCACACTTTCTGAGGAGCCACATCCTCTTCGTTCGGCAGCCAGTCTATTAGAGCAGGCAGGGAGTCCATTGTCACCATAGCTGTCCATTTTGTCTTTGGAGAGAAAGAGCCAGGGAAAGTCTCCTGCTTCTTCTTCTTTTTCCACTTAATGCCTACCACACTCATGGGAATCTCCCTTCTCCCCTAAAACCAAGGTGAACCCTTTGGCATTGCACCTCCCATAGGAAAGGGCAGCTTCCAACCAGGATAGCAGGGAGAGTTCACAGGAGAAGACTTTTGCTTTCAAAAATATGAGTAAGCTTGTTGATGTTTACTAACCCGTGAAAGGAGACCTGCTGAATGCATAGTGCAAGTGCAGCCTTTGAAATTTGGGAAGTAATGATTCAGTTCCAATCTCTGCCCAGGTCTCTCTATGTGATCCTGTGGGAAAAACCACCACCATCCTCCTTTGTCCCTCACTTGCCCCTCCTGCACTGAGGCAGATCCCACCTTGGCCCATCCACCTATAATTTCCCTAAAGCAGGACATACCAATGGCAGCCCAACACAGTCCAGCATAATTTGGCCCTTATTTCATCGAGGGCCCCTAAATACTGCAGAAAAACTAATAGGAAAACATTACAGCCTGTTGTTCTTTAAACTGGAGCGTTTTGTATATCTAGAAAAGAACAGACAATGCCACAAACAGCACAAAGTTTTCAAGTGCTTGTGAGAAAAGTGATTTATAGATTAGTATTCATAGACTGTTCAGTGGAGTGTGAAGGAACAACAATATACTGTCATATAAGCTGTAGCGTATAAACATCCCTTGGCATTTTACACTTTGAAAAGGATTATATGTAAGCTCAGCTGAGAACAGTATTAAAAAGGAATCTCAGCATACTTTTTGGGAACATTTAGTTAGAGAGCTAATCTGTCTTTGGAGCTGAGCTAAAGCTATGCAAAATGGATGCAAGGAAATTCATGCGATCATGACATAAGATTTAAAAACAAAACAAAATTTTAAAGCCAAAATCATGTAGTAAAATCTAATAATGTGTTGAGTGCTTTTTTGAGTTCTTCAGATTCATACTTCACAGATGAGCTCTGCAAAATTGAGAGAAAATAAAAATAAAGAGCTTTACGTATTTATCCTGACTCCAGAAGTTGAGGCTTTTGGAGAAACATCCAGTGTCCCAAAACTCAAAGATAAAGCAGCAGGACTGCCAACACTGTTAAATCCAGCTAGTTTCAAGTTCCAACTCAGACAAGGACCTTTGAAATATCTCCCCATGTTTATAAGTTCTTCCCAGGGTCCTGTTTTGACCTGAATTTGAGCTGCCTGGGGCATGTGAACTCCAGGGGTTTTCAGGTTTTCACAATAACATGGCGAAGACAAAACACTTCTGATTTCCTTCACCGACATTTTTGGTAGAAAGATGACTGAGATAGATAGTCTAATGCTTTACCAACCTGCAATTTTTGCCATCACTTGTGACTTAACCACAAAGGTACGTCCAGTTTGTACAGGTCAAAAGCCATGGTACAGGGCCACAGAAAGTCTAATGTGAACTTGCACTTGTAGAAAGGTCAAAGTATTGTAGAAGTCATCAAGGTTCACCTTGCTCTCCACCTCAGAAGAGAAAAGTGATTAAAAGCCTGGTTTAAGGAAAACACTCTGAGGGATTAGTAGTCAACACGCAGCGAGCGCGGAGAAGTCGAGAGCGCAGGAGATGAGGAGGATGTGAAAATTGAGACCACGGAGTGCTAAAGAACACAATTCTAAAAATCAATGCAATGATGGATCAGGAATGAATGCAAAAAGCACAGCACGGGAAGACTATAATTAGATGATTTAGTCATAGCCAGGAGCCTGACTGAGCTTTTTGAATCCACTCAAGTGGACACAGTTAATGCAGAGTTTGGCTTGATCGTTACAGTTCTTCTCATGACAGCAGCACAGAGGAGGTTCGCCAAATCTTTTAGTCTCTATTAGGGCAGTATAGATAAAAACCCACTAGTAGACACTAGGGAAAAATGATACCTACAGACAAGGCTGAGCATCTTCTCTTACAGCTGTGCTTCTGGGACCACCAGTGTGGACTCGGCAAAACGCTGGAAAGCAGGAATAACCCCAGCAGCACTTGAACCTGTTCTGTCCACGCTGTGTTCGGTGTCTCTGCAGCAAAATTGCAAAAAGCCAGTCACCGCTCTCACTTTCCTTTTATTGCTACCGTCAGTGGAGGTTAATCAAAGCTAGTGCAACGATGGGCAAAATGCCGGTGTAGAGTAACGCTGATGTAAACATTAAGCCTCCCCAGAACAGAGCTGTCAATGTGGACGTTCAGGCTTTGTGAAAAGGCAGGGAAAAAGAGGTATTCCGAGTTCCCCAAAACCTTGATCATGAAGAGGAATCTTTGCTCAGCAGGCTCTATGGGGACACATTCCTGCTGACTGTAACTTAGGGTGAATACCCAAGCTGATGCTGCCAGCACAGAGCCCAGCTTGGTCCAATATCGTCCCCCAAAAAAGGACGAATTTCAGTGCTGAAGAGAGTGCCTTTAGTGCCAGCTCGCAGCATCTCTGCAGTCCCCCGCAGGCTGCAGCGCTGGCTGGTGGCAAAACCACGCCTGAAAGAAGCTGACACAGAGAGAATCTGAGAAGTGTGCAAGAGCCCCCAAACTCCACACTTTTCTGGTATCGTTTTCCTCCTAGTGTACTCACAGCAGCTTCCAGCTTGACCAAGCCCATCCTGTCTCCTCAGTTATGTTTTCCACCTCCTCTTTTACCTGGCCTGTGCTCTTCACCCAGGATGTGATGGTAAAGGGTTGCTTAAAGAGCAAGCACCGATTAATTCCGCAGGTGATGGACCCCTCTGCTTACCCACAATAGTCACCCTGCCTTTCTCCCTGCTTATCCATCTCACTGTCATAATTCAGGAAGAAGTTGTAACTCAAGCACTGGAGCACAAGCTTGGGATCCAGGATCCAAGCTTTGCTTTTGGATCAGCCGCTGATCCACTGAGTCCTTTCAGCTCCTTGGATAATCCACCTTTTCTTCCAGCTGCAGGTCAGTCAGGCAGTTTCGCTAAGACCCCTGGAGCACAGACACACTAGATTTGCTAAAGGACTTTAGTGAAAGCAAAACCCCCAAGTTAGTTAGAAAACAGCCAACCTCACTTTTGTATTTTGTAGGTCACACAGGATCCCAAATTCACTGGACACCAGGGATGTCCAGAAAGCCCCAGCTGAGGCACTCAACCTGCATCTCTTGAAAGCCGTGAACTTGCCCAGCAGAGAAATCAGGCACATGTCCAAGGTGAACATCATCCACAGCCTGTAATAAGGGCTTTTCCTTAGTATTTCTGGAGTTTGTGCTTGCTTCTGGAACTGCATATTATTATACATTATGCAGCTGCTGGGTAAGCAATCCTTTGGCCAGATGCATGAACACTCCCAGGTGAATGCCCTAACTATTAGGACTGTTTCAACCACGGCATTATTAAGTAATAATTTACTCAACCATTTAGTCTATGAGGTCTCCTTATCGAGGAATATTACTCACCAGCACCACTCTTGCTCTCTCTCTAATTTATTTATACTTAATGGCCTTTCAAAGACATCTCTCCACATTACTTTCAGGCACAAGGATATATATGGGATATTAAATCACATAATTATATATGGCATGTTACAAAAATATTGCATAATTATACAGATTATAAACATTTAAAAATCATTCAATAAACTCAGACATCAAATGTACTCAAGGCTAGATTAAGGCTACACGAGGCCTTTTAATTTAACAAATAAATGATAAATAATTTTATTTAAACCTCACCTTTGCAGAAGAAGCGAGCTGTTTGAAACAGGTAAAATATTGGTATATTTGTATTGAAAATGAGGGGCACCTATCAAACTAAAGCTCGAGCACTACCTTCACAGAGGTGAGAAGGATTTCTGCAGTGCAGATGCCGTCATCCTGCTGACCACAAGATGGTGCAACATTTTGGCCACGGACGAGTTGGGTGGCAAGTTCAAAGAGCGTCGCTGACCCTTGCACTGGTCTCCATTTAGCTGTTTTGAAACTTCATGTCACTTTTGACAAATGTCAAACTGTGTACAAAATCCATACAAATGAAAAAAAAAAAAAAAGCTTTACTGGATACTTCTCTAGAGAAATTTTCTCTTTAGAGCAGTCTGAAAGGAGATTTTTCCTCAGAAAGGAAGTTTTTTGAAAGATAAAAATAAAAAAAAAAGAAGTTTTTCTAAAAAAAAAATAATTTTCATAAAAAGTTCAAGATCCATAATATGTTTGGAACAAAAAGGAAAAGCAGTTTGAAATATTATTGAAGAGTTGCTCATAGAAGCAGTAATTCAAGTCCATTTCCCTGGACTTCTCAGTTGCTCTTCATCTGTCATGTTGTAAAACTGTTGTCTTTTGGAGAAGCAGCAGGAAACCCAGCATGGGGTCTGGAGTCCCTCTGTGGATCCTAAACATCAGAGAAGGATAAGGAGACTTGGATCCACCAAATCAGAATTTATATAATCATAGTATAATTGTATTAATTATATAATTTTATATGTAGATACTACATATAATATTTTTTCAAATCAGAACATTAATAATTTCCAGAAAAAAATATGAAACTCTTCCCTCACCCCCTTATATTTTATTTTTTGGTTCTTTGAGGAGGTGATGAAATCCATGTTGCCACTATTAAGTTGAAAACACTGTATTTTTCATTGGTCAGTTTTGATGGAAAATCCCCAGGCAGCCTTAGTTTTCATTTTTGTTCTGTGTGAACTAGTTTTTAGCATGAAGGATGTGCAACAGACACACAGTATCCCCGAGGCAACTAAAGCATTTGCTTAGATGGAAAAGGAATAGCAAAAAGCTGTTTTAAGCCAAGATTCTTGAAACCAGATGAGTTATTCTGAATGCTTCGGTTATTGGACAACCAGCCTGAAAGACCTTCCTCATTTTCACAAAGTGCTGAGCCGTGAGCTTTCACTCCCTAAAATCAGGTGCTTTTAAGAAGACTTGCATTAGGCTCCTGAAGAAATCAAATAGCAGATTCTGAATTCTGAACTGCATTTTTAACTGTTTATTTGGTCAACTTGCGGTGGAAATCGAAGTAGAGGATGAACAACATATGACCCACCAGCTTGCAGCAGGTACCTCCAGTTTGCAGTGGTCTGTACCACAGCCCCCAGCAGACAGTCAGTCCCCCACACTTCTGCCTGGGCAGTCCCTTCTTGTTTGAAGGGACTTTACCCTCCCTTTACCGTCCTGTTTCAGATTGGGAAAAGAAAGTCCAAAAATGAAATGATTCAAAAATTTTTTCAACCCCAAACTCTAAGCCCAGACAATTTGTTGCTTCAATAAAATATTGCCACATGTACATTTGCCCATTTGTTAGTTAATGACAAAACCCCTTTAGCTCCATGTAAAGACTGTCTGTAAATATTCTATTATCTGCCAAGACCTGCTGTTCAAACCTCCAACATTTACATGAAAAATAAAATTTAAAAAAAGCAATTTGAAGTTGAAATATTTTACACTCCAGAATTTGAAAACCAGTCAGGTGTAGAGAAACACAAATAAGCCGGTGAAGGTGACTTTAGCTGGTAAGAATTGCAGAGAAGCATTTAATCTGTATTCCCATTTTGTGGTATCTCTCTTTAGTGATGGAGGGTTGCTCGGGTCACTTTGGTACAGCTGTGACTGATGAGAGGTGAGCTGAGGCGGAATAACCATTATGTGTTGTGAAACAACCCAACTCAGCGGACTGAGCCTTGGGCTGGGACCCCAGGTCAGAGTCCTGGTCCCATCACGGCCACCACAAGCTCTGAAGAAGTCAAAGAGCCTAAAAACATATTTCTAGAGGACACTGTGGCAGGCACATGAAGCTACAAGGCACTGAAATTATCAAACTGTCACATACTGTTTGGAGTGGTTGCCCAGGCATCCACTCTGTCATCCATCTATCATTTCTTAAGCATTTCACCTTACGCTTTCAGTATAAGTGTCATTGGCTTGGACATAATTTACCTTATAATTATGGCAAGAGATGTTGAATACACACACACACTACGTGTAAAGCAGCAGGAAGAAAAGTTATTGCTTACCACTGAGATTTAAAAAAACCCCAAACAACACAACAAAACCCCAAATACAATAAGAACTCAAAGAGAGAGATACACGTTGGCAATCATAACTGAAATACTACAGACCTTCCTAATACCAATGTTCTGCTTTGCAAAACAAGTCCATCTGCTGCAAGATAGTGATCATTGCAGCAACTTGATGGACAGAAAAATCAGGAGTGAATGAGGTGCATTAGTTTTGAGCAGAAAGATAACGCTGTATCAAGTCTTCCTTCCCCCTTCAGCAGCAGTGCATCAGAGGGCAGGATTTAGCCTTGAATATGTGGTTTGGGGCAAGTTTTGCTTACCTCCTGCCCAGGGACAAAGCAGCCAGAAGAGCAGAGTGGGTAGCTTTGCTGCTCAAAAAGATGAGATTGAGGAGCCTCTAACATAGAACTGCACTTCCTGCTCTGTATTGCAGTGCTGAATTTGACCTCAAAGGTAAAGCCTGAAAGGCAGATGAGACAAGTTCCACACCAGCCAAAATCTTTTTGTACTGTATGGTTTATTTCTCACAGGACCTTCTGCAACTCCAGAGTTTCAGGGCTGGCCTCAGAAAAGTCCAAGCATAGTTTGTGGTAGCAAGAGTTGGCTGTTCATCCACTGAGCAAAACACCTTTGTCTATCTTATGGTCTGTATTTTCCTACTGAGCCTGATTTTAGCTGCATATTGTTTATGGTTTGAACTTAGATTGAATGTGGCTCTGAACAGGTTCTCCTTCATCTCATCCTCAGAGCTCATCCTTCAGACTCGCCTAGGCTGACTACCTGGGTCCCTCCCTTCCTCTGCTCTTCAGCTGCAGTCCTCATCTCACCCCAGTGCTTCCACCTGTGAGCAGAAAGTTTCAACAGGATATTCAACCCAACCAAGTTCAGGGAAGGGTCTGGTAGTTGGGTCAGGTCTCTGGTCCCCAAAAAAACTTGAGGATGCAATCATCCCTTAGACTGTATGTGTCTTATGTCAGCCCTTCCATCAACACAATAAGATGGCATCTTCAGACACCACAAATAACTCCAACTTAATAGTGTCTACGAAAACTATTATAGCTGAAAGTACACTTATAGTGCAAAACCTGAAAATACACAGTGCAACATATTCTACTTAACAGGGCATTTCAGCCTCTACATCTGTTATGGTTTAGCTGGGGTTTATTTTTTGGTTTTTTGGTTTGTGTTTGGTGTCTGGTTTTGTTTTAATTCAGGCTATATTATTTCTCCAGGGGCAGTTACCTGTGGCATTGCTGCATGGGAACAAATCTGAGTTGCCTGGGAAGAAAAGTGGGGTATCCCACAACAGGTAAGTTAAGGAGAATTCATAGACAGCAAGAAAAAACAGCAAGAAAATGACAGATTCTCCCCACATCAAGGGCAGCAAATGAAGCAATCAATGCTATAGCAGTTACCAGAGAATTAATCATATATTGCTATATATTGCTGTGCAGGTGTAAGTGACTTTTCTTATTATTTTTTTTTCCCTCCTGCATGCTGATTCTGGTGTCTTTATCAAACCATTTACAGAAATAAGTTCTTTTATATGGACTCCTAAATAAAAGTGCAAGTCATATAGGAGCTTAGAGAAAACTTGACAAGGTGGCTCTTGTTAACTTAAATGGATCAATATTTAACAGCCAGTTACTTTGAAACATAGATTCTGTCTAGGCTCTCCCCCCACCTCCATATAAGAGATCAACGAGGAATATTTTGTACTCTGATGCTTTATAGGAACTCAAAAGAATTCATCAATAAGATGAAAACGCTTGCAATACGGGCAGACACTACCTAATTCTAATTAATACTAAAAGGACGCTGTCTGGTTTTTTAAACCAAAAACACAGTGTAGCTTATGTACTTAACATTGTAAAACCTCATAAGGAATGTGGTCTCTGTTAATTACAGTCTGTCTGGGCAGGGGAGGGGGAAATTAAGTTGATCCTTTTAGTGATGAATTATTCAAAATGAAAAAAATAAAAACAATCGACTGCAGCATTAGTACCAAGCCCTACACATTAACCTCGTACTACACATGGGTGGTTCTGTAGCAACGCACGCATACTCTTAATTTGACAAATAAATTAAGCCACTGGGGTGCTCTTGGTGACAAGTTACATTTAGAATTAATCATCGCAGGACTGATTGGGAGGTATGTTATTAAGATAGTTGTTACAAATATAAAACTCTCATTTTCTTCATTAAAAGTTAGACAGAAACAGCACCCGGCATTAGCAATCATTGCAAGTGCATGCGTATTTGTTGCAAAATAACTTGACTCAAATTGTTGTTTTAAAGTCGCTGGGCCTGTTCTTAACATCCTTTTCAGGAAAAGCTTCTTTTTAGGGCATGTCAGGATGGGTCTAAGGGGTGGCAAAAGAAAGTAAAGGAGGGACTAGGATTTCTACATACGCTGTGTCCAGTGCAGATGTGATCCAAAGAGTATCCAGATGCTGGGAGTGCTCAGCTGAACCAGCATGTGCACAGCTAACCGAAGTTCTGTGGTCAAAGGCTATGAGTCAACAGTGATTCAGCACATACCTTTCTTTAGCAATGCAACTACTCTTACTGGTTCTTTTGAAGTGTTGGCTGCAATAAATGAAAACACTCACCCATTTGACACTGAGGGCCACACCAAGTTCTTGAAAACAGAGATCTTAAACTAAACATCAGAAATCACCAAAAAATACCAGTATGAAAAACATGTGTATGCTGAAATTAAAAAAAAAAAAAAAGAGAAAACCCACTGAAAAAAACCCTACCATGTGAATCTACCTCCACATTGCTTTCACACCCCCAACCCTTCTTTTTCTCACCACAGTTCATTTTGGTCCTTCAATAGTGTTACATTTCTCCTCTTCCAGGTTAGTTAAAAATCTTTGTATTTCTCTCATACCATGCAGCACAACCAAGACAGAAAGTCTACTAGTGGAAGAACAACATGGGGGATGTTAGGGAGAGAGCCACATGAACATAAATGAAACAAAGACCAGGTTGGTAGGAAAGGAGCTTTCCGCGCTCCAAAACAGGGCAAGGCTCAGATGAAGCATTTGTTCCAGCTGAGATGTTCATAACAGCTGTCCTTGATTGGGATTCTCTAGTACAAGTTGGCTTCATGCTGCAGCTCTTTTCCTTGGTGAGGAATTGCTACAGTCTCTATCCCTCCTCTCCCAGGATAACTATTTACTTGGATCTTGTGTTAACTCTGAGACTCTTAATTGCCCATCCAATCTGCTTAAAAGTGGCCAAATCCTGCAAAAGGTTTTAGGCATGAACAGACCAATGTATATGTATAAACAGAGACGTGCACCCACACATGCACAGTATAATCGTATCTGTATCTGTCTATATCCATATCTGTATCTATCTATGTATTTAGCAAACTGAGTTGAAGGATCCACCATGTGTGTGCCAGTATTTATCTCATTTCTTCTCAAGTTGCTAATTCCTGATGGGTGATGATATAGATTTATTGTGAGTCTTGCAGTGGGTGATCTTAATTTCAGCCTATTAAGTTGTTACGGAGTTACTTGATCTCTGCATGACAAAGTCCAACCCATTTTGGCATCTGGAGGCTAATCGAGGCTTATTCTTACTCAATTTTACCTTTGGAGTTGTGGAGTGGGTAGGAAATTTAATCTGCCATTAATTTTTTTAGGTTTCAAGCTTCATAAAAATTATAATAAAAATTCAGATTTTAGAGCTAAGCATTTTTCAGCTGTCATCTGTGACAGCTCAAGTGCAATGTCCAGCATTTCTGTGAACTCAGTAAGTTTGTCTGAATAGGGCAGGAGCTGTCAACTGTACAGGAAGCTCTTTGTACTGTAAATTTTTATTAGGGTACAGAAAAAAGTAGTGAAACTTATGTAGCAATCCCATTTTCGGTCATCTCATGTAGCCAGGAATTATGATTTTAAGGAGTCTCCAAATAGAAAAAATTAAAAAAAATAAAAAAGAAGAAGTAGAAATTACAAGGATTCAGTCAGTTCTTTCATTTGTGTTAGCAAAAAAATGAAATGAACTAGTTTTTTCTTGCTGGACTTGTACCCTTTTAAAGAAAATATAGGTACAAATGCAGTTTGTACATATGAAAACACCAACTTCTCTTTCAGTTTTTTTGATAAGAAAGTAATACCATTTCAGCAGAGTGTTGGATTGGCTTGTTCTTTTTATAAGGTCTAGGAAATGGCAGACTAGAATTTTCTCCACTCTAATTCCATTTTCTTCATGGTTTTGATTTGGTTTTCCCTTCAGATTGATTTTCGCTAGCAGATAGATTTGCCTGGAACCTGATTCTGCCCAACTGAGACAACACTCCAATTACGACTGCATCTAACTATGCTTCTTGCAATTTTCAGTGTATTTACTCTCAAAAATGCTTTTTTTCCCCTCTTAGAGAGGGAGACAACCAGGACTATATCCAAAGAAAGCCTCAAAACTCACTGCTGCCCCCTCACCTCACCCTGGCAGTACTGAAGGACTGGACATCTTTAATTTGAATTTTAAAACTCCTGATGTGTCCCAATTTCTGCGTGTGGGAGAGTTAGGAGAACTGCCTGGAGAACATGGAGAAGGTTGTATTTGTCCATCTGCCTCTCCTCCCAGGATGATGGACATCTTGCTGAGGCTGGCCTGCAAAAAACAAGCATCAGTTGTGGCATTCCTTCAAAACCTGGCTTGAGTTGGGTGCGTGGTCTCCATCTTTCAGAAATAAACAGCTTCTTAAAGCATTCCACCAGGGTCTGTGAGACTTGGGTTCAGCTTTCTTTTATCACAGGTGATTACGGGTGCATCTCCTACCTTAAGACTGAAGGTGAACATGGGATATGTGTGAGATTCCTTTTTGGGGAGGGAAGGCTGGGAAGCAAGAAAGTTTCTCTCATTTGCTCTTATAGCAGCTCCTCCATTGCATTTTGAATAAATATCCTCCAGACCCAAAAGCATGGATTAAGAGACTGTTGTTTAAGGCACTCGCCATAGTTGGGGAGAAGGGGAAGTAGGAGACTGCTAGCTTGCTTTCTATCCTCTATAGGTGATGAGTACCAAAGGTTTTAATATGCTCGAAGGTGAAGTTGGTGCCTTATGGCTGCTGAATTATCCATCACGGGGTATATGTGATACATAGGCCTTGTAACTACGGCAGTCTATCGTTTGTAAGGCAGTATCAATCTCTGCTGTATTTCTCAAGGAAAGAATAAAGCTCAGCACTTAATCCTGAACGGAGGAAAGTGGCGCATCAAGGGCTTGAACTGTAGAGAAAGTGGGATTTAGAAACACATCTCTGCTGCACCTCTTGTCGGCTGATGCAGGCACCTTCCTCCCCTACCTGGGGTATGAACTGCCTTCCAAGGCACTTGCTTTTCACCAGATGTTATATGGGACAGCCACATGACACCAGGCCGGGGGCCCAGTGGGACAGGGAGATGAAAAAAGCTACTCCTACCTCGTCATAATATTCTTAGCAAAGCAAGAAATTGGACCTGGGTCAGCATTCTCCCCACGAGACTGCTCCGTGGAAAGGAATCAGCATAGGAGGCAATAGGCGTTTTCAAAAGACAGTGATTTTGGTGAAAGATACATTGATATAAGGCCACATTTGTTTGGCAATATATCATCAATAATCAGTAGAAATATACAGAACCTTATCAGGATAGAGCTGACTCTGAAAATGCATGATCTTAATCCTTCCTTAGGGATTAAGGGACACACAAACATGTGCATGCGTAGTTACAACTATACTTTGTCATGGAAGTTAAGACTTCTTTCTGTCACCATGCAGCGCTGCTTGGTTTAAATTACATTCATCTTCGTACTAGAATTCTAACTATTATAATTACATGCTACAGGTTATTAGTTTGCATGCTAAAAAAGTAACAGGGGAGAAAAAAAAAAAGGCAGGAAATGTATTCCATTGCAAATCTCTTTCCTGTCCCATATCATAGAATCATAGAATTGTCAGGGNAAGGGACACACAAACATGTGCATGCGTAGTTACAACTATACTTTGTCATGGAAGTTAAGACTTCTTTCTGTCACCATGCAGCGCTGCTTGGTTTAAATTACATTCATCTTCGTACTAGAATTCTAACTATTATAATTACATGCTACAGGTTATTAGTTTGCATGCTAAAAAAGTAACAGGGGAGAAAAAAAAAAAGGCAGGAAATGTATTCCATTGCAAATCTCTTTCCTGCCCCGTATCATAGAATCATAGAATTGTCAGGGTTGGAAGGGACCTTAAAGATCATCCAGTTCCAACCCCTGCCACGGACAGAGACACCTCCCATGAGATCAGGTTGCTCAGAGTTATGTAACTGTGTTACAAGTTAGCATATAAAGTATTTTTTTCCTAATTAAACTATGGCAGGGCAGCATATAAAGTATTTTTTTCCTAATTAAACTATGGCAGGGCCTTTTTGCAGTGCTTCATTATCTGTTCTCCACAAAGAGGCATGGCCCCATCAGTCTTGTGATGAGATGCCACCAAATAAAGTTATTATGCCAAGAAGCAACCTAGGGAGAAGTTACTATGTAGTTTTCTACAAAAGTTTCTAGTCTTATTAGCTTGCATTGTACAGTAGAAATTGAATTTACATAGTAGAAATTGAACTTAGGAGGGTGCAGTGAAACATGCATACTACCCGTTTTTCAGCCTTGGGTTTTAAACTTCCTTTAGAGAAAGTAGAGGTAAAAGTCCAAGAACTTGTGATGCAGTTGTCCTGGTTTCAGCTGGGATAGAGTTAATTTTCCTTCTCGTGGTTGCTGTGCTCCTAGCTGCTGGCTGGGGTTAAACCACGACAACAGTCAGCATCTCAGTTGAAGGCAGTGTAAGAAGTCATGCAGTTATGATAAAAAGGGTTACACAAAAGCTGTGCTGAAGTCTATTTCTCACCCAACTTTGGTAGCAAAAGTGAGCAGGAATGAAAAGAGGGCTGCTATCCCTGTATATAATTGCCAGTGCCTTTACAAGTTGTTTATTTGCAAAAACAGCTATAGCCCTTGCATGTGTAAATCTTATCACATACGAATGGCAGTTTACATGATTTGGCTGCACAGTGGTGAGCCTCCATGTCCATAAATATGCATCAGGACCAGGCTTCAGATTAGAGAAATCTGGTCCTATGAGATCTCACTGAGCTCTGCAAAATTGAAAACTTTTCTTACCCAGTTGTTGCCTTGAAGTATTTTGACTGAAATGTTGCCTGTGGGTTTACATGGCAATAAAACAAGAGAAAAATTTGTCTTCTTGGAATGTTCTTACTGGGGGCACTGCTACCATTTCAGTCATATTAGAAGATATTGTTGTGATAATTTATTCTGAGAATTTAGTGAAATTGCAACAGAGGATTTTTTAATGCCCACCCAACATGAGCAAGTATTCGGATTTGAAGGTAGTTTATAAAGTAATGCACTGGGAGCAGACCCATTTGAATTAGGACAGGAAAATATCCAATCACAGATGTTTAAACATGAATATTCACTTTCAAGTTATTCAGCTAGGGAGAAAAAAGAGAAGGGGAAGGGAATATGAATGGGGAAGGGGATAGGAAAGGGAAAGAATATTTGGAGCCTTTTTGCTAGTTTGGGATTGAGATGTGGTAGTAAAATAAACCAGGTTCCATTCTTAAAGATGAAGCACACTCAGCAGTTATGAGAAAAAAACCAACCCTCCCTCATGTCTCTTTCATGGGTCTTTGCTGGTTAACAGCACGATTGATTTTACTGTGATTATTTTTGTTCAGTCTCATGTTTTGATCTCTGATTTAAAACTATGTTCCATGGGAGGGTCTTACCAAAGTCCTGTATTATCTACAGTTATAGCCACTCTCAGCCTGTGCTCAATGGAGTGCCTCGGTGTTTGTTACGATTAATATCAAGCCACTGACCATAACACCTCTGTGTGTTGAAATTCTTACCTTCACCAGAATGACATTTAGAAAGGTGTAGCTTAGGGCTCATAAGAAAGGGAGTGAGAAAATGAATGCAGCTTTTGTAAACAGCAATGCTGGAGAAATGTCTCTGGCTTCTTTCAGAAATATCACCGTTCCAATATAATTAATGGCCAGTCATCATATAACAAGACCCTGTGCACAGGCTGTGCAGGAGAGTGGAAGGTGGCATTGCAGAGGAGGAAGGGTCCAGGACCGAAATTCATCCGGAAATTGCTGTCTCATGAAATACACCCTCTCCTTTGGATTTGGGACTGTGGTGGCCAAGGAGCACTGCAGTTTAACACTGTCCCCCAACAAGACACTTAACCCCTCCTCTGACGTGTGGATTTTCAGCGCACGCTGTTTTAGTCTTCAAAATCACCTTCATAAGGGGACACAGGTAGGAAATGGCCACTGTGGTAACAGCTCGTGTAGTTGCAGGGCTGTATAATCAAAAGTAACACAACAGCAGTAAGTCAAAATACTTCATCACAGTGAAGCTGTCTCTCCTTGGAAAGTCCTCTGGATGATACTAACCTTGAAGTTGACATTAGATTTACAGCCCAATTCCCTTGGGTAATGATGCTGATTACATCCATACTAAAAGAGCAAAGGAAGTTCACTTCCTTCCCCTCTGTAGCGAGACTTCACTCAGGACTGTCACACGGAAAGCCTATGACAGGTCCCTGAATTGCTTTAGACGCTCGGCAGCTGCAGAGCTCTTTCTAAAGGATAGAAATCTCTCCACTTCTCCAGAACAGCTGACAGCTGAAGAAAGATGGTCAGCTAAATTCTTTGTTGTAACCACTCCATATACCAAGATAAGTAGAGTGATTAAACTGATTTATAGTGCTTGGATACCCAACTGCTTTTCTCCCCAAAATAAGAGCTGCAGAGCCAGTACTCAATTGCTTAATGAAATGAAACAACCATCCTTATATTGACAGCGATATTACCAAAATGTAAGCAGAGGGATGCCAAGTTGTCAATTTAAGGCACATTCACCTTTCACATGTGGCTTGAGACAAAAATCCTGGGGCTTGGACTGATTGAATATACTGGGACAGGTATTTAGTATAGGACTCATCTGCGTAGCAGTAGGTAGCTACAGGGGATCTGCCTACCTCTGAGTTACACTACGTGCACCTTTCTAGTCTCATCTATCACTCAATGGACTCTAAGACATGATAATCTCACTGTAGGATAGACACCTAAAATATATCAGATGAATCATCTCTGAAAATGCATTTCCCCTCAACTTATCTAAAACTGCACTTGCAGCTAAGGTTGCCTGAAAACCAAGTAAACCAGGCACGTAGTAAATCCACTTAAACAATTCGCAAAAGCCCACAAGTACCTTATCCATGCTGCTAGGCAAAGTCCCTGCCCTGCTCTAAGCTCTTCCACTAATTGCTACATTAACAACTTGCATGCTGAAATCAGAGGGTCAGTGGTCACCAGACAAGTCATGATGAAGGAAAGGGGCAGGGAGGAGGGCTTTTCAGACCACTTTTTTTGGCTATCATGAAAGTATTTATTCCCAAGGCCTTTTGATACCCAGGCCCTGGGAGGCTGCTGATAATTTTCAATGACATAGTAGCATTTGAATTAAAACTGCAAAGCTCTTGGTTTCATGATGTTTCAGCAGGCATTTGACCACCATCAAGGCTGGGAACAAGTGCTGCTGGCAAATACACTTGACAGGGAGCGTTCGTAATCAACACATCTCAGCACAACCTTTAGCAGAGCATACCTAAACGAGACTGCCTGAAGCAATCTTGTTCAAGTACATTTACACTGCATATAAATCTGATCTCGCCTCCTTGCAATGATCCTGAAGAGGCAGTGAGTTTTAGGGGCTACTCAAGGCAGTTCATGAGCAGTAACCAGACTGGGCGCTCAGACTGAGGGCTGTGATACAGGATTAGCATGTGCCTTGGGGCTATGAATGTATCTACTATCAATGTATTATTTAGCATATATAATAAAGGCAGGTCAGGCAGTAATCCCTGGTCCCGAGTCCCTGCAGCACAGCCTGGGTTGTGTGCACCCTGCCTGGGGCTAGCTCCTGTTAGAGAAGACCAAGAACATGCACACTGCGTAGGACCTGGCTCTCGGCTATTGGAAGACCATTTCTGGGGAAAGGAGCAAACAAGAGAGCCTTGTCCATGCAGCCTTCAGGGCACCGCCTCTGGAGAGCACATCCCTAGAACCATGCCAAATGTTGTGTCAGAGAGAGGGAGTCAGGGAGGCCCATGATAGAGCCAAGGAGCCAGCTAATGACCAAATGGGGTGGAAAATTACAGGTCCACTGCTTGCATCTGTTCTGTGAACTTTATATTTAGCAGTAAATGTGAACTCTCAGGGGCCATATTTAGACTTTCAGCATACCTGTATAAACCTAATCTGGGAGGCTGCTAGATTGAGCAATTAAGTGAGTCACTCAGGAATACTCACAATTTAAGTAAGTGTTTGAGTATCTTTTCCTATTGAACTCTTATGTCTTATTCTGAGAAAAATAACTATGGTTTCTGAAATAACACAGCATATCGATGCTAATCCACAGTACTTTTCTCACATGCTTTCACTCGGTATGTTAGGAGAGCCAGACAGCTTTCTTTGGGAACAGCAATGCAGCCAACTATTGCCATATGCTGTGTGGGTTCCCTCTTTCCGCTCCTCAAAGGAACTGACAGCCTGGCCTGGCCAGAAAAACAAAACTGTGAACTTTACACACACAAAATGAGGTTTTGAAGGTTTTGTTCAGGATCAGGATAATAACATGAGATTTTACATAGGAAAAATCAACAGAAAAATCTCAGAATAGCTCAAACCCTGGGACTGATTACCCATCTTCCCACTTAAGTCAAAGTACCATTCTCCTTTGGTTTCTCCTCTGGTTGTGAAGGAGATTTGGCCATTGGGATATTGGCCATTCCAAAGATATATGTTTTATCCCTTTTGTCCAAGAGTCAGCCTTTCTGTACTGGAGGCAATGGTTTTGGCTAGCCATTTTCTAATTAAAAAATCGGTTTTTTCCCTGGTACTCTGTGAGACTGAACATTTTAAATTAGAGACTTGTGCACTCTCCTCTTCCCTTTAAAAAAGGTAGTCAGCTCCCACTTCCAGATTCTCAGATCACCACAGACTGGATCCCACTACCCTTGTGCAAACATCTGCACTGTGATATCAGTGGGAATTGTACACGTGGAGAGGAGAAAAGCTGTACCTGTTAAATATCTGTATTGCTAATGTGAGGATTACTGTTCCGGGTTTCACATAATGTCTTTGTTCCTTTTAACTACATCATCTGCTCTCCCAGAGGACATCATATGGTTAGCTACTTAGCTGACATCAAAGGTGTTCTTCTACTGAAGTTTACAATGCCAACACTTCACTGAATTCCTGCCCTCCTGAAAAATGCATGTGTAAGATAATGTACTGCTGAATGAAGCTGACTCTCAGCTACCTGGGTGGTGGGTTATCCATGCCAAAGCTTCAGAGCTGTCTCAGCTCTAACTGTGCTGTTTGAGGAAGCACATGGAGATACAGCTGTATTATTTCCAGGGCCAGAAATAAGGCCATTTGGTTTTGGGCTGTGCCAACTTGAATTAAAAACCTGATGGGAATAAAAGTTACTCTATCTAGGGCTGGCACAGGTATACCTCCTGTGTATTGGTTGGACCAAGGTCTGGACCCCCACTTTATAGTTCCACATTCAATCACCTCAGATTGAGCTGGGATCATTAGTTCCAACCATAATGGATCAAGACAAATGCATCTTCCTGGTTCCTGCTAGGGATCACAACCAAGATAACAAACCCTCTGCCAGAATCACCTTTAAGATAACTGTGCAAGCCACTGAGGCTATGACTGGTCTCAGGATGGCCAGTCATCTAGAGGGTGGCTGGAACACACTGACTCCTATGACCATGAGGAATGAGGGACAGGAGAGAAGAATGCTTTTTTCCAGGTGGTGCCATACAGTAAAGATGTGGGACTGAGACTGGGAAAGTACTCCCGAATCCCTTGGTGCACGCACAACCTGAGCATCTTTACAACAGTGAGCTTGGGTCCCAGACTGCTGGGTTTGGATCAGAAAAGTCCTTCTTCTTAGCTCGGTTACAAGACCAGATTTGAATCGGTCCCACGCATTTGTACCATGCCTTGGCTTGTAAGTGATTCCTCCAGAAACACAAAGCATGAAGAGCACAGTGCAAGGAAAACCCAGTGACTAAACAGCAGCCTGCTTGGGCCTAGGGTCAGCAGGAAACAAAACTAATAAGCTTGAATGACCCCATCCACCCCAGGGTACTGGTGCTTCCTGGGATTTGTTGTTATCCAGAGTATTACAATGTACCAACACCCCAGATGATGGAGTGGTGACTATGGTGCCACTTAATGAGACATAATAGTTATAACCACATAAACCTCCACTGTTGATGATAAGTATGGGTTGAGTAACAACTAGATCCTTCTCCTACCTCACACATAACAATTCATGTAATAGATACTGCTATAGCAGGCTACATGTAAATCTGATAGATTAGAAATGCGCTTTTTCTGATAAATGTACCACCCATTTTACTCCTTCCACCTTCTAGATTAAGCTGTTTAGGAAAATGAATACATTTGAAAGTCTCTAAAAGTAAATTTGCAACACAATTTTTGCTTACTGCATTTTTCTAAGTATATTTTGCTAGAGCCACTTTAGTACAGTGAGGTGCACCACAGACTGAAGTTCATTGTAAATACAATGTATTAATAATTTTCTACTAAAAATATCTTCAGTATCTGATCTTCACCTGCATACCAGCAACACCGAAGTAAATTGGCCTTGTTTAGTCTATGTCCAAATGTATGTATCCACTTGATGTATGCAAGACATGTTGAAGGGAACAATTCAAGTAGAGTGACTTCTGCTCTGGAGGAAAGGCAAGTTTTGGGGAAAACAGACATCTAATTTTTTTATGAAGTTACAGCTGAGCTGCCTGAGGCTTCTCATGCAATTTAGTCATCATGAAGCTGCATTAGAATATGTTTTTCCAGGCAGTTTTCCTACAGCTCCAATGAAGTTGATTTATGACCCATCCACTTCTACATGTTACAGTGGCAATATTAGCGAGGCTTCTTCAGTACATATCCACTCTCACACTTTCTTAGTTAGAATAGAATTATTTACTCTGTACTCTTACCTGGAGTATGGCCTATATTCACGCTTTATTCCCCTTATCGTATATAGGTTAGAGGAATTATAGGGAATATTTCTTAGGCAATTTCCCTAAGTCTTTTCTCTAAGGTCTTAAAGTAATATTGCCCACTTTCACTACATAAAAAAAAATAAAATCCTCTTCAGGAGTGAAGGTCTAGGGTTCTCTCTTTTCCCTCTCCCCAAATTAAAGTCACTTACCTAAAGCACCCTAAGCTATAAAACTAATAGGCTACCGACCCTGCTGTGCTTAGCAGAGCAGTAAGATCTAACGACTCCTGCACCAACTGTAGAAATGATTGGACTCTCAGCACATCTAAATGCCCAAATTAGATAAGATTAATTCAGGCCGAGGCACAGATGGGGCACAACACTTCTTGCTCACACCTGCAGTAGCTGATATGATGATTTGTGTGCTGCCTCCTTCCTGCAGGCATTTGGACCCTGTCTAACCAAAAGCCCCACTGCCTGCCCCATGCTCTGCCAGGGCAACGATTCACCCAGCAGGTAACAGGGAGTGTATTCTTCAAGGTGGAATGACGAAAGGAAGAGGAAAGGATGTAAACCCTTCTCCTCCCTCCTCTTATGAAGTTGATGATGATGAAGGGGAGAGAGGAATGGATTCCCCTTTTTCCTTCCTATGGGAAATTAAATCCTGGTCTTGGGAATTAAGGACATCTGAGTGAGAGGTCAGTTGTACGTGGCTCGTCCCTTCACTGGGACTGACCATGGAGTGAGCACTAGAGTTGCAGTTCCAGTGTGGCCAACTCAAAACACAATCAAAGAAGGGAAATCAACTGACATGACATAAATAGACACTGCAAACCCCAGAAGTAAAATGTCCATAATCTGCATTTTGAACCAGGCAGAAAATAATATTCTAAGCATAAAATGTTTTGTCCAAATCTGTAGAAAGGAGTCCATTTTTTTCACAGTGTGAGCAAAGCTTGCCTCTGAAGGAATCATATTTTGCTATTTTTTTCCTGCATTGTGTGTTTGCTACCCTTACTTTTGAGAGATCGCTGCTCTCTGTATGGTACCTCAAACATCCTGAGCGGCTTTCAGATGCATTAATTGTGAAGCTGGTGAAAATAAGAAAAAGAAAATACAGTGACAGACAAGACTGGCAAAAAAATTGCCAGTGGTTTGCACAGAGAGGGAAGAGAACAAGCGATACAAGGAAAGGTGCAGATAGACATACCTCGGTGATTTCTTTCTGATTCTGTTGATGCCTGATAATTGACAGACCTTCACTCTCAAGAGTAAGAGGGGAAAAGAGGAGACAGAGAGAGAAATAAAATCAGACAGAGAAGGCTCAGTTGCTATTCATTTCAATAATTTCCGTCTCCCAGCGTTAAGCTTTTGTATCTTTGTTATTCTAGTGGTGATAGATGGAGAGGTAAGAACATGGAAACCTAAGATTTATTATCACTTATCTTCCTAACAAAAGAGAGGCAAAATTGCTACTTTCTTAATAAAACAGGATGATAATGGATAACACAGATAAGTGGTTTCCAAGGACACCGCCTTCGGAAGGAGACAGGTTTTGCAGTGCCAGCTTGGCAAAGAGTTCTTGGAAGAGCAGCAGCTCTTTTCAGCCTCCCTCTGGGTCAGCAGCACTGTACGTATTTGCTGGTCTTCATGGAGGAGTGTTCTTACTGGTGCTCAGGAAGCTGATCCCAGTGTGGATCATGCCTCTGTTTCCAGCTGTGGGAAAACAGGTTTACATTCCCAGGGGGCTGAAGACAGTGTGGTGCGGGTTGGTCTCCAGTGATTTGTAGCCCTATGCTGCCATGCCAAGAGGAGTGAGTTATTTTCACCCATGAGTGAGCCAACTACTATTACACATCTTGGTTGATTATTTTGAATGGAGGGAAGGGTTAAATATGAATCTGTGCATGCTCTTGTTTCAAACTCTGGTTGTGCTTGAGAAAAAAGGCTGAATGAAATCTGTTTTGGGAGCAGTCCTGATGCAACTACACATTTAAACACATACATAGTTTTCCAGCAAATATATCATAAGCAGTTGTTCAGACAGTGTTGATTTAGGGCCAAGTTTCCCTCTTGATGTTAGATTGTGATTTTTTTTTTTTTTTTGTTACAACCCAGTGGAAAAGAGCAAGACAACATTTTTGCTAATAAACATATCAGAGGATCTGAGAACTGTTTATAACAATTCCTCTTTGATTGTCTAGTAGGACTAAAAATGCAAAAATGGCAATGATGTTCTTTATCTCCTCTAAAGTTGTTTGATTTCTGTGAAATCCTGAGGAGGAACTTCTTTACCTTGAGGGTGGCAGAGCACTGGAACAGGCTGCCCAGGGAGGTGGTGGAGTCTCCGTCTCTGGAGACATTCAAGACCCGCCTGGACGCGTTCCTGTGCAACCTGCTCTAAGGTGGCCCTGCTCTGGCAGGGGGGTTGGACTAGATGATCTACTAAGGTCCCTTCCAACCCTATGATTCTATGATTCTATGATTCTATGATTCTATGAAATATGCTTTTTTCCTTTAGAAAATCAGAAGGTGCTTTTTGAGGAATGAACAATATTCAAGAGGTTAGATAGTAAAATCCCATATTGTCAAGTTGCATCTTATTTCAGTGTGGCATCTTCTTAAAGGAAATGGAGATGAAATGAAGACAAAGTCTTGGCAAAGCTATGTTGACAGTATCACTGACTCTTAATGCAGAAGATAACCCTAACGTTGGAGGATTTATGTTCTTTAGAAAAAGAGAGAAATCACAGTGGAACTGGACTCAAGTAGTCTCTGTTCAAACTGGGATTAAATTCTTCTCTGATACTCTTTTCTTTTGAGAGCTCAATCTGAAACACCTCTTCAGGGTCATGCCATTACCTGGTCAAACATGACTGCCCATGTCGTGCCTCCAAGGTAATGCCCTGTTTGCTAAAAATGCAATAGGCTGCTGAGTATTACATGAAGTGACAATGACCATCTGTCTAATTGTAAATAAATAATGTGGCCAGGTTGGGGCCATACAGTTGGGGTAACTCATGCATCCCTATAGCTCTAATGAAACCAGGTACAAGATTAGCTTCATGAACCATTCTATTACTCAGAGGACTTTAAATACTACATGGATCGCTAGATCCCTTATTTTGACCTCTTTTGTGTCCCTCAACATTCCAGTTCACAGCAGATACTGTTGTTTAGCCCAGAAATTTGTATTTGATGTGATGGCTTTCAGGACAAACAAATTGAAAATCCATCATTTCCTTCAGGAATTTTTTCCAGCAGTTACATTGTCACACTAATACAAAACAAGTCCTTCTTCTAAATTTACCTTTGTTTTCACTTCCAGACACTGGTTCTTGTTACTCCTTTCTAGGTTAAAGAGCCCTTTCAGAAGCAGGACTTTTCCTGCACATCAGTACTCCCATAACAGTCCGAGTTGATTCTAATCTCTTCCATTAGCTGGATGGGCAAACCTAAACTTCCTGGTTTAAGACACTTTCCCTAACACTAAAATGATTTTTGTAGCTTTCATCTGCAAACCTTTTCAAATTAACAGAGTGTGAAATATGGATTAAGAGCTATGAGGAACAAACTCAGTAGATGAGGCATTAGCTTTCCTATTTGGTGTCTGTCATGATCTTTTCTCTTTCTTTTTCCTCTTCAGGAAATATTACTTTAGTGGAGAAAAAAAATAAATACCCAAAACATTCAGATATTGTCTCCTGTGTAACACTTCAACTGTATTACAGCCCAGGCATGTAGGCTCTGATGTGTGTTGAAAATATTGCATCTACTGCATAATATACATACAGGCTCTAAATTTGTTCAGCATCACCTGAATGGAAATAGGCACCCTTGGCTGTATTGCAATTAGTTTGCTGTTGTATGATTCAGTAACGGCTTTCTTTGGGGAAATCTACATGGAGAAGAATCTACATGGAGAAGTTGCATGCTTCTCCAAGTAGATTGGGACCACCTCAGCCCTTTGCAATTCAGCACGTGCAGAAGTGTCTGCAAATCTGTCTGTCCCTGTGTTGTGGTTTGGTCTGTGCTGGCCACTAAACGAGTGACAGATGGTCTCTTCACCCTCTCTCCCTTCAGAGAGGGAGGTTTCAATCCTAGATTTCTGGAAATTCAAAGTTTTGTCTCTCAGCTTCTTCACTGGAAGAAGAGTTTTGCTGAGTTGACTGAAAAGGAAGAGGATGAAACTTGATGCTGCAAGTTTATGGCCTATAAGTGCTTTATTCAGAAGAACTTCAGTAACAGCATCAGAGGAGAAATACACTGCTCCTACATAGATGTTTAAAGATTATCTGCAATTTAGGCTCCCTGTATAGACTCTGTGTGAATAGCTAAATGAAAGCCTTTTGTCTTTGATATGTAAGAAGTAAGACTACCTCACCCAACAGTGTGTAGCAACTTTAAGAAGCAAGTAATTAGTCTTGGAAGGACTGAATTTCAACTCAAGAGACTGTTGCATTAAAAATCCTTCTGACTTCAAAGAAGGTTTTAGATAAGTACTTTATAACTGATTTTATAATCTTACTAGTTCCTACTGCTCCATTGTAACACAGGTTTTGTATTCAGAGTCCTCAGCACAGTGTGGCCCTGCACCAGTGGAGACCTTTAGATGTAGCCTCGTTGTAAAGGCTGTATACTAGATAATAAAAATTCATTCCATAAGGCCCACTAAGCAGCCCATGTATGTACAACAAGATTATACAGTAAGGTTTTCCTGTCATTCATTAGTTTATCTGAGGTATTTCCTACAGAGCTTCCACATCTTTGGAAGACTTACTAAGCAAAGGCTATATTTTTCAGATAATAATTTACTTGTTATGAAGCACTTAACTGTTTTATCTTAGTAGGGTGTAACTATTTTAGGAGGCAGTCAGTAATTTTGTGGTTCAGCAGTGTTTAGCTGCACACAGCCTTCATTTCTATACATGGATTTTGCAGTGCAAAGGAAAATCACTAAATAGGCCAGTGAACTGCTGAAGGTTCTGAGATCACAGACTAGTATTTTTTGCCCAGTTTTACCAAAAACATCACTCCCAGAGGTCTCAGGCTTGGACTTTTTCTGAAGAAAAAGAAGAGAATAAATTAACTCCATTTTGAAATACTATTGCAGCAGCTGGAACTCAGCTGCTAGAGCTCTGTTAAACCATGTATCCACGGGTTTAGAGTTAGGATTTGAAACAAGATCTGTAGATAAGGAAAGCTACAGATGTAAAACCAGTATAATTGCTTCATACACACCTTCTTTTCCCTGGTCCCCATACAAATTTAGAAGTCTGAACTCACTACAGCTTTCTGATCGGTATAGTTCAGTTAATCAGCTGAATGACATTATTGGAAATCACACTGCATTAAACCCTAGGAATCCATCACTGCCTTGGTCAAGTCCTGAAAACAGAACATCTGCTCCACGGAAGACAACTGGACCATCAACCTGCTTACCTTTATTTCTGCTCTCTTCTCCCCCAGTTTAAAGCTCTCTGGCATTCAAGATGCAGGATTTTCTTCCAGGTGTTCCAGAAGCTCCAGCTGGATCTGCCTGAAGGACAAATTACTTGTCACCTGAACCATCACGTGGCTTTACCTGTTTATTTGTTACCTTCTTGCTCTCCTTAATCAATTCACAGACCCCACATGTGTGTGGATTTTTCACCAATGTTACATTTCATGAGTAATGCCTGTTTTTCAGTCCACGCAGTGGCCCATGAGAGGGAAGGGACCCTTGTTGCTATTTCACTTAAGCAGAACCTCTACACACTGCAATGGATCATATTCTGTCTAGGAGGGCTGGGACGGAGCAGAGATTTGAGCACAGGCTGCGAAGGCAGAGTGGTGAACCACTCAACAATTTCATATCGATGAAGAGCTTCTCTCAGAGATCTTTGAACTCGGTTGTCAGAGTAGTACCTTCTGTTGAGATTATGCAGTCCTTGTAAAGTCACTGTGCTCACAGAATTAGCTAATCAATCCCCTATCTGATTAACAGAGTACTCAATCCACAACCTGCCTAAAGAATTTTACCTTTTAGCTTTTAGTTTCATCTGAAAAGGTAAAAAGCTGGCATGCAGCTTAGAGACTGTTTAAATATAACATATTCAAATACAAATAAAATGCATTTTATTTATGCTTTAAAAAAACAAAAAAAACCAAACAAAAAAACCCCACAACAACCACAAAAAAAAAAAAGTCCAGAAGGAATGCCAGCATTGCCAGAGAACAAGATAAAGAAAGTTACCAGAAAAAAACAGTTTTTAGGCAGCCGAGGTTGTGCCCCCAAAACACCGAAGTAATTCATATGCTCTATCAGAATAAATGCATAAGCAGAACGCAACACAAACCCCATAATGAATAATAACTGCATATTCTTTTTGTTTAAATCGCTGAATAACCTTTCCAGACACATCATTTGCAAGCAGCTTGGAGTGGTAAAATGTGATTAAAGCATAACAAGAGCTCTGAGAAAAAAATAAGGCCAGATAAGACCACTGACCTAGTGAAGTATAACAAAACATAGACTAGATGGTATTCACCAAAAACTAAAGGTAATGAAGTATAAAATAAGTGAGCTCCTAGGGAATATATAGTCTTTTGTTTAAAACAGTCTCAATACCAAAGGAGTAGATGGCCACATGATGATCAAACACGATGCTGTTTTAAAAGATAGTGGCAGAAGAATCGGTGAATTTTAGCTTTGGTGGAAGGGTGGCATTCATATGAGTAAGTTGGTAGAAGCTGTAGTGCAGAACAAAACTAGCAGGCATGAAAATTGCCACTAGCATGGATGAAAACAGGGATTTATTAGGAAAAGGTCATGTTGCACAAGTCTGTTAGGGTACTTTGAAGGAATCTTGTTTGTGGACAATAGACTCTAGTCCGATGATAGGTTTTCTTACATTTCATAAAGGCTTTTAAGAAACTGTTTTACCAGAAATTCTTTAAAAAGTTAGTTGTTTTCATATATGAATGAGGTCTTTGCATGGATGAGCAGATACCTGAAAGGTAGGAGCAAAAGGGCAAGAACACGTGAGGGTGTCAGCAGTGAAGTCCTACAGATGGTTCCAGCACATACACTTTTCAAATTATGCATGGAGGATGTGGGGAACAGTCTTATCAGTGAAGTGGGGAAGCTTGCTGGTATTTTATTATTCAGAGTAATAAAAGACAAGCTAACTACAAAGAATTGCAGAAGAATTACAGAATTATGTGACTACGTGATAAAATGGCAAATGAAATTTAACACCTAAATGTGAAGAAATGCACTTCATTTAAAAATATCAAGAAAAAAAAGCGCACAATCTTAACTTTGCATACAGGATGATGGGCTCTGAGCTAGTTATTAGCACTCAAGAAAAACATCTTGAGGTTAGAAAAGTCACTTTCATACAACTATTAGCTGCATGCTCTCTAGCAATCAGAAAAAAAAAGGCAAAAGAATAGAGAATAGAACAGAAAACATCATTAAGCCATTATATGAATCCATTAAATGATCCCAAGTCTGAAGTAATGTTTGTGACTTTAATCTCTCATCTTGAAAATGATATAGACAATTGGAGAATGCTCAGAGGAGGTCGCAAAGGTGAATAGATTTATGAAATGATTTCCATACAAAAAGTGACTAGACTGAGTAGAACCACTGAGCAGAGATACAAGTTGTGAACATCATGGTGGACATGGCAAGGTGATGGTTGCACACAGGCTTCATAATACAGGAATTAGAGATCATCAAGAGATGATGTGAGGTGGCCAGTTTAAAAAAAAGCCAGAGTGGGTACTTTTTGCACAATGAATATTTAAGCTGTGGGAGTTTTGTCAGAGGTATAGGTGTTTTAAATGCCAAAATTTTTCATAGACTTAAAGAAATGGCTGTACAAGTTCAGGAGAGAAAAATCTATGAAGTGCTGTTACACAGGTGCCACCCTAGTCCTAGGGGTTCCCTGGACCAGGCATGGTGGGAGCTGGGTCAGGCTGGCAGCTTGGTGGGAGCAAGGGTGAGCCCCACGAGCCTGAAGAGGTCTGAGCTGCTCCTGGTAATGCTCCTTTGCTCTGGCTAGAAAATGCCTGGGGGTCTTTAACATTAATGATAATCAGGCCCTTTGTATTCAAAATGAAGATGAAGTTGCTGCGTGACTAAAATATTCTAATGGCAGGAAGTCCGGAGGGAATTTGCAGCTTCCTCCATAGTTGATTTTCAAATACAAACACTTTAAAAAGCAGTAATGTATCTGTATAATGCAACAATGATCTACAGCCTAAACGACAAACATCTTTGGGTTTAAAAAATAATCTCTTCTACTTCAATTTTCTCTGGATCCTTCAGAAAAGGATGCACCACAGCCTGAGAGACGATACTAGCCCTGCTGAAGGATATTCTGATGAAACAGCCACTGCAAATAAGAGTATTACCACAGCAAGTAAAATAACGTGAATACAGCGAGTTGCAAAATGACACAGTCAGCATTACCATATATATATTTACCCAGGCTAGAGCTCAGTGTAAATAATATATAAGGAATGACTCTTTACTCTATCCTAAGGGAGGAACAGTGGTTACAACAGATCATCTTAATAGGACGTAGTGTCTAGCAGGCCCTGGAAAATTCCTGATGTAAAACTTCTGTTGTACAATAAAGATGTGCTTGCCTATGACCTAACTTTTACAAATGTTTGGGTCACCCATAAAATGCCTTTTCTGCAATATTTATTTACAAATAACTCATCTGAATTTACATGAAAGTGCAAAATGCACAGAAAGCTGCTCAACACCGAAGCTCTCCCGTGGAAAGCTCTCCCTCAGCCACTATCCTGTTTGGTTTTTGTGTATGGAAAATTGAGGAGTCTATGATGCATCTGGGATGAAAAGAAGCATGATGGAAAGGTGGCAGAGAAAGCTGATTACAGGACTGAACACATGGGCCATTACTGGGACCGTGAAGGGAGGAATGGGGTTGGTACCATTATGGAACAGAAGTGACCAGAGGAAGATCTATAAAAAAAGCAGAACAAAAAACATGGATACAAGCATAGTTAGAAAAGAGTTGTTATTGTAGGAGACTATAGGCCATAAAACATTGAAAAAGACTGAGAAATAGCATCGCAAGCACACTAAACATCAAGAAGGACAGGGAGGGAATGGAGACCTAGAGACGTGGCCAAAAAAATGTTGTCAGCCAGTGTTCAAGGAACAGCTAAAGTTAGGTGAAGAGCAAGCCAGAAAAATGTCTGGAGAAATAAAAACTTAAATTCATCATTGTCACCAGCATTCCCAGTGAGTTGTGAGGAGAATGAAACCAGGGAGGTGATAAGGTTATTAGGGAAGAAGGTGAGTACAGCCCTGGTGCTTGGGTGTGATGTGTAATGGCTTGTAAAGTTAGCTAAGGTCTCCTTTAGCTTAGGAAATTATACAAACACTGCTTTTGCCCTCAGAAGTATTTGAAGGGGTGTACCACTTCAGGAAAGGAAGCTGTGAGAGAAATAAAGGCAGCCAATAGCTGTGAATGCAGGATTTATCAACGGAGAAAAGAACAGGGGATACAGAGGAAGCAAGAGACCTCAAAGTGGGAGCAAGAAAATCAAGGCAGAATGAAGGAAGAAAAGACATGAAGATCATGAAGAAGGAAATAGGCTGCAGTTGTTAGCCCCTTTGTCATGGTTTGATAGTGTGGATTCAATCTGGGAGCTGAAATCAGAGCTGAAGGAGCACAGGGCAAATGCTCTCAGGAAATTTGTCCAGCGTCCCTGAGACTTCGCTGGGAGAAGCCCTGCACCAGCACAGGTTTATCCAAACTGGAATGTAAAATGAAGTTTTGGGAAGAGACTGAGCATGTGAGGGGAAAGCAAATGGAAGAGAGAAGGGCACAAAGCACCAAGGACAGAGAGCAGACCAAAGATGAGAAGATCTGGTCACTGAGCCAACACTCCATCCTCCACAGAAGAAAAGTGCCTGAAGCCACTTGTTACTCATGTTGTAGAGAGTGTGGCATGGAGAGTAACTGAGGGGGAGTTATAATCACCACAGAATCATTATAAATGAGGAAACATATCCCCCCCACCCCCGATCACATTATCAGCTCAGTCACTCAGCCTCTTTATTAGTCTGTGCTGAAAAAAGTAGGGAAAAAAAAAAAGATTTTTTTTTTATAAGAAGCTATTTTTCTGAACAAGCAAGAAAATCACAAACAAGCATCCCAGAAGAGAGTTCCTGCACAGAACTCATTGCAGGTTAGTTGTACATCATTTTATATTAAGCGTTGGACATATTGTAGAGGGACCAACATGTTGCCATTTTACAAATTCCCAGTGGAATGATGTTTTTTACACTGATTCCTTGCTCTTGGCACTCCTGTAGTACTCTGGATGTGATGGGTAATGGCTTGTAAATTCTGCATAGAAAAAAAAAATTGCCTTTAGTTTGGTGTTGTGGAAAAGGTATTTTTCTTCCACTCATACATGTCTTCACACATAGCTGCCAGAACCCATCTACTCGGCACAGACACGGGCAATAGTGGGACAAGAGGACATGGGATATTCTTTTTGCTTTCCACAAGCAATGGTCAGCATTTTGAGGCACATCTTTGACATGAGTTTAGGGAAGGGGTTTAGGGAACACGAAGACAGTCACTTGCTCTGGAGGCAAGTCACGGCTCCTCTTCTTATGTCAGTAGAAAGCTGTTTTCTCTGAACAGAAATGTGTCTTTGTTCTCTTTGCACCACGTAACAGGCAGAGACAGAAGCACTTTCTTTTCCATGGGTGGCCCATTAAAACCTGGTTGGACTTTATCAGTTTTCATCCATTTAGGACAATATTTTTGATTGCAGCACTGAAGGGATGGAGGAAATCAAGTCTGGAGAAAGCCAGCAGCCTGTCTTGGCCCCCTGTTTCCTTCCCAAGCTTGGAAGAGGATGTTTGACCTCATGTAAAACAGGGAAAGATACACCCATGAGCTCAGCAGTGAGAGCCTACCTGTAACATGAATAACATCTCCTAGCACTGTTTCCTAGCTTTTCTTCCCCTGTTGATGAATCCTTCGTCACGGAAGGGCAAAGCTGGTGCCAGACACCTCTGCTTTTTCCCCAGGGTTATCACTAGTTGTCCTTTAGGTAGCAAAAGCGTGTTCACACACATCACAGAATCACAGAATCCTAGGGTTGGAAGGGTTTTGAATGTCTCCAGAGACGGAGACTCCACCACCTCCCTGGGCAGCTTGTTCCAGTGCTCTGCCACCCTCAAGGGAAAGAAGTTCCTCCTCATGTTTAGGTGGAACTTCCTATGCTCAAGTTTGTGCCCATTACCTCTTGTCCTGTCACTGGGCACCACTGAAAAGAGCCTGGCCCCATCCTCCTGACACCCACCCTTCAAGTATTTATAAGTGTTGATAAGGTCCCCCCTCAGTCGCCTCTTTTCCAGGCTAAAGAGACCTAATTCCCTCAGTCTATCTTCATAGGAGAGGTGTTGCAGTCCCCTCATCATCTTTGTAGCCCTATGCTGCACCCTCTCCAGCAATTCCTTGTCCCTCTTGAGCTGGGGAGCCCAGAACTGGACACAGTACTCCAGGTGGGGCCTCACCAAGGCAGAGTAGAGGGGGAGGATGACCTCCCTCGACCTGCTGGCCACACTCTTCTTGATGCACCCCAGGATGCCATTGGCCTTCTTGGCCACAAGGGCACATTGCTGGCTCATGGTCATCCTGTTGTCCACCAGGACTCCCAGGTCCCTTTCCTCAGAGCTGCTCTCCAGCAGGTCAGCTCCCAACCTGTACTGGTGCAGGGGGTTATTCCTCCCCAGGTGCAGCACCCTACACTTGCCCTTATTGAATTTCATAAGGTTCCTCTCCGCCCAGCTCTCCAGCCTGTCCAGGTCTCTCTGGATGGCGGCACAGCCTTCCGGGGTGTCAGCCACCCCTCCCAGCTTTGTGTCGTCAGCAAACTTGCTGAGGGTGCACTCTATCCCCTCATCCAGGTCATTGATGAATATATTGAAGAGCACTGGGCCCAGTACTGACCCCTGGGGAACACCGCTCATCACTGACCTCCAGCTAGACTCCACGCCCCTAATCACAACCCTCTGGGCTCTGTCTTGCAACCAGCTCTCTATCCACCTCACTGTCCATTCATCTAAACCACTCTTCCTAAGCTTCCCTAGGAGGATGCTGTGGGAGACCGTGTCAAACACCTTGCTGAAGTCAAGGTAGACCACATCTACCGCTCTCCCCTCATCCATCCATCCAGTCACACCATCATAGAAGGCGATCAGATTAGTCAGGCATGATTTCCCCTTGGTGAATCCATGCTGAGTACTTCTGATGGCCTTCTTTTCCTCCATATGCTTTGAGATGACGCCCAGAACGAGCTGTTCCATCATCTTTCCAGGGATGGAGGTGAGGCTGACTGGCCTGTAGTTCCCTGGGTCCTCCTTCTTGCCCTTTTTGAAGACTGGAGTGACATGAAAGAGGAAGCACCAGGGAGTACAACTAATGGGTCCTATGCTGAGTTTGGGTGTAGGAGATTTTGCTATGAGTCCTGGTTACGGTAACCTTCTGGAAACAGTAAGTCGTGAGTCTTGTGTATCCAGATCCTGACCAAAAGTATGAGTGTAGCACCAGGTTATATCAACAATTTTACAAGAACAAAGAATTCAAGGAATTTAAAGCATTTAACACCCAGAAAAAAATTATATTTTACATGGGAGTGGAAACAAAACATATGGGACTAATTCTGCTTTTCAAGCAGCCTAAACAAGGGATTGCGGTGGAAAGGAGTTAACTTGGAAAAAATCAGGGTTTAACTTTCCATATATTCTCCTCCTCTCTGAACTACTCCCATTAGCCTCTGCCTTACATTTGTACAGCATGCTCCCAGGCCTTGCCATCCCCAAGCTTTTGCAGCTACTTGTTTTATGCTATTAAATTAAATGCTGATTTCCCTGAGGTCAACAGTGACTTTCCCTCCGCTTTTACAGCTCCCAACATAATGGGACACAGCCTTGAGTAAAGCTTTAATGATGCAATATGATGCAAAGTGCATATCAGTAGCAGCAATATCACATTTTCAGTCTCCCTCTTGAGAAATCATTTATTGAGAGAGAAGACATGAAGAATGTCTTTAAAGCCAAAAGGGACTTTGTGCAAACAACTCGTTAGATCTCTGTGTAACATGAGTCCAGGGTACAGCTTTGTATTAATTCATGTTTCAGGTGCAATAGCTGTAGTTGGATTAGAGATATTTTTTTGGGGGGAGGGGGATTTTCTTTTTTGGTCAAAGGTTGCATCTTAGTGCTAGAACATCCACCATGTGTCTCAGCAAGAATAGGGAGAGTCAAAACACTTGTGCAACCCAGAAAGGCAGAAGTACAGCAATTCAGGAATGACGGCAAAACTGCTCCCTGTTACTGTTGCCAAAGAGTACTTTTGCAAAGCTGTGTGCTCACACACAGGCAGCGTTAGGTGATTATGAGTGCAAATTACAGAAGCTGGCAAAAAAAAATCAGTGAAAATTTCTAATACCAGATTTTGGCTCACATTGATGTGTATCTGTTTGTTCCAGAAGCATCACATATGCAAAATCTCATATCATGGCCACCTGGACTTGGTTAGGGGCGGCAATGTCTGCTTCTCCTGACTTCTGCGGTCCCTGTGTAACACAGGGATCACACACTCGGGGCAGGGAGCTGACGCTGAAGGAACAGATATAGCTACAGAAGTGTACAGAAGCACTTCTGCTGTACATTATGCATCTTACTACTGTTTCAGGTAAAACTGCATGCTGACAAATAAGCAGCAAGTAATGAATGGATATTAAAAAAAAAAAAAAACACAAAACCCCACAAAGTAGAATGAGATTTTAAAAGAAAAGCTGGGTGATCCACAGGTCATGTAAGCAGTAGGATAAATAACAGATGGGAGAATATAATCTTGAATTGGAGGCTGAACAGTGAAAATACAATGCAGTGGCTTAAAATTAACTTGCAATATGAAACAGTCCTGTCCAGAGCAAGGCTTAGATCCCCAGGAGCCCTGTCAACAACCCTCTGTGCTCTAGCAAGGATTTAGTCAGGATGCCCAGGATCCAGCTCTTTCTGAATCGTAATAGGAAATTTAAGATAAATAAGACAAGAAACAGACCTTTTCAATTCTGAGGAAACACCTGGGTCTTTCATTTATAGAAATAAATTGTGATATTAATGTTTAAAATAGAGTGACAACTGGCCATTAAATCTGCTGCAAACAGGAATAAAATTATTTGAGGATTACGGAAGTCAGCAGTGATCTAAATAGGCATGAAATGAGGATCTGAATGAATGTTGTCTTGCTTTCCTCTTCTTTAGAGGTGCAACTGGGATATTCACATCACTGATACAGAAAACAACCACTGTTTCTGGAAACAGGCCACATTATCAAGCACAAGGAACCTCCTAGGGAAGAGGCTATTTGCAGCAGACAAAGTGAAAGCAAAGCAAGGAGCCATGGGCAGTGAGTGGCTGTTTCTTGGCTTTGTTGGAAGCCATGTGGTCGCTTTGCTGCTTTTTTTCCTTACGCTGTGTAAAACACACTCCCTGGAGAAAGCGGGATTTACTCTGCTAGCTGAAGGCTCTCTGCTATTCAAGCTGCCTAATTACAAATTACGTCACATCAACTCATCTCAACCCCCGTGCGGAGGGATTATAGACCATTAGGGAGTCAGATGGGACCGCTAAGTCTCAATTCACTTTGAACATTTCACAGACAGCTACTAATCACAGGCACTCTGTTCTGCGCGAGATATGAAGCAGGGTCATATCTAATCTCATAAATCAGTGCATCCACTGCCATTGTTTTCTGGATAAACGCAGGATGTGTGGGTGAAGGCAGGTGACCCAGGGCTCCTACACATGCAGCTAACAAATTTTTTTAAATCACAGTGAGTGTATCGTGACCAGAAACTCTCCAGTAAGCTGGCAATTGAGAGTGATTTACAGGAGTTATAAACCATTTGCAGGGTAGAAATGTAAGTCAGATACTTTGAGTTTCATTCATTTAAATTCCCTTTCCAAACAAGAGGAATGAGACTTGCTGCCTGGAATTTTGCTGCTGAAGTCAATAATTCAGTGTTCATCATATTTATTTGCTGAAAGTATGAATCTGCTGTCTCCTGAGGATTTGACACTGAGGAACATCAGCAACTGATTCTGTGAAAGTCCCCCAGAAAGGCACAAATTCTCTTCTTGATTACATCAAAGTGGTACCTCCCATACAAAAACACAAAGGGCCTTTCCTAGAATATTACTTACAGGTTTTCAGAGTATCTGTAGCTTCTCTGGAGTCTGCTTTCCTACTCACCTGCTCTCCCAGGAAATGAGAACAAGCTGAAAAACAAAATTTCTGTCCCAGGAAGCATTCTCAGATTTGCCATTTAGCCTGGTACTATAATGAAAACACAAGCTCAGTGTTATTTGTTTGTGGTTTGTGGTTGTTTTTTTCCCTTAACACAGAATAGTTTGAAATAATGCACTTGTCCTTACTGAAATATTTTTTCTTGAAAAGATCAACTAATTTTGTTTAATCAGCAACTGCTTGTTTTTATTGTATTTTAAATTGTATGTTGTATTACACATTAGAATTAATTGGCCAAACAACAGGCAAAAGTGAAGCTTTTGAATTTATAGAAAAAATTATCACTGAAAACTGGTTGAGATGGGATCTCAAGGAAAGTTTTTTACAAACCAAAGTGATAATGTAAGTTTTACATCATCTCCAAATACTTGTCTGTCAAGTGATTTTCTGGACAGCTCCAAACTGGCTTTTTTGGCCTCACTTTGTGTCACATTTGACATTTCATAAGCTCTACCTGCAGATCCATTGAAAGAATAGTGAATCCTTCTGCAGGTTTCTCTCCTCCTGAAACCTGTGTGCTGAGAACCAGCACCACTGGGCCAGTGCGGTGCCCAGGTGTTACAGTGATGTAACCTGTGCACAACACGGGCTCAGCCTTTCTCACTAACTCAACGCGTCAGTGGTGGCTGGGCTGGGAATGTGATTTTCTCAGAGTCTCTGAAAAAGCTGTTTATATTCCTCATTTATAGAGCAGTCCCGACAATGTTAAATACACTGAATGCTGGACAGTATGGTGATCAGTCTGCTGTTAAGTAGTGTCAGGAAACTGGTACATCATATGTCTGCATTCCTGATTTCCCCTCCTGTAGAAACACATCTACTGGTACTCCATGACCATCTTGCTTAATGATTGCCCAGACACATAGTGAAATCTCCGTCCTTGGAGACATTCAAAGCTCAACTGAACACAGCCTCAAGCAAGCAGATCTGAGCTGGCCCTTCCCTGAGATGAAGATAGGACCAGAGACCTCCAAAGGTCCCTTCCAGGCTAAATTATTCTGTGATTCTCTTGGCATTTTGCAGGCTTCTGGTTTGCCTTCTCACGTCTTGCTTTGACATTTTTAAAAAGATGAAGCCTTCCTTCAAAGTGAGATTTCATTTAATTTGACTGCTTTTATTAAACAGTCAGACATTAAAAAGACTCCTCACATAAGCATTTTGTTTTGGACCAAGTACAAGATTTTATCCAATGTGACATGAATTATTTTTTACTTCTCCATTTGCAAAGGTTTTGACTTTCAACTGAGATAAATGCTTTCCTCTTTCCCCCTGCTCCCTGCCCTGTTTTTCATTTTGGCTAATGAACTGAAAAAACAGGTCTTTGCGCAGCTATGCTAACAAGAAAGTGAATCCTGAAGAGACTCCAAAGAGAGATTTATCTCAGGAAACACACAGTTTGGTCTCTCCAGAAGCTGACTTGACTAACCTGACATCCCAGAGCATCCGCTGAGGACCTGATAGAGCTTCCCTTTCCACCTTGGGGACTCACTGATGGATTTGTGAGGGAACAGAGTCCTCCCTGTCTGACGGTGGTATTTCTGTGATGAGCAAGATCATTTGTGACTCAGTGCAATTTTCTTAGGCATTTCTTAGGCGTTTGATCATGACCTCCCTGCAGATAGAAGCCAGACTCCCCTTGGCTTTGCCAGTGTGGCTTCACAACCACGAGCAGGTTGGAGCACAGACTACAATAGCAGCATTTCTGCAGCCAGCCCAGGGATTCTCAAAGCTGTCACAAACTGAGAGGAAAGCCTGCCAGATTTCCGAGAGCGATTTACCAACTGCGCCCCTTTTATCTAGTTGTGGAGATAGGGAGGGGAGCTAGTGATGTGTGGAACCAGGCAGATCCAGATCCTTCCTGATTCTGGTGGTTTTCCTCCATCTTCTAAAATGAATATAAGCAAGTGGTGATGCAATTTACCTCTCATGTGACCCAAAAGCTGCAGGAGAAGACATGTCCTGCAAGGGCAAGTATACTTATATATCTGGACAAGAATACCCCATCTCTGAGAACTGCAGACAGCTTCAAAGTGCTCTGTTCAGCTGCTATCCAGAGGCACAGAAAAGCTGTACTGTTTAAATTTATGTCCTAAGGGCACATTTCGTGACAATGATTATTGGGTTTTTTTCCCCTCAGACTTTCCTATCTTACCTATTAATAATATTTCTTCCCCCTGTGAACAAGCCAGACTCAGGAATGTGGTTAAACACTACCCTGAAAGTCATGTGTTAAAGGAGAAACTTTCAAGGAGTGAAGCAGATGTATCATCTTCAGGTCTGAGCTGATGGGCTATGGGGCCTCTCAGGAGGCTGACACCAGTATCTGCAAGTCTGGCTGGGTATATTTAGATCTGGAGGCCTTCATTCAGCCAGGTACTTAATCATGTGCCTTAACATTATGCCCCTGAATACTCCTTCTGGACCTCATCAGGAGTCCTCATCTCTCTGACATTGCTCTTGAACACGTAGCTACATCATTAGGTTCATCTGCATTAAGGACCTTAATTAGAAAAAGACTTCATCTGAAAGGTTCATGGCTAATCTGAGTACAGTGGGGAAATCAGCCTCTGAAATCAGGTCTTCTAGTAGGACATCATACATCGCAACCAGCTAACCTGGAGAGACCAGCACGTACAATACTGTGAAGAGACCCATTGGAGCAATGGAGAGACTCACCAAAGGAACAGTGGAATAGCAGGCTCCTTGGGGTAATGAACAGGCCTTTTTAAACTGCTGTACTCGTAAGTAGTGAGGGGGAAAATCAGATGCCAAAGGGCTGAGATAGAGAAGCAAACGGGTCCTGGGACTGGAAGATCTGGCTGCACGCAGAAGGCAGCCGATCTATTTCTCAGCAGGCAATGTTGCCTTGTGCTGGCTGTGAGTCAGGACAACTCCGAAGTCAAACGTAGGGACTGTGAATGGACATAGATTTCCCAGTTATAAGAGTGTCCATGTAATGACTTGTGTTTTCATAAAATGCGGCCAGACGAACTGCAAAAGCGCAGCACAAAGTGGACATTGACACTGCATAATCAAACAAGGTTTCTGTACAAAGCTGCAATAAAATAATTTTACATTTATCATCCCACTTAATTGTAATGGGTTTAAAACTAATGAGCCTTACCTCTAAACTCCATTTAAGACAATAGTTAATTGCTTCATTTTAATAAATGTTGGCAGAATGGTGAGTATAACAATGACTGAACGCACAATTACTACCTAGGCTAGAAAATGAAGATATACAGTATTAATGATATACACAATCTGAAAAGCAATTAGGATCCTGAAGGTAGAATAGGCAACTCACTTAAAAGCTGGGTTATAAATGAACTTTCTCATCAAACATAAAGCAAAAAGAGGCTTCAGAAGCAAGAAAGCTGATTGCCTGGGATTTTAGTTTGATTCATTTCTCGTTCCCCTCTTCTCTATCTGTGACGTGTTCAAAACCTGTCAACAATAGTGTCATGGGAACACAAGAGAGACAAGCAAAGAGCAATACATTCATACTGAACAGCTTGTGCTGTACAGGATGGATGTATTAAATGCGTTAGAGAGCTGAGCTTTACAGCAGCACCAATAAAGGGAAGAGGCACACAGCAGATCTGGAAATTGAGGGTCAGAAATGAAAGGAAGCACAGTTGCAGAAAAAGCCCATGGGAAAGCTTTGAACAAAATTAATCTTTGCTGCACATATGTTCTACACCTCAGAAATAAAGTGGTGTATTTCTAAATCCACAAAATTCTGCTGTGTGGGGACGCTGGTTCTACTCCTACCACCCTTACAAGCCACTATAAACGTCTCTTTGCCTGCTTGTGTTTCCCCTGTTGGCATTGAAAAGTCTCTAGAACAGAGCACTTCTCTTTGTAGATGGTGTGTAACAGTGGCCATGGGGACCTCGGGACATTTCTGGTGTCTCCACCAACGACACCTCATAGAGGGGAATCTCTGAATATTTCACCACCATCTGCCCCAGTGAACAGAGCTACCCTTGTATGGCAAGGGCAGGGCATGGGACAGAGCGAATTTGGGTAAGATTTTTCAGAGATGACTATATTTCTTCTCTCTTTCAGCTTCCTGTGTGCATTTTGTCTTAGCAGCAATGTTACTAATTCAATGTGAGAATGTAATAATGGCCTTCCAGTATCTGAAGAGGGCCTACAGAAAAGCTGGAGAGAGACTTTTTACAAGGGCATATAGGGATAGGATGAGGGGTAATGGCTTCAAACTGGAAGAGGGTAGATTTAGATTGGATATCAGGAAGAAATTTTTCACTGTGAGGGTGGTGAGGCACTGAAACAGGATGCCCAGAGAAGCTGTGGATGCCCCATCCCTGGAGGTGTTCAAGGCCAGGCTGGATGGGGCTTGGAGCAGCCTGGTCTAGTGGGAGGTGTCACTGCCCAGGGCAGGGGGCTGGAACTAGGTGATCTTTAAGGTCTCTTCCAACCTAAACCATTCTATTATGCTATGCTATGATTACCTATATGGCCTTTTTCATCAGACACTGAAGAACATGTCTAATTTTTATTAAATTTCTTCATTGTTCAAATCTTTGAATTGTATAGTATTAGGCTTCATCTCTATTTTTTCCTAGTAAGAGAAATGAGTCTTTCAAAAGCATAATGACACTTACTATAGATGGCCTTTAACTAATATATTGTACAGAAACACTGTACTACCTCTCCCTTTGATTTACAACTGATTATATTCCCCAGCAGTGCAGACAAAGTCCTGTTTGCATTCATTAGTGAAGCTGCTGCCTGAACTCAGGACATCTTCTGATCCATTTTCTCTTTCTTTGACAAATCTCTTTTCTTGGCAGTTTGCAACACTAAATTTCCATTTTCACGATTGTTTTTTTGGTTTCTTGTTCCATGACTGATTGCTCTCTCTTTATCTACATTTAATCACATTCACTATTTGATATTACTTCAGAGTCCAATTTCAAAGCCCATTATCATTTGTTGGTCTTTAGCTTAATTTACAAACCAGAAAACCTTGATTTCAGTGTCATTATACCCAGTGTTAATATAAACAATAACAAAGCTCACATCCCACAGCTGTCTTCTGCAGAGTCTCTCATGGTCATAATTTTTTTTATTTTTAAAGAGAGGGTTTCTAGAATTAGCCTAATTTTATACACTGCACTAATATCTCATGGCTCTATAATTCTGCCTCATAGATGTTATTTTAATTGGAAACCAAGGAACTGGGTTAAAAGCTTTTTGAATATCTTACCCAATGCACTGAACAGTTTCATTACAGAAGCCTTTACCCTGACAGTAAAACTCAACATGTTCTAACAAGCTAGTGAAGCATAACCCTCTTTTTATAAAATCACAAGCATTTTCCGAAGTAGAGCCTGTATCACACGTTTTGTGTCCTTTAGAAAAAGATCCCTCTTCTAAACTAGCTCTGTTCATGGGAGACAGGGCATCCTCATCAGGTGACATGAAGCTTTGGGGATTTTGTGCCGGATCAAAGGTGAAGCCTAAGCAGAGTGTGAAAGTCTTGGCAATGGCTGCTATCACTGTCTCTTTTTTTATTAGCATAACTGCTCGCTGGAACTGCTTTTCTCAATTAATGTTTGCAAGATGAGACTGTTTCCACTACTTTTCATTCTCTGTTTTCTGAATCCCATCAGCAAGGGCTTGCGTATCCTGGCTGGAGCAGGATGCTCGCCTGAATTAATCCTTGAAGCAATTCTTATTCAGCCAGCCTTGAGACCTGTAGAGCAAGGTGGGGTTTGTGTGCTTTCACTTTTCTGTGACCTTTTGATTTAGGGGCTCTGTCAGGGTATTACAACTACTCACTTGATGGAAAACAACCTCCTTTATGTTTCTTGCCTTTTGAACACACACATGCAAAAAGCATGTACCTGCAAACATCGTGAGTGGAGCATGATTACTAATGTCCCTGTTTAATGACCTGCTTTCAGTTGTTTATAATTTTGCCAAGCATCCATTATCTGAATAAAACTCATCACCGTGTGTCTGCCTTAGGCTGCACTTACACAGAAACTCTCAGCAGAGGCACCACAGCTGTTTGGAGGGGAGGATAGAGAAAAACATGCTGCACTGCTTATGCCAGGCAACCCTTGAGACTTTTCTTAGCAGCTTTAGTACCCCTTCCCCCGTTTGAGACTGGCAGGAGGGTTACCTTTGTGGCAAGGATAATTGCGCAAATCCCTAGAAAATCTGTCGAGCTGAAGTTTTTGGAAATTGCCTTTTTTTCCTCCAGATGAGTAGAGACTTCTGAAAGCTTGACAGAAAACATTTTCCAGGCTCCAGTTTTCACTGAGGGTTCTCCAGCCTTCCAGCTCTTACCCCTCCTGAGCTGCACTTGCATGGAGACAGAGACCGAATTTACTCTTCTCAGCTCCAGGGCAGACCCAGATGGTCTTGCAACACATTCGAGCTCCCCAATGACAGGGGGAGGCCAGGCATGGAAACAAAAGCGTTTCTGTCTCTCCTATGCTTCCCACAGCTTTTTCTTCTTCACTCCCAGTACACCTGTAGTATGAATGTGAGGAGGGGAATTGCTGGCCTAGACAGAGAGACTGGTGAAAGAGGTAATTAAATGAGGTAGAGACGAGGAAAGAAAGTTAGAAAAAGTGCTTGGACAAAGAGATGAGCACTAGGAGGTAGAAGAGGAGCCACAGAAAGGGGAGTAAGACTGGGATCAAATAGGCGAGAAGGGAAGGGAGAGACACCTGGTGCATAGGTGCCACAAGGTGGGCAGAAAAAACTCTAACCACCACGGATGAAAAAGAGGTTAAAATCTTCATCAGACTCTCCTGCCACCAGTGGAAAAGTATGGAACCCTCTGTCTAGCTACATGCCTTGTTTTTCGGTGCCAGTCTGCACAGGAAACAGTGACCTACTACTGCTCTCCTTTATTGGTCCAGGTGACCGTGAACAAAGACCATACTTTCACTCTGCTGGTTTTGGCAGATGGGCTAATCTATACGACACCATATGGTGGGTTGTATCCTGTGTGGTAGGGAGGTTCTGTTTAGGTTTTTAAAAGATTGAGGAACTTTCATGTTAAACAAAATTTTCATTAGAAAATTGTTACAGAGACTGTAAAGTCAAGCAGTCAAAAGTTAGGAAATGTAGATTGACAGCAGAGATCTCTCATTGCTGTAAGCACTTACTGTAACTTAGAGACACATAGAAGCCTTAAATTCCTCAATAGTTATAACTTCTGGTGCCCTTTTCATAAAATATCTAAAAACAATGAAAAAAAGTTCTGTCACCAGTCATATCCCACATTTCTTTCCTTTGTGTCTGCAAATGTTTATAGGATATGGGTCAAGAATGAATTTTAACCTTTATTTTTCTTTTTCTAAAGGAGGGATAGAAATTTTTGACATACAGAGCAGTGAGTAGAAGTTTTTCAGCTTTATCTGGAGATGAAGGTAACCCTATCAATCTTATTAACTGCTTTAACATCTTTGAAGATGAGAATTGATTCTTCAGCCCCCAGAGCTCACCTGTGTGGAGGGAAAGGTGAAATAACAGAATGGAAACTCGCAACCTGGAAAAACATTACAGTTTTCAACTCTGTAATGGCACTCTGGTGTGTAAAATGATTTACTTAACAGGAGGGTTTCAAATCTTGGAAAGGGAAAATAAAAGACACACATTGGAGAAATATTCTGCCTCCTCTGATGCCCTAACCCATATTGATTAGTCCCTGCAGAATTCAGTTTTACAGAGTATATTTTATAGCCATAAATGGCTAGATGGTTTCCCCAAGGTCATGTTGGGACAACCAACCAGAACCCCACATTTCTGCTCTGAGGAAAAGGGAGATCTAAGCTGAGGTATGGGGGCTACACAAACCTAACAGTATAAGGATATAGAAGAGACAGATGTCACTTTGTCGCCTCTAAGATTTAAGTCAGTCTGACTGTAAGTTGTACCTTTTCCTGGGCTCTTTCAGTGGTTTTCATTACTTCCCAAGGAGAGCTGCTGTAGTCAGCATCTCGTCTTAGAGAGGAACACTTGAAAGGACAGCAGTAAAACAGACTTTTGAAAAGGCTGAGAATTAATAAGAATCAACTTCTCAAACACTCATGGTATTTTATATTCCTGAAAAAAAGAACTGGGACTTCCAAATACCTGCCAATAAGCCAGGTTAATCTAGCTCATAAATAAATAGGTAATTCTAAGGAAATGATCATAAACCTGTCTTTGGCAACACATCACTTTTGAACTTTGCTTCAACCACAGTAGAAGACAAGATTATGGATGTGCTTAGAGATGAAAAAGAAATTTACTTCCATGTAAGCAGATCTTTCAAATTCCTGGTACTTAAATAAACAGTTCAAAATGGATTGAGGCAATTTTCTTTCTAAAGGACGTGGCCAAGAAGCATAGACACTGGGTTGTCAGGTCTCCACCCTTCACAATGAAAGGTGATTTATCATGTGAGCAGTCTGAAGTACGTTTCTGGAGGTTGTGTCCTCTTACTTATTTCGGACAGTAGAAAGAACGTTTTCATGGACAGCCAGGAGACAGAACTGAAGAAGAGCAAGGGCAACTACAGAACTACAGTTTATTCCCTGACTATTGCAAGATTTCATGATGGCACTGGCGAGTGATATGGCCCTTAGTTTCTGTCTCAACTTCTTCAGGGATCCACCATTTATTAGTACTCACAAAGCAGTTCAGATCTTTAAAGCGTGAGGGCAGAACTGCCTCCTTACTGGGCTCAGCAGTTATTCTGAACCTACAGCAATTACAGGAGAGAGACTGGGAATCTTTATTGAGGACCAAAATAGCAAAGTTTCAGACCTTTTTTTTTAATGCATAGTACACTTTTCTAGCTAATTAGGGCTGTGATTCATCTCACCTAGCTTATGAACCAAACTAATCACTCTTCATGGTCTTTGGAGAGACCATAGGCACTTTGGGGGCATGATTTATCACCTCCATTTACAATCTCCTCCTCAGGCTGCTCAGCTGTTCCCTACCCTCTGTGGCCTCCATTAACTTGTTCAGATATGGATGTCTACACTATGGATGTATTTCAGTCTCATTGCCTGTTTTTCAGAGGAGCTAAACACCCAAATTTTTAAATGTCAGAGGCCTAGTGAAGCAAAGTTGGGGTGTCTGGGTGTTTAGCCTACTTGTGGCTACTAGCAGCTACTTGCCCAACCCCTGTGACTTCACAAGATCTTGAGATTGTAATGGCTCATGCAAAATGTCACTTTTTACTTCCAGGACACTTTCTCCTCGATAGACACATTCTAGGCAGGGGCATCCATTGAAACGCCTCCTGCAAAATGGATGGGAAAGGCTCAGCCCTCAGAGCCTTGTCTTGGCAAATCCAGCTCCCAGTTTTGCTCTTTGAAATGAAAGTTCATCTCTCCAGTGAGGCTGGGATCCAAAGCTCAGCTGGGTTTTTGATCCTCTCTTACCCATTTCAACATCAAAGACTAGGTCTGCAAAAGACCGTCAGAAAATTGAAAGCAGTTGGGGCTGAATGAACCTCCTTCAGAGCAGCTGTGTTAATCCGATTATAAAATTAAATTCATCCTCTCCAAAGCAGATGTGTTGTTCTGCCCCCATGGAAGTCAATGGAAGTTTTAGATACTCTTCAACAGGGCCAGGTTTCAGCCTTTGCTCTTTTTTAACCGTTTGCCATGCATTTCAATAACCCAGGTTCTCTTATTTCGCTCTGCTCAGGGGATTTGGGGTGAATCAAAGTCTAAGAAAATTATTTTCCTCCAGAAAGAGTACTGCAGCTACTTGCCCTGTGCATGTTCCAAAATGTTATCAAAATGTTTTACAATGGCCAGAGGATGAAAACATTAGAAGTTTGATTTTTGGAGTTGATTAGGAGCTACAGCTCTCCTAACTACCATTGGTATTTTAGATACTCAGAGCTTCTTGAGTAAGGCCTGAAGAGCAATTAACATGCAGTGCCTTCCAGCACTGTAACCAAAATGTTCTCAAAGTTACTTTTTAGGGCAATGACTTCTGTGCCTCATAATTTATGTTGATTTTGACATTTGAAAAAATTGCACGTTTGAAGCAGCATTTAGCAGTTATACCTTTCTCCATCCTTCCTTGACTGTTTTGTAACTGGCTTTGTAGAAAAATGTTTCTATTTTCATCCTGTCTCACCTTTGTTATTGAAATGCTACAAGACCTCTTGGTCCTGCAGTCTGCAGACTGCAGAGTACTTCAGCTCTCCAGATCTGAATTCTGCAGCCTGGGATCTCTCTTATTTTCCTGGTTTCTTTCTTGCTTGAGCGATGGTTCATTTCCTAAGAACTAAGTTAATTAGTCTTTGATCTTTTCTTCTTCCCACACAAACCATCTTCTCTGATTTCAAATACTAGTTTTCCTTCAGGAGCTGATCTTAGAGGGCCACACAGAACATGTGCAGAAGTCCCCATGAGAGATGGGGAGAGCAAAGGGACCCTTAAGCCCTCAGATCAGGGCTGAGCTATGATCTTACCATCTCCCAAGTGTTGTGACGGTACCTACCTGATCAGCAAGAGTTTTTCAGTACCCCTACACACACTCTGTGCTAGTTGTGCAAGATACTGATAGTTTCTGAGTATCTACAAATGTCTCATTAAACCTATCTTTGCAGGTTCTGTCACAGCCTATATCGAATGAGCTTTGTCGTCTTTCCTACAGATGTTCACAGTCAAACCAGCTGGGGGAAGGATAGTTTTCTTCAACCCAAATCTGTTATGCTGCCTAAATCTCCCTGCTCCACACTGGAATTAAGTGCCTAAATGCCCCTGTGCATCTGGAGTCCTGTCCAGAACAACACTGGCTAAAGAAGAAAAAGGGATGTGGGGAGCAAAGAGGGATGATTTGTGGTAATGAGAAATAGTTGCAAACAATTTCCAGGCTTGGTGTGAGGCCACAGGCAGAGCAGGAAGGGCTGGGGGTACCTTCAGTTCAGCTCCTGCTGGAGAAGCTGCTGTAGGGGGGATCCTGGTTGGGCTGGGACCCTGGCCCTACAGAGAAGTGGGGAAATAACCTCTGCCCACTGGGATGAACACCCAGTCCTTCTGCTCTTGACCTCTGCAAACTGTATAGGTTTCTGAGAAATGAAACTGCAATCGAGCATGTGTGAGGAGAGATGTGTGTAAGCCCTGAATTTATTTTCTGTATTATTTCATCATTATTTGGCTTCACTCATAATACTCTCCTTAGAAAAATTCAGAAGATGGAGTGGAGATGAGATGCCACATAACTAAACAAGGCTCAGGCAGATCCCCCAAACAAGCAAGCAATATTAGAAAGATGCTTCCACACTCCTTCCTGGTTCATTTTGATGAGATTTTTGCCCAAAGAAGGGGTGCTGGAATGAAGACCCATGATGATATTGCCTGACTTTGAAACTTGCATCACACAGCAACTGAATAAGAATACAGAAGAGAAGAAAAAGCTGCTAATAGGATCTTCAGGGGAAAAAACCACAAGCCTAAGACAGAAATGTTGCATTCGATCAACACAGCCTGTGAGCCAAATTCCAGTGCAAGGAGATCTGTTAGCTTCGATTGGCTTATTCTCAAGAGATGGGGAAAAAGTATACAGGCCCAAGTGCGTGACAGTTTGCAAGAGTTCACTGTATGATACAGATAATTACAATTGCCCTTATGCACAGCCACTTACCTGTAATTAATTCATAATTATCACAAGAGTGCTGCTCTACTTAGATTTCACATTGAACTTCAATAGAGAATTCTACTGCTGCTGAATGCTGAGAGCTAAAAATAATCAATATGAAATAAGGGCTGCCATAAATACTGGATGGGACTGATTCCACCTACATAAGGGAAAGGCAGGATAGTCTTTAGTTAGAGTAAATGATAGAGTAAAAGGAAAGATGGAGATAGTTAGAGTAAAAAGAACTGGTTCCATGTTGAGGGGAAATTGACTGAACGTGAGGTGGTGAAGGACTTCACTGAAGATGCCTCCTCCCTCCTTTCTTGTGGGACAAAAGTTCCTTGCCTTGGGCTTTACGTAGTGTGTTCTGTCAAGTGGTCCAATTTTCAACTCATAATCTGAACACCACTGCTTACAGGTCGAGCATGGGGAGATACTGGTTTTGTTTAAGAGTAATGGCAAAAAGAAAAAAAGCTAAGAAAAATTCAGCACCAATTTCTTGCCTAGGAGGATTTATGTGTGGTGTCAGGACAGTGAGCCATAGAAAGGGCAGGTTTCCATTTTGCCAAGAAGAGGGATAGTCTTTAAAGGATTTACAGTATTGACTTTCATAAATATTCTTTCCAATATATTCATATCACTGCTATCTTAGTTTATTGGACTTCACTTTCACTGCAGTAACATTGCTTTACCTTTTCTATCTAGTTTAACTTATTTTACTAGTGATGTGTTGTCTGCCTGTGTTTATGTTTGTATTTATATGTGGAGGTAAGTGAACACTGGAAGATAAAATTAAGGTTCAGCAAATTGCCTTTGAAGGGTGTTTGCATTGTCTATTCTGGGTTCCTGCATGTGCACAAAGCCCATGGTCCTATGACTGCTTTGGGGTATGTGGGCACCTCATTCAAGAGCTCAAATGTTTTCCTCTACTCCTTCCCACTGCTTCTGTCATAACCCTGGCACAGGACATACAAGGAAACCCCACTGCACCATGTGCATACACATCACACACGAGCCAGAGGTCTTACGTTGAAAGACGGGATTTTCCAAAGAAACATCTCCTATGGCTTCAGGAGTCATCCACATGCCATGTAGTACTTCTTCAGTAAAGACACCACAGCCATCAGACCTACCTTGTACCAGCGGCAGAAAGAGTAAGACATGCCTGTGGTTCCCACATAACACACCTGCTGGTGGGAACTGGGAAAGAGGTCTGAAATGAATGAAATATGTCTTTTATCTTGAAGCTACAGAATGCCACAAGGGTCTTACACAGCTCATCAGTCAGGTGTTGATTTGGTTAACCACCCCTTCTTCTGGGTCATTTGTGAGCATGCAAACAGCACAGACCTCAAAAGAGATCCTTATAAGATCTCTATATATAGAACCTCAATTTTTCTCACTCTCTAGTGTGAAAACAAACTGTTCATCCCTATCCTATTGCTTAATTAATTAAGCAATTCCTAGTTAATTGCTTTCAGTAATTAATCTGGAGTAGGACTTTCCCTTTTATCCCATGAGAACTTAGTTTCCTTAACAGTCTGTGGTGAGAAATTTAAGTTTTTTGTAAGTCCATCTCTACACTGACAAAACCTTATTTATCGTCATGCTCATTGGCTCATTGCAAATAATACTAGGATATTTGTGAAACATCATTTCTTTTTTTACAAATTCTTTGCAGTATATCAGTTCTTCATATCAGTATTTTTAAAATTTTTATTGCATCTTATAACTTTTAGTCTGGTGCCAAAGGCAAAATCACTAATTTCTGGATCTTTACACCACTTACTAGAGCTCTTTTAAAGAGTAGTACTATATTTGCCACTGAGATTGTATTTATTGCCCTGCATTTCTCAGATAGGAAGGCTCAGTTAAACAATACTTAGTGATTCATCAATTTCGTATTTGAGTACTATTTGAACACTTGATTTAATACCATCTGGCTCAAGCAATTTGGGCCTCTTTAATCTATTAATTCACTCCTAAATCTCCTCTATAGGCACTTCATTTTGAGACACTTTTCCCAACTCTGCAGCCCTGTAGTGTAGTTTGGGTGTAGGAATCTTCCAAATCTGTAGAGAACCATGAAGCAAGAATTTAATTTCACATTTTCATCAAATAGCTAGTACTTCACTCTCTAGTCAAGGGTAGTTTATGAATGTAATAAGAGGTAGCAATATTTCAAAGTATTTCCTCAGCTTCTGTTACCTGTAATAAAATGTTCAAATAAAATTAATAAAATATCACAACAAGACTTTGCAAATAAATCTTTCCAAAAACCATTAGAAGGCACTACTGAAGGAAGAGGACTGCACACTAATTTTTGAATTATACATATGTGACAAATCATGGCAAATCGTCTATCTTCTGGAAGAAGTACTAACTTAATTCCCTGTCAGTTTGAACCTGCTGCCTCCTTATCCCCTGGGGAAATCTCATCCCTTCCAAGAACTCTGTAGCTCTAATCATCCCTAACCATGAAAGCCTGGAGCTCATTATCCCTGTCCGTGTATCCTGGAGTGAGAGCAACTTGCTGCTTTCTGCCAGCCTGTACGCAAATGGAACTCCCAGGGAGATGGTTTTTTGGCAATGGCAGTTAAAAGGAGAGTGGGTTTTGGGAACATCAGCTTTCCATGAGTTGCACCCAGGAGAACTGCAGCTGTGTTTTTGATGCTGTGGTATCCACACCTTAAAATGACTCTGTGCAAAATGCAAATCCAGCCTTAAAGGATGGGTGCCTCGGGGCTGTGCTCCCCCCAAGAACGTCTTCCCCTGCAGCATCCCGTGGGAGCTGTTACTGGGTGAAGCCTGTGGGAAGCGGGGGCTCTACCTGCCCATGGGTAGATGTCTGCAGGCAGGGTGTCTAGTGGGAAACAGCCCTCCCCGGCTCCCTTCAGAGCTGGGTGTGCTCATCTGAACACAGCCTGAAGCGAGTCAGATGGTTGACAACTCAAAAAGCTCTGTAGATTATCAAGGGAGCTCAGGGTAAATTGCTCCAAGGAGGTCACCCACCTTGCGTCCCCCCTGCCTGGCTGCGAGTCCTCTGGGAGCAGCGTGAGCAACCAGGAATCCTGGAAGCCCTCAGGCATCTATATTTTTTCCTGGATTTCCCTCGTTCCCCACCGGAGCAGAGACTGAGTGTCCTCAAAACCACTACACTGAGAGTGGAGGGGAACACAGAGGAGAATTTCCCCAAATTTCCCAGTTCCCTGACCGCACTGTCTCTCGCCCTGCGGCAGAGGCTGCCCTCGCTGAGCACTGATACCATATGACCGAGGGCGAGGGTAGGAACAGGTTGTCCCCGGGCAGCTGGCCAGGAGAACAGATGGCTGTGTGAAGGCACTAAAGACTGTGAATCAACCCTGGATGTGGAGGGCACAAGTCAAACAAGAACATTTAAAGGTCTGCCCAGACTGCACTCAGCCATCTGTGGTAACGGAGAGGAGATACCACTCGGAAGTGGTACTGGGGATTAAGTAATTCCTATTGGTGCTGCTGTTAAAGGGGCTGCTCTTTGTATTTGAGAAGCAAAATGTGTCCCGTCCTGCGCTGCTCAAAAAGAAGAGGCTCTCCTGTTACTGAAATAGTAGTCAGTAAGGGAAACAGCTTTTATTTCAGCATAGCTATTTATCTGTTTGTTTTCTTTTAACAGCAATCAAATCAAATCAGAGTAAATCACTCTGAAGAAACCACGATGCATCAAAGCGCTGTGCCATGCTTGATGCCGCTCCAGACACAGACCAGCGCATCCTCCCTTGGAAGGAACAGTCTGAGGCTGGGAACTCCCCTCTGAAGTCAAAAAATCTGCACAATGAGGCCAGCAGCGCCTCCTGTTAAAGTTGCAGATGACTCATTTCTTACCTAAACAAGAAGCACCGAGTGTCTGGGAAGCAGTGAGCATGGTTTTGCCTGCTCAGATGTGCTTTTTGGCCACCAGGTCAGGAAGGTGCTAAAATCTGCTGCAGAGAATATTTACTTCACAGACAGGATAAATCTCTGGACACTCAGATGAGACATGACTCCTCTTTGCTTTATAAGTTTTGCCTGCATACGCCTTCCAGTTGTGCTTAAACTTTATTTAAATTTTGTTGTTTTGAGTGGAGAAGTCTCTTTGTTTCCTTTGAGTGAAGAAAGCTATTTCCCATCTAATAGGGGTTTTACTGTTATACTAATATTAACTCTGCACTGGTCATGCCCTAACTGCTTCAAGGAAAACAAAATAACAAATATTTTACTACATATTTTCTGTTGTTTTCTTGGACTGGTTTTTGGAGCCAAAATTTAACATCTACAAGAGATAAATAAATATTTTTTTAACATGCGCAGTCAAAAGTAACACTGTCTGTAATTAAAGTTAGAAGATTTTCCATAATCATAGGATCATAGAATCACAGAATCGATGAGGTTGGAAGGGACCTTTAAGATCATATAATAAAGCCTCCTAATTCCCAAGAATAAAGCAAAAGATTCTGTTTGAGTTACTTCAATAACATTGTTCACTGATGAAAAATATTCATTTATAGATCTCATGGGAACAGCAGTTTAAAATGGCTGAAGGAAGAAGTTTAAAGGGATGATAAGAATTGCTTATAGAGTGTTGGAAACTGATACATAATCACATCATTAACTCTATGACAATAACTGGAGACAATTATTACAGCCTTGCTGCACACAGGTGGCACCGAGGCGTGACAAAGGTGCTGGCCCGGCTCCCACGTGTGTCCTTATCCCCATCAGTTGGAGATGAGCTCCATGGGGGTCCTGAGGCACCTGGTGGCTGCTGCTCTGAAGTGATGGTCTGTATCCATACACTGCTGCAGGTGCGGGCATTAGCTGCTCAGGGACACATTCCTGGGGTGCTGCTCCACCCTTGGTCCCATCACTGGTTTGATAGCTGGTGGATAGTTTCATAGATGCAAAGCAGGTCGTCAGCAGGGTTAAACCCCTGGAGGTGCCCACACTTGGTAACAAGGCTTCTTGTTTCTTGACTATTCTTTTATGCAGGAAAGCAAATGTCTCCATCAAGGTAGGCCCAGAGATATTCCCAATGCTTACTCAAAGGGAGGGACAGGAGTAAAAAGCTTCTCAGCTCTGTGACTGTCTCTGCAGTGATTGACATCGGCAAGAGACTCACCACCCTGGTGATGGGCTGAATTGTCCCCAGGACCCTTTTATTCAGTGCACCAGGCAGCTCAGCACCCACACCTGCCTAAGCAAGGACATAGAAAATCAAAAAGCAAGCAAGAAGCAGACCCCTTCTGTCCTCCTAGCACAGCCATGCTGGTCGTGATGGCTCTGGGCAGCAGCACCTGCACACAGGCACCGTAGACCAGCTTACTGCAGGGGCTCAGGGGAGTCCCCCATCTCCCATGGACTCTGGTGTCTGTTCTAGGGAGGAAGGACAAAAGCAAAAAATGAACAAGCAGTGCAAAATTAAGTGCCTCCAATTTAAATAGATGCTGCTCTGGGGGCGCCCCAGGCCATGGAGGAGCCAATGGCTGAGATTTGAAAACAACAGGGACTTCTGCTCAATTTGTGCCATGTTTTGTTATTTTTTTCCTTGTTTTGGCTAAGCATGCAGCACCAGGCGGCTTCGTGCTGCTCAGTCTTGGCCTGGGACACAGGAAAGAAGCAGTGACGGTTTTGTGCCTTGACCGAGAGGGGTGAGCACCATTTGCAGGATGCTGGCTCTCGCAAGCCCCTCCAAGCTGTGCAGCCTCCACAGGCTTGTCCAAAGACAGCCAACCCATAGCTGTAACAGACCTTTAAAGCTGCTCATGCAGCAAGTGCGGACCTAAAGCCCACAGTATATTTGTATTCTGATGGGAGAAAATAAATCAAGGAATGAACGCAAAGATTTTTTTTTTTTCCACTGGCACTTTTTTTCTTGCCTTTTTACAGCAGTGTGATATGAAGGAGGGGCACGGGGCTAATGAATTTCGACCTGTTTAGTCATAAAGATTTATACCTGTGGCTTAGAGCTAATATTGACCAATCAAATGGCTCCCCAAATCCTGCCCATTTTATAAAAGTTAATCATACCCTCATGGCAGCCCAGGTACAAAATAAATTTTGATTTACAACTGTACTAAAATGATCGGTATTTTATGCTGATCATTAACAGTATTTCACACTGGAGAGTTGTTATATTAGAAAGCAGTAAAGTGGTGTGTATCACATAACGATATTATATTTGGGCACCAACACAGAATACCAAGGGCTTATTGAATTCATGTCTGAAGGGGACATTTGTTAAAAACATGAGCATTGCAAGTGGGAAAAATGTGTATTATTTGCAGAAGTTTATTCTGCTAACATGCAGTTGCTGTTACTGTAACCTTTCTGACTTTGGTGCTATAAGTGGTGCTGATTCATGTATTACTCTGCAATGACCATGTAGAGGGCTGAATATTGAGGTTTGATTTCTCTCTGGCTCGCGGAAGCTGCAGAGGATATTGGTGTGGGTAGGATTAGATGTAATTTTACCCTTGTAGCAGAGCTAAGGTTGTAAAAATATGTGCTTGGTAGGTTTTTTTATTCACCTTGTTTTAAAAATGGTTTTCTGTGCTAGGGTTTAAAAGCAAACAAGATTAATATTGGGAATATCTCCAGCAGGTTTGTTGATATGGCCTCTGGCTTAATAAGCAAGACACAAGCACACAGTATAATTGTCCTGGAGAAGGAAAGTGATACTCATATTCCTGACATCCGAGAGTTCAAAGAGAAGTTACTTCCTAAAATATAGATGTGCATACATGTGTGCTTGTACAGATCCTGGGGAGTTCTGATGAGCATATTCAGAGAGGAAATCTGATGGTGCACGGTCCAGCAAAAATGTTACTGAATCAGCCTCCAACGTCGATTGTAGATAACTGCACCACTGCCGCTGCAGCAGCCTAATAATCCTTTCATTAGAGTGTGTTTAAAATAATGCATTAAAAAGTTCAGGAGGGTGGGATTGAACAAAAGGTCAGGAGAGCACTTTCGCAGGCAGTATGATTTTCACACCACGTCATTGTCTTGAGAAGTAACATCTTGAAAGCTTCAACATTTTCAACATTTTCTGCACAGGAACAAAGCCATTGGCTTTTTAAGAGGTGGCCACTCATGGAGGTGCCTGCATGAAAGCTGAATTTTTAGCAGTCTCCTTGCAACTGTATGTATGCTGAACCCCCTGTAAATAACACCCCTAGGGTTGTGCGCCTATTTTGTGCTATTGTTTTAGGTGTCTGAAATTTCATCTGAGATGGTACCTGTGATGTGGCTCACTGCAGGAAGGGGAAGTGTGATGGAAGCACTGCAGCTCACTGTTTATTTTATGTTGCTAGATACAGGATAGCTGCTGTTAAAAGACAGTAATTTTGCACACAGCTTTCACTCACTGTTGTCGTAGGAATTGCATAAACTTCCTGAAGCACTTGCAGAAGCAGGAATTGTCAGCGCAGCAGGTCACAAATAAGGTTCATTTCTACTGTAGGTGAGGTCCCAGGAACCAGAAACGAATCAAGACCTCTTCTCCCAGCTTACTACGCTGTATGTGTGATTGTGTAAGCGCTGAACAAGAAGGCAATTTCAGTCTATAAATCCAAATCAGTTTTAGACCAGAGCCACTAAAACAAGTCAATTTGTGGCAAATTAAGTAATCCAGACTAGGGGGGAAAAATCCAAATTATGTAGAAAACAACAGACGTGATGCAAACTTTCAAGGTGGTATGGATCTGCTCAGATGGGGGCAATTCTGCTCATGGATGAAACAGGATTAAACCTTCCAAGCTTTCAAATGCCTATCTTTAACCTGCTTATTTGCTTATCTCTCCGGTGTCTCAGGATTTGTTCCATTGCATTGCCTTGAGCTCTGTTTCTCCGGTCATGTGTTCAGAGCCTAAGTAACTTACTATCACCTGTCTATTTTCCAACAGCTACTTGCAGGGGAAATAAAAAACAGAAAATCCACCAGTTATTTGGCTGATGATTTTAGGGAGCTGGCATGAAGAGAGGAGATGGGCATCTGAATGCTTTATTTCTCTTGTTTTAATCATAATTGTTATTGGGTTTGAATTCCTTGGATGGAAGGAGAGAAAAGCCCTCTTGAATTAATAGTGAAAAGCTTGGAAACTGAGAGAGTTGACAAAGCACTTTAACGGCCTGGAGCTCCCCGAATGGCAGCTGATAATGAGCTCGCAAACTTGTGACTTGCGAGAGCTCATCCGTGAAGGGGGAATGTAAAAATTTCTTTTATGAGTTTTTAAACACTCATAACTTTATTAAGCTCCCCTTTTCACTAGTAAAATAAGTTTAATTGCCCTTCATGGGTGAGGAATTATGTTTATTCTAAAGTGATTCATTTTTGTCTCCTGTTGAAGGGATTCTTTTCTTTTGCCTTTTCTTGTGCATTTATCAACTGCTAGCATGGCAATGAAAAGAGGGGAGGAGAAGGCTGTCATCAAAGCCCTGGCAAACCACTGGTGCTTGATTCCTCGTTTCCACTTGATGGGTTTATACCGTGCCAGTTTTTCCAGTGGCATAAAGGGAGTAAGCTCTCTTGTTCCCTTTGACAGCCTATGAAAGCTGGGAGCCCTGTAAACATTTCACCATGACAAGCTCTATAATTAAAAACAATCATAACAATGACAGTCAGGAGCAACCAGTCCAACGTATTTGTGAATATTTGGTTTTTAGAAATATTATCTTGTGACAGTCACAGCTACAGCCCTTGCTATGCTAGTTGAACGCTCAGAAGGTGAGGTTTGGTTGATTTGTAGTTATTCTGGAAGGTTTTGGTCCATGACTACAGATATGCATGTTGTGTAGTACAGGATTTCCCAGAAATCGTGTTGCCTGAAGGACCAATCTGCTTTGGAAGGGTTTCTCAGATCTCAGAATCTACTTGCCAGCATCAAGCCAGACTTCATGAAATGAAGCTTGAAGGGTTCTCATTCCTCTTCCCGAAGGTGGTCTTCAAAGACGGGAAGCAAAAATGGGACCAATAACTCTAATATGAATGCTGTCTTCATGATTAAAATGGATTTTATCATTAATAGTAGTTTGTTTCTACATTTTTAATGTTAGTGGACAACATTTGGAAATTCTTACTCCTTTAGAGTCAAGATCCTAAAATAAATTTGGCTGACAGTGAGAAGAGACAGGACCTGTCTGCAGAAAGACCTGGGAACTCCATCATGGGCTGACCTGCCTTTGTGCTGATTGCTGGGACAACACTCAGAAGACGAATTTGGTGCCATTCTTAAATTTCTGCAATAGTTCATTGGAGAGTTTGGCATCTACAGATACCACACCACAACACAGAATAAGTCTGAGAAAGCTGGAATTCAGAACTGAAAAGTAGAAATGAAGTGGGAAGTTTTGTTACAGAGCAAGGAAATGAACAGACAGAAGGTGGAGAGCAAAACAATGAAGCAAAGGGAAAATTTATTAAGAATCTGGCAGCCAAAGATGGGCATGTTTTATGATTGCACTGTCACTGTCTCCTGGTTGCTTGGCTCCGTTTCCAGCTAACCAGCTTGTTTTGTCCCAGAGATTCAATTTCCCGTACACACAGTTTGTCTCATCACTTTCACTTTTTTATTAGTGGTGATGGAAAAGTCCAGGTCTTCTTTTTTCTTTTTGCATTTTGTCAAGATTCAATAATCTCTTCAGCAAATTAACAGGCCAAACCATCATTTTTTGTGAGCCTAGCTGTTGGAGCAAGACGGATTTAAAGTCATAGCTTTCAAGTTTAGTGCAAAATACGCTTGTCCTGGCAGCAGCAGTGGTAGTGGAGAGGCAGGGAAGTTTTGATTCACTGGTTCTCAGGACCACATGTAGCTATAACACTGAAATCTAGTTACTTATTCCAGCAGAAGTTACGACTGAGCAAAGGGGACTTGCTGACCAAAAAGTCTGTCATAGAAATGGGTACAGCTCACCAGTTCTTGCAAGCAACCATTTCCAGATCAGGCTGGTCCCTAGCTCCCATCAGTTAACAAAGATTCAGAGTTTTTTCAATTTCTCCCCCAACTTTTTACAGCTATGCTGTTTCTAGCATCCTGAAAATGAGCATGACCATTCCCCTCCCCTTAGTCTGACAGCGTGGGGCAAGAACAGTTTTTATAAGATGTGCCTGAGATAGGGATTTGTTCTGCTCTCGTTCACAGGGCTTTCTTTGGAAATTTCATGGACTCATGGTGGTGCAACTCCTCTCTTCAGAAGCACACGAACAAGAAAAGCAGCCTTTTTAGTATTCACAGATTCAACTAAGATGTTCAAGTGCTTCTACAGCTTCTCTCTTACAAACGAGTGGTGTCAGCCCCCCCTAAGCTAACATTACATTCTGCAGCCTAGTGAGTGAATCTGCTAAGGTGTTTCCTTAAGTTTGCGGAGAGTAGCAAACATTTTAAAAACATGATTATAGACACCTTTAGGATGAACTACATGAAATGTACATGAGATGTACATGAGATGAAATACATCTTAACTTCTCTGAAATTTTTCTGGTTGAGTTTCCAACAGCCACACAGAGAGCCCAGGGTAATTACCAACTCCTACACAGAAGCCTATATTTTATGTGTCTAAATTCTGTTAAATTAATTCCCCAGTAATGATCACAGTGAGTCAATATTCCAGCCAACAAGGAGCCCTCAAATTAAGTCTTTTGATTGCCCTTTTGTCCTTCATAATGCATGGTAAAAAGAATTTACTTTTATTTTGATGCTGTGAATTTAACCTGGAAATTCAGATGAGTCTGGACCTATTAATATAGTTGTAACGATGCAAACAGTAATGTTGTTTGTGAGATTAATTAAGAAACTGGGATTTTGTTTTCAATTATATTTTCTTGCTGCTTCTTTAGAGTGCTTATTCTGCAATATAAGGTGAAGTGTGTTAGGTTAACTACATTAAGAAAAGAAAAAGGAGATTCGTGTTTGCAGGATCTATCTAAATACCATCTCACCCTTGATGTTACATTCTAATGGGATTTGAATAATGTACTGGTATCTAACCTCTGTATACAGATTGAATCTAAATTATTTGTATGAAGGATTCAAGGACATCACTTTCGTCCTTGCTGCTATTCCCTCTTGCCCAACTAGTCTACAGTTGGTTAAGAAAACATCTCTACTTTTGAGATTGATGCAGAAAGCATTTCTTAGAGGAGGACACAATTTTACAAGCAGAACTCTGAGTTGATAGAGGAGAATTTACTACAGCAAAGAATTGTATCTTGCAAACTCATGATAAATTTTCCTAAATACTGTATGACACATCTGGCTCCTCAATTAGGTAATTTGCTATAATATAAATTGTTTTATGGGAATAGATATGAGTGAATCTCACTTACCTTTCATCACCTAGCTGTTGCATAGAAAATCATCAAAGCAGTGTTTGATAAAAGCTGATTTACTGGAATTTTTGCAAAGCGTAACTCTCACTTGGGAAATCAAAACTCTTGAACAGTGTCTAGTTGATGTGTGGATGGTGAAGGGAGCCTGAGCTGCAAGCAGCTTTGCAAGATCATCTCCATCTGGATCACATAAGAATCTACAAAACGCAGGTTTTATATCCTACATGTCCACTACAGCAAATGCATGATCCATAGTTATTGGTTATCTTAAACTGCAGACAAACTTCTGCTGTCTTAATAAAAAAGTGCAACAGTACAGAATAACAAAAAACTGTCCTTTGTGACCCTTTCTGTATCTGCAGAAGTTTCTACTGTCTATTTTCTTATCTATGTAAAATTTGATCAATTTTGCAGTGAGATCTACCTCAGAGAGTCCAGATTCGCCATCCAGGGTATTAATCAGCATGTCAAAATGCATACGTTGCTCTGAAACATAAAAATAGGTCTAGGAACAGGAGGCACCACCTGGGGAAGTCTTCAGGATGCTCCAAAATTCCCACACAGTGAGCTCCTACACTGAATAGTGAAAAGCTTTCTGTGAGAGGTGGCAAGGAGTGCAGCCATTTCCCTTCTTTCAGGTTGGTCCATTGCTTGAACTTCCACCACTGATTCATCTGTGCAGATGGGGAGTTCCTGGCCATGCCAGGAATTAGTAACATAAGTGTGTGGGGTATGCACACACAGGCACAGCCCTGATTTCCTGCTGCACAACACCTATGACTACAGGACAAACTGATTGACTTCCATAGCTCTCACCCAAACATAGGTGTGTGCCCTGTCCAGTGAATAAACCAAACCAGTCCACTGGGATCCATGCCATTATTTAGTGGTGCCACTTCTTTCCAATGACTAGGTAGTAAGCTTGCTTCCAACTAGGGTGCTCTGAGTGGATACTAAAGATAGATTGGGTAAATCCAGGCTTCAGTTCCTTCATCGCTTGTGAATGGGCTCTACCCACTTCACACAGCAGCTCCTGCAGAAGCAGGCACACATCAGTTATCAGCTATAGCATGGAAAGATATTCTGCCAGCTTGCAAGCTCTTTCTGGCTCCCATTCCCATGCTGGATAGTGACACAGTTGAACCAAAACATACCTTGTAATAAAAAGAATGGAGTGAAGGCAGAAATTATGCCTGCTTAACATTTAGTATCACCTTGAATCAACCACAAACATTAAATAGTTACATAGAAATTCCTCTCACACCTCGAGGAGTTTACAAGCAGGAGTGAAACATCATCTCTGGGGCCAGATTTCCAACTGCTTCTGGTAATGCTGGCAAATGCAAGGGTGAAAGATGGCAGATAGTCCATGCAGAGACTATATGGACCTTTTCACAACTGACAAGATAGCAAGAAGGGACAGGAAGAAAGTAAGAGCATAAGTCAATCCTGCAGGTTCAGGCAGAGTCATGTTACTGCTCCAGGTGGAGCAAACCACGGCATCTGGTTGGATGGAGGAAATCATGATTCTTGACTGCACTGAACAGCACAAGGTGCGTGTCTCCTGTCCCCTCTACATAAATCTGGGCTAATGACGCATTGTTGTATTGCTGCTTTCCGTGGGGTCCAGGCAGTGAGCTACAAACTTCAAAGGCCAGAGTTTTGGTAACAACATTGGGTATGTGTTATTAATTTTGCAAAGCCAGTCTCATGGAGGCATTATAGACAGAGTATTTCTTCTTCACCTTATGTGTGCAGATTGCTCTACAGAGCAAGAAGGCAGTTCAAAACAGACATATAGCCAGAAAACTCTAATCAAGGAGTACCGCAAGGAGGAAACAGCAAAGGATAATTTTGCCACTTACTGAACCTTTCTTTCTTTTCATTCAGCTGTTCCTGTTTGCTCTGTCTTTGCCACCTGCTTTACTTCCACATTTGAAGCTTTTGCACATCATTACTAGGCTGGACTGCTCATACTAACAATTTATTGGCATTATTGGTTCACAGTATTAAAAGCTCCCATAGACCATGAAATTTTAATAAAGTGAAATATATTCATTTGTGTGAAAAAGCAGATGTAGGGAAAATGAATTGATCAGGAATGTCTGATAATCAATTTCCTCTGGTAAGCACGCAAAACAATTATTCACCCAGACCTTGCTGTTTAATTTGCCTTCTCTGCTAATGCATCATATAGACAATCCATCAGCATTTCCCTGCTTCCACCAGAAGTAAAATGATATCTTAACAACACAGCTTTCAGATATAGATTGTTCAAGTATTATGTGCAAAGTATATCATCAGAGCAATCCCCTCCTCAAAAATGTTCTTCAAAATCTTTAACCAAGTCCACAAAATGGAGATTTGTCAGGCTGACAGCATTCATTATAAATGGAAGTTTAAAAGTAGCAGCAACATTCAAACTTGGTAGTGGCTGTTTGAAACTATATCATGGTTCCTTTTGTAATGGCTGTTTAAGATTTAATGGTGGCACCAGCAAACAGAGGTCAACAATGTCTCTGACCCAACCTCTAGTCAGTTTGGTACTGCCTTGGGAATCCCTCTTCAGAAAACAAACTGAAAACAAACTGAAAACAAGTTTATAGAAACAGCATGACCAGAAGTTGATAGCAGCAGCATGTTAGTTATCGAACCTTTGAGCTAGGTTTGCGTCAGAACTGGGGGTCTCAGTAAGAACCATGATTCCTTACAGTGTCTGGCATTGTATAATGGAGAGAAGCATTCTCCTGTCCCCAGAGACCTCCCACATGTGACACAAGTCTGCAGACGGGGCTGATTCTGATCGACTGCAGGTGTCTGGAGTGGGAATAGAGACCATGACATCCATTATAGTCATTGGTGAAATAGATGCTTCTAGAGTGAGTTATCTAAATGAAAGGGCTAACTAAGAAGAGGTGGGTTACACCCTGACTGCGCTTGTCCATCCCCACTGACTGTCAGGGTGACTGGCTCGGATGGAAATTTCTATCCTGCAGGCATCCAAAGATAAGCAAGGTGATCCTACCTCAGAGATGAGCCCAAGGGAGTCAGTGCAAGTCTCATCAGCTGCAATTCCAGCACAGCACAGAGATGATCAGCTCCCTTGTTCACAATTGCAATAGATCCTAAAGGAAGCAGTGGCTATGGTTAAAAATAATTATCCCTACTATGCTGTCCTGGAAGATTAAGATATTTCCTGAATGGCCTACAATAGGTGCCCAGGGGGATAAAGAAGAATCAATCTCAAAATCCACACTCAGCCAGCAGTGCTGGTCCAGGCCCTCCTTGGCTGGTGGTGGAAAACCCACCACCATACTCAGCAGTGCCCCTGGGGCAAACTCCTGGAGGGATACCACCCTCAGAGATATGGCCAGCACCCCCACAAAAAGCATCTGGGTGACACATTCCTCTTCAGTTGAAAGTACATGTTACTGTACATCCTGGGCAGAGAAAGGGATGTGTTGGGCTCCTCGCTTGCTTTTCTCAAGGAGCAATGCAACAATTACTCAATATTTTTAGAGTGCCTGCCCCCCCAGGAGCACTTCTAAGCTATGAAAATAGAGTACAGAGAGAAAGCTGTGGTAAGTGTATCAAAGTAATAAATTCCTGCTGGGGAGAAGGAGTAGGGTGTTTGGCTCTGGGCGTGCTGGGCTGCATATTCAAGATTGATTACTCAGTTGAGCCCCATACTGGGGAGCTTTCTCATTTCCCTTCTGGCAAACATTAACTTCCTTTGCTTTCCTGTTACATTCACTAATTCTAGAGGGAAATATTTTGCTGACTACAGCCATATTTTTCATGCTAAGTTATTCCACTCATTTTCAAATCTGGCCCTGCGAGGTGCTCAGTCCTCTCTGCTCTCTCCAGGAATGAGTTGGGATGCAGATAAGCTGATGGTTTGCAAAGGGATCTTAAGATCTTCCAGGTTCATGCTCATAGCAAACAAACAAGACACATGTAGCACCCAGGCGGCAAACCTGCTAAGCAAATATCAATGCTCATAAGAAAAGCAGAGCTGGGCAACATGATGGCTGTGATATAGCTGTTCTCATCTGCAAGAATAATTAGGAACCTAATATATTATTTAACAACTACTTACAATGAGCTTGTAAATGTTGCACATACTGTGCTAAGAAAGGAATCTATAACTTTACAAGGAGAGCCTGCTCTTCAGGTAGCACTGGTGGGTCTAGAAATATGTTTTTTTAGAGATATCTTTTAACAGCTTTTTTCATAGCCTTCCACCAGAAAGAAAACATTTGCATTTCTTGGCCTGTAGCATCGCTCTGTCTGCTCTCTAAGTATGGCCAAGCTCATCAGACCAGTGGTGTCAAGTTAAAGATGGATTAAGATACTATGAGACTGCTAGAACTGGTAGTAAAGGAGAGTAGCATTTCTCAGATCTAAATCCTGTCATTTCTTCATAGGGAAGAGTGATTCAGGAGCTGGCCTGAGCACTCTGCTTTACTAGGTACTTTCTGCATGGGAAGATCATTAACAAATGAACTTCCTAAAACAATTATATACTTGAACTTACAGATAAGGCTCTGAGTGGGGTTTTCTGATTTTTTTTTGAACCTTAAAGTAGAAAGTGGAAGTAAGTGGAAGTACGGCATGGACTTGTCTGTGTCCAGACAGATTCAAAAAATGCTGCAAGTCAATGGGGAAAAAAAAACCTTGATAAAATTCTTTTCTGTTTCCTAAATATTTTATTTTAAAATATAGAACTTGAGGGAGGGGGGGAATGGAAAGCCAGGGTGACCAGGGTAAAATAAAATTTTTTGCTGAAAAACTGTCAGGGCAATCAATGGACTAAACCTTTGGTTTAAAGGTTGATTTTTTTTTATTGACTTCTGGACATTCCTTTCTAAGTTTGACATACGTTTGAAGAAAAATTCTGGTTTTCCAAGCCAATATCTTGGGTAAAGGAAGTGGTCTAGCTTCCTAAAATGTACCTATTGCCTTTCACGCCACTGATGAACACATAGGGTTTGCCGAGAATAAGTAAAAGGAGGACTCTGATGTTCAGACAGAAAGAAATGAATTCCCTCCACTTACACCCCTGGGTGCTACTGAGAAAGACAGAAAAGTGCTGCCAAGAACTTTTGAGTATTGCTGGGTTTGGAAGCCTATAGGCAGCAGCTGCAAGCTCCTTAAATTATATATGGACACTACACAAACCACTGGCTTCCTACTCAGCCGACTAGACCTTCAGAGGTAAGGTCTGCTCAGAATCATCAATGTATCATTGCCAAAAGGTGTCTGCACAGCTTCTTCATAAACACCTGCAAAGGTGGAGATGCTGGGCCTTCCTAGTGCTTCAGTAACCTGAAAAGGTTTTTGCTAATGACTAACAAGAGTCTGCTGCAGTCTAACCCTGTTTCTTTCCTTCCTACCCACAAGGAACAGAGTGAGAAGTTTATCGCTTGTTGCATCGCTTTTTTGCATCGCTGAAGGCTGTTACTGTTCCTCATCTTTGACTAAGCAACTCCAGTTAAGTCCTCAAATATCCCACGGGTGGTCCACATTATTACTGGAGTGCTCTGGACTGAATGCAGTGGTTGAGCTGAACCTGTGCTTTTTCTGCAGGGAGTGGACGATGACCCACACCACCATTTTTAAATATCTCAACATGATGCCTGTTTTCAGGGCCCCTTTGATGCATTTGCCATGTCACCTGTGGGATAATTACTAAAATAATAAAAAATATAGCATTGTTCAGACATTAAGGAAAAGTATAAAATCAAGAGGCTTCTGAGTTAGAAAACAGCTGCAGCTGCATGTGCTTTGCAGTCAGTGTATTTATCCCCAGCAATCCTAAGGACCTGCTTATCTGTTGTTTAAATAAACTGTATAATTTAAGTAGCTAGTCATTTTGGTTTCTCACTGAATGTGACCAAAGACTTGAGCGTGGCCATGCTAGTTCATGAGCATGAGTAGACTGAAGGTGCAGTCCACTATTAGTGTATCCAAATTCTAACAGTTTAATGTATGTTAAACGTGACTGGACTGATAGCGGCAAATTGGGCATCACTCAGAATTTAAACCTAGCTGCACCGAGCCTCCCACCTTGTGTTAGTGTTAGAACACAAGGGGGTTTATTTTCTGCCAAAGCCCCTTTGCCCCTTTCACGCAACAGGCACCTACTCGTACCTCCAGATCCTCTTCTGCAGCACCACTACCCACCCCTGCGCTCCCTATTCAGTGCTCTCTGTGCAGCTGAATGCCTCCACCCAACTGGAACAAGGCACTTGTTTTACTGAGCTTCTACATCTGATATTTTTTTTATAAATAAATTATCTCCAGTAGTATCCCCTTTGTATCTCTTACAGGCACAAGTCCTTAGTATAAGTAATAGGAAAAGACACATTTGAAGTTTTTATGATTTTTTTGGGGGTGCTATAACATGCCAAAAATGATATTAGACATTTACCAAAGTCAAAGCACCATCAGTTCTTGAGAACTTACATTTCCTCCAGGTCTTTTCTGCATTTTGGGAACGTGCAAGTACTTTGACTCTGCCACAGGGTCACACCTATGGAATTAATATTGAAGAAAGTGGGTCTGAACGTGTTATCAGTCAGGTGTGCAGTGCAGGTAGTTTGCACCTAATCCAGAGAGAGGCCTGGGTACGTATTATCCTGAACTGAAAAGTCACTCTTGGTAGATATTTAAACAAAAGCTGCAAATCCACCTGCTTTGGTTCACCTGGAGAAATATTTCCCTGGAATTTCAGTCCATGAGAGCATCCCTAGGACATTCCTGTACACAGAGATTAGGAGACAGTATGTCATTATTAAGGACACAAGGAGTACAGAAGTGATTTATAGTCTGATGGTCTTTTACCAACTGAAAGAACACAAGTCTTTCAAAAAAGAAGATAAAATATAATCCTTGTTGAATGATAACAGTAAATCAGGAGGAGTCACTTAGCCAGTTTAAATTTCAGAGGCAGCATAAATGAGGTGCCTGAATTCAAGTGCTCGTGCCTGTTGGCTGCTTTACTATCAAACCATTTCATTCTCCTGAACCACAGCAAACATGTTCCTGCACTCCCATCACGTGCCGTGCTCAATGGGAGAAAGGGCAAAACCTTCCCAATTTCAAAGCTGCTGCTCACCATGATGTACCAGACTATGTAAATCACTTGGGGGTTTTCCATTTATGATCAGCTGCTATGAGAAACCCAGTATTAGCTACTCTGATTCATGTACTTATGTTTCAGAAAGATCTTTTGCCCAGTCCTGCTTGCAGTCCCCATGCTGAGCAGCATATCTAGCACCCCGTTGATTTTAAGTTCAAGACACCACTTTACATGAATGGCAAGATTAGGCCCTGCATGGAGTTCTCTTGGTGGTAATACCTATGGGACCAAGTCAGGAATCAGAGTCTCATTGCGGTAGATGATAGACAAACACAGACCTTATACCTTAATACAGATGTATTGCTTTAAAAGCCTGATCATTTCACGTTTAGGTGCTGAGGCAGTTAAACATGGCCTCTATTGCATTACCAAAGGAACAGGAATGAAATGCTGCGTTGCTACAGTAAGCCATACAGGTCGATGCAGAGGTGATTTTATACACAGAAATCTGCACACACTATTTAAAGATTAATTAAGCCAGTTCATATCATTCCTAATAAGGCAGACAGTATTAGCCCACTAGAGTTCCCACCCTAGTTAAATAAAAAAAAAAAAAAAACAGGAAAAAAAATTAAAAATTACAAGTTGAGCCATGAAAATCAAGTCTGAATAATATTTACACAACAAAATAGATTTTGGGTGTTAGTTTTTCAGCACCGATCCAAGTTATTATGAAGCTAAGTAAAGACTGTTGTTACAGCAACTGATTTACTCTGAAACTACAGATATGTTTACAGATATGCTCTTTGCTGGGCCAGGAATAGGTACACCAAACTTCAAAGGTGAGTATGAGCTGAGAACAAAGGATGTAATTTAACTAGGTTCTCTTAATCAGTCGGGGAGAAAAAAAGAAAACAGTTTGGTACCTGCAGTATAGAAGAAAGGATATTACAAAGTGAAATGTTGACATGGCTGTATCTTCTACAGGAAGGAGATACACAAGGAGAGGGGAAAGAGAGAGGGAGAATTTACAGCTACTTGCATACGGGCGGTTTCACTGGGAAGGGAACTGGAATGTGGTGGTGAAAGGGAAGAATTCTAACATGCCATAAATGTTTGTCTCTGTTGATGCTGTGACTTTTTCTTATCATGAGTAAAGCCTTTTGGTTGTAGCCTTTGCAAAGTATTTTGTATCTTTCTCTTGAGGATCAAGACAGACAGCGGAAATTGAATGATTGTGCTCTAAAAGTTTGTCATCTACTAATAAGTGGATGGTTTTGCCCTTTTACTTTGCCTGTGCAAGTTCTTTCTGATTCATGGGGGCTGTTTCATACCTAAGATTTCTATGAGGGCATCATGAAGTGGGTGAGGTATATTACATTCTGGGTTTAGCAAGCATAGGATTTGGGGATATTTTTAAGATTTGGAAGATATTGACAATTTTCATACACAATACTCAAGGAATAATCTGATTCCACTCAGTACGTGTTGTTCTGTGGTATTTTCTTTTTGATGCTGAGTTTAGTTATCAGCTTAAGGTTAGGGAAACAAGTTTCTGAGAAAAGTGGTACCATATTTTACTGTCTGTTGAAAATATTTGCTGGGCAAGCAGCCTCTTTAGACTGTCAAGGGGGGTACGGTCCCCCTCAGAGCAGATGTAGTGGTGTTGAAAAATTGACAACCTATTATATCTTTATTTTTTTAATATGGTTTGGATGACTGCTGTGTTTGTCTAGGTGGGGGTCCTGCCTTGCACATTTTTATATAGTATATTTTTTTGGTTACCATTTTTATGCTGACAATGGGTTGCTGGACTTTGATACTGCTAGTGTAGTGTTCAAGAGATCATTTGATGGAGGACTGAAATGTACTAAATTTATTGAAGAAACCAGTGAGGGAATCCAAGCTTCCAGCCCAGACAATAAAGATGCCATCTGTGTTTCTCAGGTAAAATGCTGATTGAAGTTGGCTTCGAACTATGGTTGTTCAAAAGTCTTAAACACTGAACGATAAAGTTGTTGCAGCGTGGAGCCACTTCGGTGCCTACAGCTGTTCATACAGTTTGGAGAAACTGTTGGCAAGGGCTATGAAAAAAATGAACTTGGCAATAGATTTAGGCTGGACCAAAGGCTGGCCTTATTCTGGCAGGCCTTCAGTGCAGGCTGTAGGGATGCAGGGCAGGCTGCACTGCTGCCAAGGGTGCAATACCAGTATACATCCTTCATGACTAAGATGGCAGCAGTAAGGTAGTTTAAGCTGCACCATCAACTTAATTTAGCTTTGAAGGTGGGAGAGTTTACTTTGGGCTGCAGAAAGGGCTTGTTTACATCAAAGCTTTCCTGTTTTGGCCAGTGATGACAATCCATCCAGAAAACTGTTTTACCTCTCTCCACAAAACTCACTTCACTTACACCCTTGGCCCATCAAGCTTCAAAGCTTGATAAATATTTCCATGACTTTTCAAAGGAAAACCCTTGTCACAGACTGCAGCAGTGCCATCTGCTTCAGCTGTAACCTGGACCAAGATCCCCAAGCCCTACCTGGCCGCNGGGGGGGGCGGGAAAATAAAGGAAAGAAAAACCAGATTGATGGGGGGGAATAAGACAGTAGTCAAGAGGCAGTGCTCAGTCATTTGGTTTCTGTGGGAAAGGAGAGGGTGATCTGGTATATTTTGGGAAATACGGAAGTTTCACGCAGCTGATGCCCTGGCAGGGAGAGGGTGGTGCACATTTGTGTCTCCTGCCCACCATTCAGTGCAATGTCCACAGAGAGCTCTATGGCGCCTGGCAAGCTTGGAGAGCACCAGTTTGCAAACACAGCCAGGTCCTTCACCATGCAAACCTCCGCAGCTTTGCCAACAGCCTCGGGGAAGGGCTAAGCTCACCTTCACCGCTTGCCCACAGGCAGGGAAAGCCCTCTAGTGCTTGAGGTCCTACACCAGCCCCATTAGCCCTCAGAGCTTGACAGCAGCGNGGCAATAGATTTAGGCTGGACCAAAGGCTGGCCTTATTCTGGCAGGCCTTCAGTGCAGGCTGTAGGGATGCAGGGCAGGCTGCACTGCTGCCAAGGGTGCAATACCAGTATACATCCTTCATGACTAAGATGGCAGCAGTAAGGTAGTTTAAGCTGCACCATCAACTTAATTTAGCTTTGAAGGTGGGAGAGTTTACTTTGGGCTGCAGAAAGGGCTTGTTTACATCAAAGCTTTCCTGTTTTGGCCAGTGATGACAATCCATCCAGAAAACTGTTTTACCTCTCTCCACAAAACTCACTTCACTTACACCCTTGGCCCATCAAGCTTCAAAGCTTGATAAATATTTCCATGACTTTTCAAAGGAAAACCCTTGTCACAGACTGCAGCAGTGCCATCTGCTTCAGCTGTAACCTGGACCAAGATCCCCAAGCCCTACCTGGCCGCAGAACACAGGAGACAGCTACCAGGCAGTGCCCTCCTCCCACCAGTCAGCCCTGGTTCAGCCACTGCTGAGGTTACGTCTCCTCCGACCACACTTGGGAGTAGCTGTTTCTCCTGCCGCTCACTCTGTCCCTGTCTCTCCATCCAAGCGCCCTCAAGGTCCTGCAATGACTGCATTGGAAGATGTATAAGCTGTTAAAAAACAATAACAATTTAATCTAAAGCCCACTACACATTACTACATTCAAGCCAAGGACACTGATTAAATATATTAAAAGAAGTGAGGGCTTGGACTTCTGACAGCAGTGTAATGAATTGCGATTAACTATGCAGTTACCATTCACAGAAGAATTATAAACCAGAGAAGGAAAAGAAAATGGAATATTTGTCAGCAAAATAATTATTTATATCCCGATACTCAGAGTGCTTAGGCAGACGCATAATGGCACAATGAGAGAGATACATGAGGCAGGTTGGGGGCCGGGGAGGGGNGACCAGTCCTGCTGCTGGCAGTGGTGATGTTTCACCCATCAACAGATGTGGGCTCAGGGTCTGTCCTTGAGCACTGGATTCGTTGGTTTCAGTAGATGGCCACCAGCATCTGCCAAATGCCAGAGCAGACCAGCAGGACATGAAGCCAAAGGGGCAAAATCATTTGGAAACAGTGTGAGCCTGGACTTGCAATAGCATTACAGTATCAGACATTGTTTTAGAGAGTGGGAAAAATATAGGTAAATCAAGAATGTGGTACTGGAAAGAGAGCAAAATCTTGGGAGTAGAAAAACATGACACAGCTTAAAAAGGCACAGGCAGAAAGTGACAGAACAAAACCGCAGAAAAGAATGCATTATAATAAAGAAGTAAAACACTCCCTGGTAACAAGATAGTGAAATGGCAGGAAAAAGAAAGGGTCGCTGAATCTGGAACAAAACAGCATGTAGGAAAATAGAGAATCTGATTAACACAGTGCTGCAACTTTCCTTTGAAATGGGAAAGGAACACACTGAATATTGCAAAAGATACAAATTATAGAGATGGAAAAGGATACTACAGGAAACACGCCTATGGAGGCTGAATGCCACAGACAAGAGGAAAACTGGACTCAGGAGGGAAAAAAGCAAAAATTATAGGCAAGGACAATAGGGGTTTGTGTTAAGCACTAAGCGGGAAATTACAGATAAAGAGTGCAATTCTCAGAAAAATAGCAGCTGTACAATACAATATGGCCGTGAAACAATGCTTGTAACAATAAAAAGTCACTTATGAGGAGAAATTGTATCCACAAAAACAACGACGACAATAAAGGGATTAACAATATGGGAACAACTGAAGATGAAAATATTTGGGTTAGAGAAAGGGTAGCGATGGCACAGAAATCAGTGACATATCACAACTACAGCTTTCCCAGTACTTCTTTGCATCTTGTATGAAAGAATTGCTTACAGCAGATGTCCTTACCTGCACCTCTAGGAAAGCACAGATTTATTTCAAGCTTGTTATTATTATTATTGCTGGCATTATAGGAGGCTTAATGACCTCAGCTATGGGTCACAGCTCCATCTGTTCTATGCACTGTACAAACATTCTGGGTAACTTTATGATTTATGGACCAGCAGAAGGAACCTAAGCTGATCATCAGGAGAGGCAATAGTTTGGTAAATTCGCAGGTCAGTCAGTACTGAGTTTCTTGGAAGTGTCACTGAAAAGACAAATGTGGTCCAGAGGAACAAACTATGGTCTGGACACCACATTAGTTAAGTCCCAGTTTGGCACAACCACAGGACTATTGAATAAGTTATTTGTCTACTTTTTTCGTGCACAGACTGACACCCTCTGATGAACAGAGATCCCATACAACTAATGATTTCCAAGGGTTTGAGACTGAAATGAAGAAACCCATACCAAGTTTTTTATTTGGAACATAATGTTTGATCAATGATCTTTGCAAAGCAAAAGTGGTATGAAGCCAGGGACAATGCAGAGCATCTAACATGTTTCATAAAATAACGCTTAAGATTATATATTTCATAATATAATGTTTAAGATTATGCTCAGCTTGCAGACAAGAAGCTGAATTAGCTGAGATGAGGACATACCAAATAGATTTTACAATAGTTACATTAGATAACTTGGATAAGGATGAGGAAGAAAGGTAGAGATATTAAGCTGTATTCACAAAATCTTGCAGTGACACCAGCAACAAGGTATTGACTTTCTTTAGCAGGGAGAAAGATGGAGGTGATAGAGGGCAGAGTGTGGAAGAAGTCCTTAATACTCTTATTGAGCCATAAAACTCTTTTAAATAGTCTGGGAGAAGCACAGAAGCAAACGTAGCCCTTTTAGCCAAAGAGACTAAGCAGACAACCCAGAGGGAGAGAGCTGAGATGATGAAGTAGCCAAGAAAGGTATCACTGATGTATTTTGCAGTTTAATCTTCTTTTGTAACTTGGTTCCAAAACTAAAAATGTATAGTTCTTAAGTAAAAAGTACTACTATTCTTGCACTTTGAACAGACCTACTACTGGGCTAATATGACACAAAACAATGCTTTCATCACCCCAAGGGTAGCAACTTTTAACATTGGGATGCTACCTCATCAAATACGTCCTGTCAATAACATCCTAAAATTCCCAGCTCCCCATCAGCTGTATCCAGGCAGTATCATAGAAGACCTTCCATGGGAGCTACACAAGACTGCTTGTGAATGGCATGGAGAGATTCAAGGGATGAAGAAAGGACTTGCAGTGGGCAGTGACAATCAGAAGAACTTTCTGGCATACAAGAGCAAGGGATGGTACATGCTTAAAGTCTGTGTGTTTGTAGGGATTACAGGTTATATTAAAACTACTTAGTTGAGGTCTCACACAGTGCCAATAACAGGGGCAATGTATTCAAGTTGGAAATCGAAGAACTCCTTCCTGAAGCCACTTCTGCTGCAGTCAGCCTTGCATGTCAGAGCCCCATTGCCTAAAATCCAGGGACCAAGCAGCAAACGGATTTACAAAATCTCTTACTTCAGACAAGTAATGACTCAGATGTTCTTCGCCATAAGACACAGAGCACATCTCTGAGGAATGTCAACAATCCTCGGAGGTTGAGGGGAACTGAGGGGGATATTCTACTCCTCACAGACTTAGTCCCAGACTGCAGTCAATTGTTCCTGTGACTGGCATGCTTCATCTGGCCTCTCAAGCCATTCCTGGCCTTCAGGAAACAGTAGCACTTTGAAAAAAAATGAAGTACAGAAGTCATGTCATGTTGTGCTGGGACTGGGAGGACCTGGAATTATAGACTGTTGTCTTAGCTTTGCATTTCATGCTATTAAGAATTTTCCCTGACAGGTTTCTTCATGTTGCTGGCTCCTACGCTCCTCATAAATGACTGGAAAAGGTCATAACTTGCACTGTCAGAAAGAGTCTTCACTGACAGAAAAACAGTAGTCTGATATTAGTGCTGGAGTACCGCACTTGCTGCACTTCCAACTCAGATTCCAACAACTTCCTTCCATTATCCCTACAACTGCAGTGAGGCATCCAGATAAATTACTGTCTGTAGACTTCCAGACAGGGCTTGGCACCCAGCACCCAGCCAAAGAAGAGAAAGTAGTCCCTGTACTGTCTTTTCGGCACTTTATCAATTAGGAGACTGCTGCGGGCACCGAGTACATTTAATTCTCCTATGCAAACGTCTAGTTCTGCAGAGCCTTGCACCTCCTGAGGGATGCAGAGGTGACTGGGAGGACCAACACCCTTTGTGAAAGAAGCACAGGATATATTCTCAGTTGGGAAAACTGGGAGTCCTTTGCATTTGTTTAATTAGATTCACAGCATCATTTAAACATCCCAAATGCCCTCCTGTCCCCAAATTAGGAAGTAGAAATTAGTGGTTTTACCTATTTTTGGTTAATATACAGCTTTGTTTAGACTAGAGCAATCTTGGTGAAAAAAAAACCCCTATCCTTAGTACAGGATGAGGTCATGACGTTCGAAGAAAATGCTGTGAGTTCCAAGGCTAATTCTAAGGGAAAAGATGAAATGTGAAGGAGGATCTTTTAAGTGAATAGCAATCCAAGTTAAGCAGATTTTAATGAAAGGGAAGAAATAGCTGTATAATGCTGCTAGTGCACCAGCTTTTCATCCAATAGAAGAGTTTGATGAATGTGTCTGTTCATTTCTTTATTAGTTTTGCACTGGATTCTCTGTATCAGCCTGTGGATTTAGCTGTATAAATGGAGAATTCTGTATCTGAGCTAGTTACTGTAGGCTTCCTTTAAAGTCAATGGAGATCCACTGAACGGGGGGAGAGGTAGTGAAAAAACATTGTACTGAGACATCTAAAATAGGTCACATGACCTCAAGTCTTAAACTGCCTTTTTCTCTCCTTTCAAAGTAGAGTCCCATAGAGGCAGGTCATCTTGATAAGTCTGAATGGGGAAAGCTATTTTGATTCCTCTTTGATCATACTTAGAATCATTTTGGTTGGAAGAGACCTTTAAGATCAACTAGTCCAGTCATTAACCTAAAACTGCCAAGCTACCACTAAACCATGTCCTTCAGCACTAAATCTACCCATATTTTTAATATCTCCAGGGATGGCGACTCAACCACTTCCCTGGGCAGCCTGTTCCAATGCTTGGTAACATTTTTGATGAAGAAATTTTTCCTAATATCCAATGTAAACCTCCCTAAGGCTCTGAGCAACCTGACTAGTTGAAGACATCCCTACTTACTGCAGGGAAGTTGGACTAGGTGACCTTTAAAGGTCCCTTCCAACACAACACATTCTATGATTCCATGATTTCCTTTTGTCCTATTGTGCCTTAAGACCTGCAAGACCTATTAGGTTTTACAAAGTCCTTTTTACTCATGTACCCTCTGTCTCTGGAGTCATCTCAAGTCATTAGCTAAAATAATCAACAAAGAAGAGGTGGTGCTGCAGTCCCTGACAGAAACTCACACAGGAAAGCCATCTTCTTCAGGCATATTAGCGTAGCCCAGGAATAACCTGTGGTCTCTAGATGCAAAGGCCTCAAGATGCAGGAGCCAAAGAGCAGAATTTTGCTTTCAGCCCCCTTTCCTATATGCGTGGACTTCAGAAAACTCTGTCCTTGAGGATGAGGAAAGAAAGCTGACTATAATGACTCATAGTATCCAGTCTGTCTTCCTTGGAGCACCAAGTATCCATATGTAGTAGTAAGCATGAAACCCAAACAACAGCTCTTCAAAATTTGGCATAATCCACGATTTCTACTTCCTATACCACCTTGTACATTCAGATCGCTAAACTGAGCTTTTTTTGCCTAAGCACTTACCACTCCAGATCCCGTAGGACAGATGCCATTCCTGCATCTGGCTTGCTCCAGACTTACAGTGTGGACACAAATCCACACTCAGCTGTGGAGGCTGGGGCATGCTGGGGCTAAGCACATGTATATTCATGCAGTCTGCACAAATGCTACTACATTCAGAAACTTTAGTTTTAACTCCCACCCCTTGTTATTGTAATACACTTACTGTGTTTCAAGCTGTCTCCACAGAGGTTTCGCTGCAGGGCTCTTGTAACTCAAGACCTTATTACTTTATAATTTGAGTTAAGTTAGGGCGGACAGGGGACTTGTGTCTTTCTGTATCACTTTCACAGTAAGGACGTGCACTATCTAGCTGTGTGCTGGATAAAGGCAGTGGTGAAGGTCCTGGCAGATGGTCTTGGCCACCACATCACACAGCTTTTCCACATCACAAGGAAAATACTCAGCTCCCCAGCCAAAAGCATGAGAGGAGTGATTACAGCATCTGTGCTGTCTAACATGGGCTGTGGGAGGCCATAAGCAGCACAGCTACACTGTAGTCACTGCTGTTGCCCTTTATGGTCCCATTTTTCTTTTTATTTGGTTCATTTTATACCTCAGTGCACATGATGGTTTTTGCTTTGCTTCCAGATTGCACAGAGCCAGCTATTGTTTTTGCAGAGATTTGTTCACCTTTCCCCGTTAGCCAGCTTTCTGCTTCCATTTGCCAAATTCCTGATCAACAGCAAGCCAGACAGGACACTTGAAAATCAACCATAACAGCTTCAAAACAATTGCATATTTCTAAGCGATGTACACAGGGTTGATTGTTTCCTTTGCCCGCATCTCTGGTTGACATCCTCTGATGGACACTCCTCAGGTGGCTTCTTGGACTTTGTGCCCAAGTCTCTGGTTTGCAGAGGGTCATGAGAGTCTGGACACAAATCTTGAGCAGATATTCCCAGTGCAAACACTGGATGGGATCCAGTGGTCTAACTATCTTTGCCCTGAACCTAATGCTAGGTTCACCAAGGCTTTTAAGCAGCTGCTGTGTGCTCTGAAGAAGTCTCCAAAAACATCTCGTTTTCCACTTTGTCCATGGTGAGACCCACAGGTGATACAAGTTTCTGCAGAGATGTGACTTTCTTACCCCATGCTTAATGTACCTTTGGTACAGACCTCTCCTCCAAAAGGTCTTTTCCCCTCACCGTACAATTTTATCATCTATACACCCCAAAATGAGCACGAGTCCCCAAATTAATTGTATTTTAGTATTACTGAGTGTGGATGTTAACATAATTTTCTAATAAGACTTTGGAGATTATTTGATGCAGTCTCAGTTAGCAAGTGCTGACACATAGAGTAAAAAAGCGATTAAATTAAAATTAGTCTGTTTTTACATAAACTTATTTCCCGATTTTACAACAGCAGTGTATTAGGGCCATGATGCCCCACACGAAAAGGAAAGGAGAAATAGCAATTGGGATCACAAGTGTGAAAAAACAACTTTTCCATCTAAGATGATGAAGGAGACCACAGCAAGATGTGTTTAAGAAAATATAATGTCACCACTTCTAAAATATTCTCCATTCACTAGATGCCTTCGTGCTTACAGTGTGCCAAGCATAGCATGACAACTGGTTAACAAGGGAAACAGAGATGGAACTCACGTCCCATGAAAACTTCTAATTTTTTTTAGTGTTTGTAGCCTGAAATTGTTTATCTGAACATCTGCTTCATTAAGAGATATTGTGATGCTATTCGCAACAGCAACAAAGAGCTACAGAAAGCACTTTTCCGTCTCTCTTTTTCCTACCCATCTCCCCCTTAAAAGTTTTCCACTATAGATGTATGTCACAACACTTACTGTTGGCTTTCATTGTGCTTACCCACAAACAATGGCAATATCGTGCTTCGAGGGAGCATCTTGGAAAGCAGACCAGCGATTTCTGAGTGTTTCTGAAGTAACAATCTAAGCAATGTTATTGTTGCTTCTGTTGTTGCGAGAGCCCTTAAACTGGGAACAAGGGAATATCTGCAAGTAATCTGCAATTACCCAGTTATTGTCTAGCCGTCTGCTTAGAATCAAGTCAAAAAGGCTGAATTACAGACATGGTTTTGGAGTCCTGTGCTCTACTGACAAGCAGCTGCAAGAGGGAGGCAGAATTTTAAGCTGTCCCTCAAGCAAAATCGGGAGTGCTGCTTTTCCAATATTTCCTCCTTCATCAGCTTCTTTGCTACTTTATAGGAAATAATGAAGATTACTAGAAAAACCTGTCTTGCACATCCCCTTTGAACAGAAGGGACTGTTAGCTTTGTTGCTTAGTTTTTATTCCATTCATTCTTCTTATTAGTATTACTGCTCATTTCACCTTTGATTTTCTACATGGTGAACTCCTCCTCCATCCTTATTTAGAAAGGACTGGCCAATGGTTACAATAGTTTTAGGACAATACCAAGGATCCTCTGTCTCTACACTGCTAGACTATTTGCTAATATTTTGATAGAATATCTTAAAACAGACAGAGTGGATGGCAACCAAGGCTACCCTCACAAGAAATAGTAGCAATTGCTTAGGAAAATATTAAGATTACATGATAGATGGGTGAATACAGGACCCAGACAAATATCGGTAGCACCCCAAATCCATGTTCCTGCCATTGTACAGCACCTAGCACATTGAGAGCCTGGATTTAAGACTGCAGTTTTCAAGTGGTACAGTAGTGCAAGCATTAATCCAGATAGAAATGTAGATTTCAATAAATTTATTCACAGATATTTGCATATCTCTGAGCAGACATGACTTGCCAGAGTAGGATGAGTGGGTGTTGCACCTTGCAGGCTGTTCTTTAAAAGCAAAGCAAGCCATATCTTTAGCCAGCATGTGCTGGCAATTGTTCCTTTAATAACATTTGGCATAAACACAGTCAGACACCCTATGCTTTGACACAGCTTGTGCAGAGACCTCCCAGTCATCCACTGCCTCCTAGGCCAAAAATTAAATGAGTAGTGTGAATATAGCCCCAAAACATGAGAACAGTGTGCAGCAAGGGTCACGAAGAGTTGTTAACTAGTATTAATAAAAACTGGGGAATTGTGTTGTTACACAGTCTTGGACAAACATTTGGGTCAGGGTTCACCGATGCCTTAGTGAAAAATAGACATGAAGAAGCATCAGTTACTCCCTCATTATTCTCTACCTCCCTTTGCTATTGGGCAGAACCCTGCAATTGGACAGAGGACAAAATTCAGCCAACTGAATTTAATACTAACTTTTTATAACACAGAAAGCCAGATTCTCATCTCATTTACCCTGAAAAACTCCCCTGACACTGACGATGTCAGGTATATTGCTACAGGTAAAAATCCATACCGAAAGAAGATGAGCCCGTGGCAAGTCTAAAAAATTATATCAGAAGTATTCACACTACAAACTTTAATTTCCCAACATGAGTCTTTGAGACCCAAAGCTTTTTATTTCATGTGATTAATAGAAGTAACTGTTTCAATAATAGGTTTAGAACTTTTGCCTGGATCCCTTCTTCTCAACCTCCTCTTTTCCTAATCTCTGTGATGAGCAAATTATGAAAAAGGTATTCAGTGGAACACTGCTCTGCAGAAGAAAATCTCCAATTGTGAAACAGTATTCCTAGCTCTTCTCTCAATTAACATACTAACAAACAAAATACCTGATGCTTAAAGCTGCTCACCAGAGAGCTAACTTTCTGGATTTTTCAACTGAATTTTTTAATGATAGTATTTGCTGCCTCTTCTACTGCTGTTCTTTTCACTACAATGCGAATGAAACTATGCAGATTATTTGTCCCTCCATCACTACCTGCATGGTACATGAGCAGGAGGGTCAAGCACAGAGCTTTGGACTCTCCTAGTGGCTCTGTAGTATCTTACAAAATCATCACTGACCTTTTGTTTATCCCACTGAGGTGCACCACTTTAGAGCCCACTCCTGTATCAGAGCCAAAGGCTGCAGAACACAGAGCAGAGAGCAGAAATTAAGTCGAAGAGGGAGTAGCCTGAGGAAGAGCTTCCAAGCAGGAAAGTCTTCTAATTAATGTGTTATTCTAAGAAGAGTGGTTGGATTTAGATGTGGGCAGAATGAGAGTGTACATAGGAAAGAGATGTCTGCAGGAGTTGTAACAAATAATTTCTTCTTCTTTCTGGAACCCTGTTGGAGTAACTCCACGGGAACAGATGGCCCATCATCTTCTCTTGAATCTCACCATAACATTTGTACTATAACAAGGTCTTCATCCCATGGTCATCTGCCAAACAGCCTGATCTGGCAGGCACTCGGTGGAGCTCAGGATGGTCTTTCACATTTCAGGACCTCCCTTGTCAGATGCAGGTAGTACATGGTGTCCTAAAGGGCAGAAAAGCCATGGTGCTGCATTGCAGCCAAAACCAGCAAGGCTTTCTCCTCTAGCTAGCAACCTGCATACATTCCTTCAAATCTTAGCCCCAACCATATCACTGTCATACATCACATTTTCATCACATGAGCTGGCAAACAAGAAAAGCCTCTTTTAGAGTTACAGGAAGGCTTCGTTGCATGATCTAGCAAGGGAGAAGATTCACGCAACTAAGTGCAGAAAGCTGCAAAGTCTGTTGCAGAAGCGAGTGATCTGGAGGGATCACAAGAAGGTCCCTGGAAACACACTGTGTTCACCTCAAAGCAGCCACTGCCAAAGCTGGAAAGAGCCAAGCTGGGGTGGTTCCAGAGACTGCTGCATGGAGATGACAGGCAGGAGCCAGCCTATGGAGGGTGCAGCGCTAGAGGGCTTAGGAAAGGAAGAGAGATCCATGCTGGCAGGAGAATGGCAATCTGGCTGGACTTCAACTGGTGTGACCATTTTCAATGCAAAACACCCCGAACCATCAAGACACTTTTGCATTGGCACAGGCATCTGCACTGTCTGTGCAAAGTCATCAAGTATTAAGGTGGATCTACCTTTGAGGAGGCCCTTTTCTGGGTCTTTGCTGTCCCCATAGTGAAGGGCATGTGCCCAGCACACACATCCCAGAGCTACAGGTGAGTCTGAGTTTTAAAAGTCTGACTGAGTGGATGTAGGTAAATATTGATGTTCCTAGGCCATTCTTGTTCCAAAGGGAGTGTCGGAGACTGGAACCTAAAAATAATTGTCAAAGCTTGCTTAATTTTCTGCAAGCCATTGGTGGGTTTACAAGGTTCCTGTTGGGTTTGCTGCCTATGGGCCAAAGGGAAGCTGGTGCAGACTTTGAGCAGACCAACAGGATGTCTGGAAGTTTGCCTGCTGCTGCCTGCGTGGTGTACATGCCAACAAAGGGTACCCCAAATTTATCGTGGCATGCTGACTTTGCCCACGCAACAGGGGCAGAAAAATCTCACCCAGCAACCACGTCAAACAATGATTGGACGAGCCAAGACAACCCACCTGCTGATTGATTGAACTACAAGCCGACAATGACTATAAACTAGTGCCATGCCAGACCACAGTTGGGGGATCCTCACCACCATCACCCAGGAACTACAGATCAATGGGATGCCGTTGAACTCCGAGGACTGTCGGGATGCCAGCGGGACTGTGGTGGTGACTATACTCTTGTTGTGCTCCATAAGACTGCTTCTCTCTTTTCTGCCTTTTCTCTACTTCCTTCTTTACTCTATCACTTGTTTCAGCGATTATTGCTGGGAAATAGCAATAAATCTGCAGTGAGCGGCATCTGACCTCATTTGTGTCTCAATCTCTGCTTGGAATTAGCCAAAACCACTCCTGAACTAGACATAGTTGGACTGGGACACGAGAGTGAGCTATATGAAATGAGATGCCTTTATAAAGTCCTTGGATTTTTTTCCTGTTCTTGATCCCGTCTGTCCATGTGAGCTCCTGGGCATTGGCACATGGAAATCCAGGCACTTACTGTGGTTCCTGGATATGTGTTTAGGAGTTCAAGATAAAAAAATTTTCACCATAGTCTCCTAAATGGATAATTGCAGTAAGCACTAAAGGATGTGAAAGGCATCGGCTGAAAAAGAGGAGCATGTACTTTATTGCTTAAAAGCATCCCCTGGAAGTGCTTGAGATATGTGGAAGCTGCTCTTTTGATTCATATTGACAAATAAGCAAACAAAAACAAAGAGTGAAGTAGGAAAATCTGAGCACTCTGTTCATTATCCTCAACACAATGTCACCCGAAGGCTCTCTTGTCAGAAAGACTTGGTTTCTGTTCTTTTTTCATCAACCCTCATTCTTGGATGCTTCAAATGTTAAAAATGAGTTGACATTTGAACAAGTGGCTTTTCCTGGTGTAGGCTCAGTGTAATCATCACACTGTGTGTCACACACTGTAGTATGAGAGGTCTCTTCTCAGCTGCAAACACAACCACAGCAGTCCTGCAGGGGACCTGCACCCTAGCCCCATGCATAATGGGAAGCTCAGTCCTGTGATGGACTTCACAAATCGATCTGGCCCCAGTTCCTTCAAAGAAATAGGACAGTCGATGTTTATCTTTGAGTTTTGTGTTATTGAAAAACTGTAATAATGATGGAAACCTCAAAATAAAATATTGTTGAAAAGATACTGACCTTAACCGGCATTTGTGTTGCTAAGGCAATGCAATATTTTCCGCTCAGAAATAAAACAGTTGGTACCTGGCCCTTGCAGGAGGTTATACTCATTTCTGATTAAAAAATAAATGTATCTGAACATGCCAAAGGCTCTCATATACAATAGAGTAATTACATGCTTCAACTCAGGTCTCAGCTGCCCCCAAAAACCAGCTCATGGGAAGGAGGGTGCCAATACCTAATTGCAGTCAGGACACAGCCAGAAAAGGCGGTTTTAACCTAGGACATTCTGAGCAAAAGCAAAAAACTGAGGCAAAGTCCCTGATATACAGAGAATATGTGGTGTGCATCTTTTGTCTACTACAAGCAAATTACAGCTGCACTCTGCTCCATGGGATTCAAAGGTGTAGTTTCCAGAAACAAAAATCACTGTAGCTACATACCTAAAAGCACCACGCTTCAGGTATATCTGAAACTTCTAAGTGCCAGTATTGGAGTAAACTGGTACACAGAGCTTCCTTAGGAATTAGGACACAAAAGCTTTATAACGCTCTCTCCTGTCCCTGGCACTCCAGCCGGAAGAGATGGAAGGGTAAAAATTTACAAGTATGAATCATAGAATCATAGAATCTGTTGGGTTGGAAGGGACTTTTAAAGGTCATCTAGTCCAACACCTCTGCAGTAACCAGGGACATCTTTAACTCAATTGGGTTGCTCAGAGCTTCATCCAGCCTGGCCTTGAATTTCTCCAGGGATGGGGCTTCCACCACCTCTCTGGGTAACCTCTTCCAGTGTCTCACCACCCTCATTGTAAAGAACTTCTTCCTAGTGTCTAATCTAAACCCACCCTGCTCTAGTTTAAAACCATTGACCCTCATCCTATCACTACACGCCCTTGCAAACATCCCCTCCCCAGCTTTCCTGTAGGCCCCCTGCAGGTCCTGGAAGGCCACTATAAGGTCTCCCCTGAGCCTTCTCTTCCCCAGGCTGAGCAACCCCATGTGTCTCAGCCTGTCCTCATAGCAGAGGTGCTCCAGTCCTTTGATCAACTTCATGGTCCTCCTCTGGACCCGCTCCAACAGGTCCATGTCCTTCTTGTGCTGAGGGCTCCAGAGCTGGACACAGTACTCCAGGTGGGGTCTCACGACAGCAGAGTAGAGGGGGAGAATCACCTCTTTGGATCTGCTGGCCAAGATTCTTTTGACGCAGCACAGGATGCATTGGCCTTCTGGGCTGCAAGCACACATTGTTGGCTCATGTCCAGCTTTTCATCCACCAGTGCCTCCAAGTCCTTTTCTGCAGGGCTGCTCTCTATCACATCATCCCCCAGCCTATATCGATAACAAGAATTGTCCCGATCCAAGTGTAAGACCTTGCACTTGGCCTTGCTGAACTTCATAAGGTTTGCTCAGGCCCACCTCTCCAACTCATCCAGGTCCATTTGGATGACATCCCGTCCCTCTGGTCTGTCAGCTGCACCACTCAGCTTGGTGTCATCAGCAATATTGTTGCTATAGACTCGCATTCAAAGCTGCACAAATCTGAGCCGTGGAGAAATGGATGGGCTGGGGAAGTGGCCACATGTGGCAGCAGTTGCATCACAGGATCTTCTACAATTGTACACAAAAACAGCTGTGCTGTGACTGTGCTGGGTAAACCAGGGTCTGTCTTGACTGATCCTTGGCGACATGGGACTGATGAGGCACTGGAATTTTTTTCTAGGCATTTTAAAAGCCCACATCTATCGAATAATTTTGAGTTGGACAAAGCAAAGTACAATATATAGTCTGGATGACAGTCCTGTAATAGTAAGGGGATGAATTAAGTGACCCAGTAAGTCTTCTCTATCTCTAATCTCTGTGATTATATGAGATATATGAGAGACGGTTTTTAGAACCAATAATATTCATAGACTAAACATCTTTTATCCAGGAGAGAAAGACAAAAAATGAAATGAGTGCTAAAACCCAATAGCTGTGGTCATAAATCAGTTCATTCAGAATATATTTTTTTTCATTTTCTCAGGCATTTGGGTAAAAGTAGCTCATGAGAAAGGCTTTAAGAAATGCCTTGGGCAATGGAGAAATACAAAAAGCACTTTGCTGCTTCACTGACATGTTTAACATAAAAGAAATTTAAACATGATCATTTTTCAGCTTAACAGTTTTTGACTTTGTAATGAATAAAAATTTGAGTAAAGAAGAAGAAGGAGAGGAAGAAGAAAGAAACACCACATTAAAAAGTACTCCAATCAGAAGCCTTGTGTTCTGACGGAGTAGCCAAGTGCATTCACAAGGTATATTTTTTGCAGCCTATGACTAGATTTATCATTAATGTCAAGCTTTTTTGCAAAATTAATATGATTCTCAGCAGATAAAGAGAAGCACAAGTTATCAGTATTTCCTGCTGCTAATAATGCTCTCTGCATTGGACACCCAGCTGTGTTTGCTCACAAAAAATACAGGTAATATTTGCTGGGGCAACTTGAATGCTGAAATATGCATGTGAGGAACTGGGTATTACATTTTACCATAATAAATAATCTTTTTTTAGTTTAAACTTCCCAAAGCTATTCATTTCTTGGTCATCTCACACTGGACCTTGTTTAGGAAAGGATGGTTCCCCCAGTCCCAGCGGTGACAGTGGTGAGGACAGCCTGGTGCTCGCAGTCTATACCCCTCTCTTCATCCCAGGTCTCCCTTTCTCCTGGCTGAAGCATCCTGGCAAGGACGTAGTCCAGCCTCGTGCCCAGCATGGAGAGTGTAACAGAAAGCATTACTTTGACCACAACTCCCCTCATGCTGAAGGTGAAAAGACATTAGCAACTACCTCCTGCTTATGGATTCGCCTTTACTATCAAATGGCATGGAAAAGACTAAAACTAGGCACTGTAACAAATGCCAGCTTAGTCATGTTTCATTTCTTCTATTTAACAGTCCTGAGCAGTATTTTACTTACAGTGAGGTAATTAAGTGCATCTGTCATGTATTTGACTTTTAAGGTTATAGTCATTTGGTGAAACATTAAATGAAAACTGCAATGATTCAGAGTTGTTGAATTTCTAATATAATATTAATCCTCATTCAGCCTTTTATGCAACACGCACACACACTCACATGCACTCTTACTTTCCCTGCTTGATTTTTCAAAATCTTTTCTTTATGTCAGTCATTCTTTTAATAGGGCAACAGCAGAATGCTTCTGTCTCTTTTTAAAACAGATCCACAGTTATCCCTCATCTCCAGCAGGTAATGGAGGGATTTCAGAGTTTCACAGAAAAACTGTATATTTTTCAGATTTTCACAGAAAAACTGTATATTTTTCAGTCAAGCCAGTCTTTCTTTACTCTATCAGTAAAATACATAAGGAAAAGCACCTGTGACATCTCTTATCCACTGCTAGAGGCTGCAGCTGGAGACGAAAGATTTCCCAAATATAAAGTCAAACTGGGTCTAAGAGCAGAAAAATTGTTCACATGGACTGGGACCCCTGCAATGCTTCTGGTGCCAGAGGCACTCATCTTGGTCATGGAGAAAAGTAGCACATGTTGCCTTAACTCTGCTATCATGAAGGTCAAAACCTGGCTTACTGGAGAGGAGCATTAGGCTAGCAGCAACTGGTTTGATAAAACCCACCGTGAGCACTGCCAGGTAACCGTTTTCCACAATTCTATCAGTGTAGGGAGAGCAGAATTTTGTTTCTTATTTCTCCATCCTCCACAATTTGTTATCGCCTTCTCTGGAGGTGCCTCACTGGTTCGTAAACCACAAGCCACTAGCAGTGTCACCAAGGTTATTTTCATAGCTTCAGTCACAATACACGTTCCAAAACGGGGTGGTTTATATCCTGTTGTCCACAGAGCCTTGGAAGTGAGAGGACTGTTTCTACAGAGTCAGAGAAGGGTAAATAAGAAAAACAAGCTTTTTTTCAATAGACTTAGATATGCTACACATGTATCCTCTCCTCCAGGGAACAGCTGCAGATAAAAAGTAGGAATATATACATTTAGAGCAAAGAGAGCTTCTGGAAGATAGAACAAAAAACCCCAACCAACCATCGACACATCAAGGATGCATTCAGTTGGCTAAATGTAGCTACCAGCACTTAAATATCCTGATCCTCACTGTCCCCCAAGATTCCTTTGGGAGTCAGTGGGGATCCAGGCCGGAGAGTAAGCAGTGGTTGGAGGGGGTCATCTCTGCTGACATCGGGCATCCCCAACACTGCCGTAGGTGCCCATTTCTCTTACTGATTGTAAAGGAAGTCCAGGATGATGCTATGGATGTCTAAAGCTATATGAGATTAAATCCGCCCCAGGTTGCTAAGCACAGCAGGGCTCAAAGGGCAGCTCTTCCCTCCCACCCTGAGCAGTCCGTGATCCCCTCACACCACACTGAATTAAAGTCTCTGGCCAGGGAGGGTTACTGCTTGCTCCTTGCCTGTCTGGTGTGTTCATTATTCATTCTTAGTGCTTTTATCTGTACAAGGCAATCTGCCCTTGGCATAAATAAGCAGGCTTTTCTCATTGGAGAACAAAGGGAAAGACAAATACATGCAAAGCCAAACTATCATTCTGTCAACAGGCCTTCTGTATCAGTATCAATATTTTAAACAGCCACCTTGTCTCTGTTACACAGTGTCTGCTGCCTTCTTTGTTTTCTCAAAATACACACAATGTTTTTCTTTTTAATTTTCCAAAAATATCCTGCAGATTCAGACATGTTTACTGCTTGTGTACAAACTGAAAGAAAGAAGTGAACAGCGCTAGAACAGAAGTTTGCTGTCCACAGAAATGGTTCTCCAGAGGCCATTGACAGGCTGTGCTCAAAAGATGGCTGGAGTGAAAAGAGGACCGAGGAGGAGTTTCCAAAGCGTGGAATTTCTGCTGAAATTATTCTTAAATCCACATTGCTGTGGAGATAGTTGGACAGAGAAAGGATCATCCAAGGCTCTTGTTCTTCTCTCACTTTGCATATCACTGCCAAATCAATGCTTTTGGGCAGATGTTAGCTAGTAGTAGTTACTAATGATGAAGAGCTCAGCTGCAGGAGTTAACAGATCGTGCAAAGTGAGAATATCTTGCAGCCCTGTCCTCCAGCAGGCGAGACACAGCTGATGCACCAAGGGCAGGAATGGCTGAGTTGACACACTGAGGGATGCATTCTGCCAACTGCTCATTTTTCTCTTAGATTTTTCTCTCCATTTAGGCAAAGGACCTCAAATGCAACATGATTGACTGGATGCCTGTTTGTTAGTGACATGCTTGAAAAACTTCTCAGACACTTTGATCAGTCCTGAAGGAATGAATGACCTTTGAAAGGCTGCAATGCCCTTCCTTCTCTTTTCTCAGCAAATTTCTGTATCCTCTGGGTTCTGATCTAGACCAGCTGGAGGTCAATGACCAGCTCTTTAGCCACTGTTTCCTCTGCTTGGAGGGGGCCAGGCTGAGGACAACAATCAGCTTCTGCAAAAGTTCCTGACAGCCAGGCAGGGAAAACCCTCCTGTTCCCATCTTCTCATGCGCAATTATCAACTGGCTGGTGTTGATGCATTACAGTAAATGAATCCTGGGTGCTTGTCTGGAGGAATACATGGGAGTAATTGTAATGCATCTAATCAACTCACAGCCTATTCTTTGTCCTATCTAAAGTACAAATTAAGCATCTTCCTGCTCCAAGAATATTAAAGCACTTTAAAAAGTGGAGAGCGCTGATTTAATAATTGAATAAGCAGTATTGCAGGCATTTCTGGCAGCCTTGGTCCTTACTGTAAGCTGCATACACATTGGAAACACTCATGCCCGCCCTTTTCTGTTGTCTATCCCCTAAGAAATGCAGGTGCCACAATCTCTCCCTTTTTAATAGATTATTAGAAAAAAAATAATTTAAAAAATTGCAATATTCCTATCAGTAACAAAGCAGGTGACTAGACCTAAGTTGGTGCTGCCAAGGAGAGGTTGAGCAGAGCACTACCACTGCTGCCTTGGGACAGGCAGATAAATTCACATTCTTCTGCAGACCTGAGCACTCTTTATATGAGGACCACCCTACTACAAGAGCAGAATTTGGACAGAGAGAGCAGCAGGGAGGAGCTGTGCACATCAGTTTGCAGGCATATCAGTGTGCAGGGGGTAGCAAGCAGTGCTTGCTGTGGGACCAACCCTCCCTAGGCAAAGAGGGAGCTGGGCTCAGGAGACATGCCCTTAGGGGAACCTGGACAATTACTGAAGTTGGAAAATGAGATACAGCCTGCTTCTTTCCATCCATGTGCAGCTCCCACAGTTTACCCTCCGGTTCTTATATATCTGTAATGACAATGCAACTTTGTAGGAAAATGTAGTTTCTGGCACATCTCATGAGTTGGAAGAATTAACAGTCATGAGTCACCGTAAGGTATGGGGCAGGTAGATCTGCAAGAGCGTGACTGGTCCTGATGGCAGATAAAAGCATGCAATGACTTTTTAGGAGCAGCCAAGTCTGTCTGTGACCCACATAGCAGGGAGAGAAAAGACATAAACAGTATTGCAGAGAGTTGTGGGAAGTGTCAAAAAAAAAAAAAAGGAAAAAATTCCATCTCTATTGCTCTTGTTTCTGATTTCTTACATCTAGAATTTTCCTAATTTGCCTATAGAAGTGGTAGTGGGACCAGAAGTTCTACTAAGGGTCAGATTAGCCAACATACCTCCCTTCCCTTGGCCTTCTCTCCCATCCCTAACATCACAGCACCAGGACCTCATCAGAGTAAATGCTTGTTATCTCAGGCTTCAGTGTGAACCTGTCCCAACATCCCTCCTGTCACTGGTCAGTGGAACCTTGTGGTCCTTCATAACTCTGCTATCTGACCCAAACATACAACTGTATTTGCAAATGTATCTGGGTGAAAAAAAAAGAAGGATTCATCCATGCACAGGACATGGGAACAAAAGGCTGCTGTCTGGCTTCAGCTCTGATTGTTTATCAAACCAGAGATAATAACCATGAAGGTTAAAATAAGCTATGCTCAAATATTTTTGTGACTAAACTGTATTATGGCAGCACTATTCATATCAACAGGTTTTCTGCAACTTACTCTCTTAAAGAAATTTGTTTAGGGATTTACCAAGGTTTTATTTGTGACCTTCTATCTTTCTGTAGGAAGAAAGTTTAATAGATGTGAGTGTAACATCTTCTTCATAGTTTAATACAAGGGAGAGACAAAAAACTTTCAAGAAAACTGCTCTATAATCATATATGAGATGCAGATTTCAGTAGGAATTACAATAATCATGGAGAAAGACAGAAAGTAGTGACATAGGGAAATGCTGGAAAAAATTAGTAGCAAGTTTAAATTCTTCCCTAACTTGAGCAATGTTATGAGAAATAAAAATCTTAGCAATAGTTTTGTCTTGATTCCATTATAAGTGCTGTTTCCTAGGGATATTATGAATAAAAGTTTCATGTCATAGGGGTGTTATAATTTTCACTCCTTTTGTGTTCATAAACAAAAAGAAGGCGGAAAAACCCCACCACTACATGCTTCCCAAGCCCAGAGAAGTGGCAAATGCGAGGACCATTTCACCTTGTATATGGCCTTTGCCTGATTGCAAACTGACAAAAAAAAAAAAGGCAGAAAAAAATTCAGATTGCAAAGCCAAGTACTTTAAAAAATTGAAATGTCTTGATAGAAGCTGTCTGAGATAATCCTTCACCTATTTTCTGAAAGCGCAGCACTACTTTAACCAAAAACATTCCATAAATGCAGCTTGAAGCAAAACTGAACCTGGAAAATTTTGATCAAAAAGGTTGTAAAGAACCGATGAAGGCAACGATTTTTTAAATGGCTGCGCTCCCAGCTCTGCATAAACAAAAGCCCCCACACTTCTTGTGTCAGAAGCCTGAATCAGTGGTGGTTGTGGGAGCTGGTTCCACAAGGGAGAGTAGCTCCTGGACCTGTACCAGGTCAAGAGTGACCATGCCATGGCTTGGGTGCCATCATTGCTCCACAAGTCACACCTTGGCACTGCTCTGCTGGTGGTGTTGCAGGGTGTTACACCAAGGGTGGGCATGACTTCTTTCTAGTCTCTGACTACCTGGGAGGCATCCTCAAAGTAATAATTTGACAGGGCTTTGGGCAGTAGTCTGTTTAATCCCCAAGAGATTGAAAGCTGCTTCAGGCATTATCTTCTATTCAGCATTACTGAAAAAAATGCTAAGACTCTGAAAACTGCACTCAGAAAAATTGTATTATCTATGTGCATCATAGTAATGCTAAGCAATCATTGCCTCGATTCGGGATTGTGCCATGGTTGGGCTGAGAAGAATATGTCCCTCCATCCTCTTAGTGAACCATAAGTTGCCTTTCCAGGTCGTTCATAACTGCCAGTCTGAAATTTGGGTTTTGGTTTTGTTTTTTCAACTTGTATTTATCTACATATTACTCTGCTAATTTTAAGCCACATGTTTATTATTACTGTTTATCGTTTGAGTTTTAAGTTGTCAATAATAAAATTTCCAAGCTTTTCTCGTTAATCATAAAGCCATTAGTGTCTTTGCTTTTAATCAGAAGGAGAGATGGGCTGTGCATGTCCGCACAGACCTAAACACTAACACTTGAAGGAAAATGCTGAGTATTTGGAGCTTTGTGAAAAAATTGGCAATGACAGCTGGTGCTTTATAGACCTAAAACCTTTCACACTGTTACGGGTAGGATAACCACTTGCTACCAGCTGGTAATGTCTACGTGTAAAAATAAGCTGTGTAGATGGGCTTATGGTGTTGTTTAGTTGCTAAACACCCTGCAGTAAATTTATTTTCAACTGTAAAACTAAGTTTTATACAGAAACTTCTTAATGAAATGCAATTTATGCAACAGAGAAAGAACCTGAGTGTACGTATAAGTCAGATTGTAGCATTCTTGCCTTTAATGTGTTTGAAATTGGTCATAGAGTATGAACACTGCAGCTAGAAACTTCAAATGCATGTCTATAAGCTTATTTGAAAAAGTCATTGCTCAATATGGAAGAACTGATAGTTTAATTCAGTGAAAATTCCAACTTAAATAACGGGCTCATTTCTTGGCATTGTTATTGGTGGTGTTTTTTCCTTGCTTTTGAGTGCAAGAAGCCAGTTCTGCCTTCTCTAGTCAATGCAGGTAATGCTCAAAGTGTGGTGGATGAGAATTAACTATCTCATTGCGGTTGGCTAACTCAATACATATTGATTTGTGGGTCCTGTGACCTAAGAAAAGACAAACTATATTAAACTTTGAAATAATGTTGAATAAGGATGGGCTTCACCAAATTAGATAATAGAAAACACGTCCCAGTAGCACTCTTGTGGTAGAATAGTAAAAAGACATTGGCTTCTAGAAACCATAACTTATTGACAGTGATACTCCTTTGGCTAGTTTGATCTCAAGCCAAACTGTCTGGTTTGCTGCTGTTGAAGTCATCTCAGTCACATCAATTGCACCCAGTTCAGACACAACTCAGTTCGGTGATAAATGCTGAAGATCTGAAGACCCTATGACTGAGACTATTGGCTGGTATTCAAAAGATTTATATCCAGCTCTGCAGGAGAGCTCACATATGCTGCATTTTACGTTTCCATGGGTTTCTTTTCTGTGTCTCTACCTGCGGGGTGAAGGTTTTGACCAGACCAGGGTTCTGTGGCCCTGCTGTCCAGATGAGGGTCTACCAGAGCATGCTGTGCTCCCTTCTGGCACATAGATCTAGGATTCTTTCCCATGGAAATCAGGATGAGGCAGAAGAGGTCAGTGAGTGTCTACATCTTCTCCTGGTCCTGCATCATGACGTGATGAAGGCACATAACTGGACCTGGAAGCTGAGAAGTTTCCTAGCTCTGCTGGACTGGAAATACCAAATTAAGCATCACAAGCCATCTCCACTGAGCTAGCTGAAAAATTTTACTCACTAAACAAAATTACGTGAACCATGAAGAGGAGAAGAACCATGCAGATGAGAGCAGCAGAGATGAGGAGGGACTCTCCCTTTCAATGTCAGCCTTTGTTTAAGCCAACTGAGAAACCACATTCTACCTTTGCCATCCACATTTCTCATTGGTTTGGTTAGCACTTTGCTCCGTACGCTAGGTTCCCATGCTCAAGCACACAGTTCTTCCCATTTATCACATTCAGTGTCCTGCTTTACAACCAGAATATAATGAAAATGCTCATTTCCAGTGCTCCTGTTGCAAGCTGCATTGGTGATACCAAGGACGGGATGTGGCCCTTCAGTGTGACATTGCCTGTGAGGCGACCAGCAAGTGCCTGGCTTTGTTCATTAGTTTTCATTTTTGCAGGTGGCAATGTGCTTCTTCACATCTTTGGTTTCTGCAACACCTGGATGCTAAAAGATATACTTTCATGTGACACATTCAGGTGGAAAATGCCAACAAATAAGGCATTAAAATAATAATTTTGACTTCATTAAAAATAGATGTGATGTTTGACACAGTATTTACTGGTAAGACATAACTGACCTAGTCTACCTGGTAAAGAAACTTATCTTTTGAAGTCAGGTATACTGGGAATTTCTGATGGAAACAGGGCACAAATAATTACATAAGAGTTTATTGACAGATATTTTATTACAGCATTAAAATAAAAGCCTGGCTGCATTGATAACTCTACCATAAGCAAATGGAGACTCATCCAAGAAGCCACATGCAGAAGAGGTGTTTTTTCTCTGCGTGAAGAACAGTAAGATGCGTCTCTTTTGGCATTTCTACCCACCTTTCAAATCTATGATAATCTACACTTTGGAGGGTTGTACAGAGAATACCAAGTAAAAATTAATTTGCTGACAGCTGTTCCGGTTGGGTAAACTGGTATGGTTTATGTGTAGACCAGCTCTGCCTTGGCTAGTGCCAGCCTGGCAAAGCTTGGAGGAAGACCCATCCTCCATGTCTTTTCTCCCCCTAAACTCAGCCCTGTCCTGAAGGTCTCTACAGTCTATTGGGCACATTTCCTTCTGCTCCAGGAGAATAATGCCAACCTGTCTGAATTACCCTGGGCTCAAAGCAGTAGTGTTACCCAGTCACGTCTCTAGCCACGACATCCTACTGCCCATTCCAGGGTTATCTTACAGTTTACTAAGTTTCTAATGCAAGCAAATCAAGAGATTATCCCTAGATGGTGGGAAAGTCAGGTGTTTAATAACTAGGTTTATGACTAACTTGTGGAACATATATCTTTACCTGTTGTGTCAGCCCTATTTTCCTATATGCTTTTATCATTGGTCTCATAAAGTATTCTAGAATACTTCTGAAAGTGCTACAAAGTCTCTGGAACAATGTAGTTTTGTTACATTTCATCAATTCCTAAGCCTACAGGACCATGGTCACTCAGACTGCAGCTAGACCAAGCAGGGCTTGGGCCCACGCTTGCCACTGCTGGTGGAATCTTGGAGAAGTTTTCCCTTGTGACATCTCCCAGCCTACATTCACAGGGCAGTAAAACAAAAGTATTAGTCTCCTAGGGGGATCATAAAGATCAGTGACTGGTCCCAAAAGGCAGCATGGAGGAAGCCACTCTCTTGAGGGAAATGGTTATATGGACACAAGCAGCACTTCACCAGCTGGCTTCAGGGCCAGAGAATGTGCCCTGCCACGGTTACTTTGCAATGCAGACAAACCTCTAAAATGAGGAGCTAATAGATCCAGTGCTTAATCCAGGCTGTTTAGAAGGGCTCAGGCAGTGGAGAATCTATTGCTCTCATTGGGAGATTATTTACCCCAGTGATTATTTACCCCACCTGTCCACCTTTAGTTGTCCAACCCCAACTGTGGCAAAGATGGGAAGAGATCCTGGGGTCTCTCCACTTGCTTGCTCCTGGCTTTATATTCCCCACATCTTACTGTCTCACCTTTCCTTCCATCTCCTGTTCTTATGTTGTTGCCAGATAGCATTTGTCTTGCACAAATGCTTGCGCTGGGAGCATTGAACCATTTCTGGGAAGAAGCAATCCTCAAGTCTGACTTAGGTAGGACCTTGTAATCCACTGTGCTCTGGAGGCCTTGGTTCCACCTGGAGACCTCAGTGGCAGTGTGCTTTCAGAAATGAATGGCTAAAAGTTTTCTGAATTCAACATCTTGAGTCATATCTATGGTGCACTTTTCCATTAAGCCTCCTAATTCTCTAGGTTACTTGCATTTTCCTTCACTGCTCACACGCTGATGGTGTACGAGTCACAATTAGTACTCATAACTTTTGCTTTAATAACCACAATGTCCATGGCCATAAAGTCAGGAGATTTCTGAAAGATTTGCTAGGAGTTAGGAACAATCTTTTTTTTTTCTTTCTTTCTTTGTTTTTCTTTTCTTTTTTATATTTTTCTTTTTCAATTTTTCTCTCCAAAAGAGCTAAAATTGTAGGAACAATTTTATATTCATGTACAGTGTTTGGTGCATGTTCAGTGAAAGTTTAGTGGCATACTTTGAAAAGTTTTAACCACAAGTAAAAAGGATCTATAAAAAGCCGAGCTGAAGGGCATAACTATCAAACACTAACTCAAGAGCTGGCAGTGCAGAAGAATAGAAAGAGCTTCTAGAAGCAAAAGATCTCCACTTTTGTACTATGGCATTTAGCTTGTTACATTATGGCTTCTGACAACAACCGGTGACAGGAATTTAAAAGAAAGTGAAGCATTCACTCTTCCAGTCCACTCTCATCAGTTTTACAAGCTAGATCATCGAACAATAAAAAAACCCCACCAGAATATCAAGGAAACCCTCTCTGCCACATTCAAGGACATGTAAATGTTAATAGCACCTGGCACCAGTCTCCTGACATACCAGTTGGCGGTAGTTGCTAAGTGCTATAGTTTGGCAAAAAGAAAAAAAAATAGAGGTTGAGAGAGAGTTGGAGGGTTTTTGTTTTAAGTGAAATTAAATGAGACCTCTTCACTGTAGATCCATGAATCTTAAAAACTTTTTCTAAATGGAACTTCCCTCTCAGTCCCACACAGGGTATTTCCTATCACTGTTCCCAAAAACATCTAATAGCAAAAGAAAAAAATCCCCCATGACTAAAGAAATCAATTAGGATTTTTTAATCTCAGTTCTCAAATACCCAAAAGTCCAAGAAATGCCCAACTTTTTTTTCCTAATGAAGTCTCAAAAAGTAGAACAGAAATGGACACAGAAGAAGCACATAAAGTTTTTCCTACCTCTCCACAGCAGGATGTGAATACATCATGGTGGGAGCCTCTAGAGCATATGAACATATTCAAATGATGTGTTAGAAATGACACCTTGGCAAATCCATATGCAAATAAATATATGGCCTGAATTTTCAAGATGTGTCTGAGGCAAGAATAGGGCAGGCTGGGAAACACAGCTACTCCCAATGTGTTTTCTCTTCCAGAGAAGCTTAGATTGGCCCTACTTATTTCTAGTCTTGGTTTAAGTGATTCAGATGATGTCAAGATCTGTTCCCTGTAGGAACAATTCTCAAAGTTACCTCTACAATGTTTGGAGGATCTTCCTGTCCTCCCACTCTGAACAGTTCCACTCCCTTACTCATGTGTATAACTTTGATTAACTTCAGAAAGTCCTGTCCTTCTCAGAGCTACCGTGGGAGGAGACGCTATAGTGTGGAGAGGAGCCAGATAATCAGTGTGGATCACTTACCATCCGCAAAGCATCCAAATTGCAACTGTGTTGTCTGCTTTCATGTGGGTCATGCAGGTCAGATACTTTAAGATATTTATAGAAAGGTAAGAGATGTACTTATCAGCATTTTCTAAATCACCTGGCACTCATTGAAATGAAAGAAAAGTAGTCAACAAGGTGCTTTGCAAACCCCATTCAATTCCAACACACAAAAATGTTTTTTAATATCCAGCCTGCATTTTGTTTTAGATATAGACAAAGCATATGTGATTTTTCTAAATGAGAAAGGCACAGGTTAGTGGAAAATTATCTCCCCTGATTCAAAAAAGAGACAGAGCTGCTTGTTTCTGAACAGCCCTTTACGTAAGGAGGAGACAAATGAATTGCTGTACAAAGCTTCCTTTTCAAAAAGGGACTCAACCTTTTGAGCTCCCTCACCCAAATCTGTGAATTCAGGTCAAATTTGATAAAAGGCAAAAAGTGGGGAAAAACAGACAAAGCCCATACCTTTCATTGACAGGTTTTCTAAATGACGCATTCTGATTTTTTCTTCAGCTGCTCAGAGGACACTCATCGTCACACTGCAGACCTTCTTCCCAACACCCTACCTTGACCAAAGACATAGAGTGCAAAACCAAACCCCACACAAGTAATGTGCCATATCAGTAATGTGCAGTGGAGGGTGGCTGCTGCCTTCCTGCTCTAGGTATGTCCTCTAGAAGAGGACTTGCAAAGTACCTTTTCTCCTTAGCTATGTACTTTTTCTCAGGTACCTTAGGAAAGTAACTGCAACCCATGCTACAGAGGAAATCAATACACTTTCCTACTCTCCCAAAAAGAAAACTAGGAGAAAAATCCCTTCTGGAACCTCAATACAGACAAAACAAAATAACAGGGGCCACTAGGAGCATGCAGCACATCCTTGCCATCACATGATTATAACCATAACCATTGTTCATTGTTTTTCCCTCCCAGCCAGCCAAACTGTGGCTTAAAAATGGGGAAAAGCAATCTTTCGTGGCCCCTGAGGTGGCCAGGAGTCACAGATCAAGGGCATAAACATAACGTCCAGGGACAACAAACAAATCAGGTTGTTGGTTTACTTTTCCAAGTGGTGTTCTTTGTTCAAAACTAACTCTGGTCCTCTAAAATGTAATCATTAAAAATTCCTCTGAGAACAAAATGGACCACCTCCTTTGGAGAATGAAATTTCTTGCACTACTAAAATTGTTAAGAAAGAAGTAATTGATCTTTGCCAGCCTGATGAGATCTGCCATTGTCATGCTTGTGGTAACCACCACTACTAATGGTTGGTGTGAGTGCAAAGGTTAGGGTGCCTAACTATGGTTAGAAAGCAATGTAACATGGACTGAGCTATCTCCCCTCTCCTTCATCTTTTGCTGATGTGGAGAATATTGCTGTTCTGGAGCATGACTACAGCCTGTGAGATCTCTCTCTTCTATGTACCCTGAGGACACCTATGGGGAAAATGCCCCACCTTTACTTCTCCTTCTACCTTGTATTAGGTTCTGATGCAAAAAAAAAAGATATTATTTTAAGTAGGAACCTTGTACAATAAAATGATCAGAAAAATTCCTAGGCAAATACATTTACTAGACCTTGCTGTAAATGGACTGGAAGAACATACTTTGCATTATGCATATGCTTACGTGGTGCTTTAAACAGTGAGAGATTTAAGAACTTGCATAAGTGTGCTTAAGTCAGGTCTTTGTCTTGTGAAATTCTATTTGACAAATCTTTGGCTTTTCTCTTTTGCAAAGTGAACACCACATATATTAAATATAATAGTACATTAAACAAACAAACAAACAAAACCCAAAAGATTCAACCAAACTTGCAATGCTGTTCCAGATAAATAAGATCAGAGGTAACATTATGTTGATAAGTCTTGCTGAGATCAGCTTTCAGATGTTCCAGTGATGAGCAATGGTATAAAATCCTATAAGCCTGTGTAGGGCAGGGAAGGATGTAAGTGATCTAGAATTTGTGTTGGATTCCTGTTCAGGGCTTCACTTCAATCCTTTGACTTTGACAGATCTCCCTCTGACAGCACCAAAAGCTCTGGATATGCAAAGAGCAAAGCTTGTAATCAAATGCATTATGTATTATTTGTTGGCACTCTTTAAAGATGTCTTAGTCTCTCTTGCCAGACATTTTCTAATTATTTTTCTGCTGCTTTAAGGGGTGACTGTCTTCTGCTTGTCTACACCTTGTTTCCAGGCTGCACACACTTTTGCTTTTTAGGCTGATATTTATCACTCTGTGTTTATCTTTAAAAAAAGAATCCATTTCCAGTACTTGTAGTTATTAATTCTTTCATCTCCTTCCCCATTTGTTTCACCTGCAGTGCAATGCTACATGGTTTATATTCATTATTGTGCTATTATATGCCTCAAATATGTTTTGCTCTGTTGCATGAATTATTTTTGACAGCTGAACAAAGGGAAGATGTTAATCCAAGGAAGCAATCTGCAGAAAGTGCTATTAAACAAGAACAAGAATGTTTGTGCAATGTATTTTACCCACAGAGGTACAGTAAAATCTGGGAATCATCAGTCTGTGAACATCATCACTGGGAAGTCATGGACTAGGTTGCTTTGTCTGCTTGTCAACCATTTGGAAACCTTTACATAATTTCTGCTTTGGGTTCTGAACAATAAAGATGAAGTCAGTCAAAATGCTGCGGGTCCTTCTGCAAAAATGCAGAGAGGTTATTTCTCCTCGTTATCCAGCAGTCTTGCACCAATGCACTCTCCTGACTGCAGAGTGAGAAGTTAGCACGTAGGGCAATATTTGGGCATGAGAGCAGAGTGACACGGCCAGCGTGCTCCTGCTTCTGGCCAAGCTAATTGCAATCCAAAGTGGTACTCATGCAGTCACAGGCTGGCTGAGGCTGGAAGTCACCCCTGAAGATCATCTAGTCCAACCCTCTTTCTCAGAGCAGGGCCGAGCAGACTGAGTTATGCAGAGCTGAGTCCTCTCAGGCTTTGAATATCTTCAAGGATCGAGACTCCCCAACAACTCTGTGCACCCTACTCCACTGTTTGACCACCCTCATGGAAAAAAAGTGTTTTCATATGTTTAAATGGAATTTTCTGCATTTCAGTTCGTGCTCATTGCCTGTTGTCCTGTCACTGAGCACCACTGAGAAGAGCTAGGCTCCATCTTTATTCCCACCATTCAGGCATTTATAAACACTGATAAAATCCCCCTTGGTCTCATCTTCTCCAGGCTGAACAGCCCCACCTCTCACAGCCTTTCCTCATGTCAGCTACTCCAGTCTCTTATTTGTCTTTGTGGTCCTGCAATGGACTCACTCCAGTATGTCTATGCCTTTGTTGTCTCGGGGAGCCCAAACCTGAACCCAGAACTTCACATGTGTCTCACTAGGGCTGAGCAGAGAGGAAAGATCATCTCCCTTAGCTGGTTGACAACATTCGTCCCACTGCAGCCCAGGTGACTGATGGTCGCCTTTGTTGCAAGGACCCATTACTGGCTCATGGTAAAATTGTTGCCCAACAGAATGCTCCAGGGCCCTTTTTGGAAACAGCTTTCCAGTGGGTTGGCCCCCAACATTAATTGGTGTGTGATGTTATTCTCCCCAGGTCCAGAATTTGTCACCTGAGGAAGAACAGTCTTTCTCTAATGGAATCTCCTGAAGCATAGCCTTTGATTAACCTTGTGAAGTTCCTTTTTGCCCATTTTTGCAGTCTGTTGAATTCCATCTGAATGACAGCACAACCATCTGCCATATCTACCACTCCTTCTAGTTTTTTATCATCTGCAAAATCACTGAGAGTGTACTCTATCCAGGTCATTAACTACGTTGGTATAAAATATTTGTCCTCACAATCCTTTGAGCCTGGCAGTTCAGTCAGCTTTCAATCTACCTCACTGTCCACTTTTCTAGCTCACATTTCATCAGTTTGTCTATGAGGATGTTAAGGGCAACAGTGTCAAAATTCTTGCTAAAGTCAAGATAAACAACATCCGATTCTTCCCCAAGATGCAATGTGATGCCTCCCATCCACTGCCACCCCAATGTGGTGGCCTTTATCCATACTGAAATGGACACAATGAATTATACTTTGTAGGTGTCTTTGTCTATGGAATGTAGAAGGACTTTTGCATGATTTACCTAACTTTAATATCGTTAGATTAAATACAGTGAGTCCCACCCTTAGGGTTCATATTCCAGTTTCTATTTTCTGTAATTTGCACAGGCAACAAACCTCTTTCAAATATTCCACACCATGGCCTTTTTGATACGTATCTCCTCACACAAGGCAAACAGGAAGGTAGTACTGTCTCTTATTTCTAAAAAGTGCAATATCGGGGTGAATTGGTGATGCTGAGGCTCGTAGAAACTTTGCCACTGTCTGCAAAAGCAGGATTTCAGTCTCTTCTTTCTGCCTGCATACCAGTGTCAGGATATCAGGAAAGGGTGATGCCCACTTGAGGTACAGATGAGTGAGTGCCTCATTCACTTAGTTTTAGTATGCTCTCAGTTTTTCATGGAGGGAAATACTTTGGAAACACTAACAAATCTCTTCCACTTCTACTAAAACTTGCATCAAACTTCCTTTCAAGAGACATGCTTACATGTTTTGGATGCTGATTATATGCCATACATACCTTATCCTTGATTAAAGAGCAACCCGTGGCTTATGTTTCAGTCTCAAGTAACTGATGTATCAGTCAATAGGTTTCAGTTCTGGAACTGTAATCTTAAAACCCCACTTACTCACAGGGCTTGTAATAGCATTCTAAAAACCTCCATCATGCCAGAAAAGTTATCCTTTCTACTTCAGAGAACACAAAACCGTACTCTCTTTTAAGGTTACTTAACCTTAGCTGTTCAAACTGAAGTAGTCATTTACCAAAAGCACTTACATACATTGCAGAAGTAATAAAAAGCTAATGTCTCTTCATTTATTTATCTTCTGAAAGATGGCCTGAGTGCTAGCTCACTCAGCAATGGGAGGTATGAGTAACTCTTAAGTATGGATATAGATAAATACATATATTGTTGCTTATTACTGATAAATATACACGACTCCAATAGGAGCAAAGGGGCTCACTGTGCAAATGGGAAAGGGCCAGGACTTCAGTCGTGTTGAGGAAAAGTCACCCTGGTCAAAAGGGCTGATGACAGTAGAGCAAGAATATCCTGATCCTACTCAAAAATGGAGAAAATATCACCCTGTCAAACACAAGCCTTCTGTAGCTTCAGCAGCCTTTCCCCAGCTGTACTTACATGAGGTGTCGAAAACAAAGACTATGGCCTTGCTTTTTTTTTTCCACTGGTGTAATCCATCACACTGACCATTTTCCAGTGGGTCACCACATTGGTCTTCAGAATGTAGGTTAAAGAAAGACTTTTTTATAATTATTTCAAGCTCTGAAAGAAGTTAGAATGGCTCCTGAAGTTCCCTACCCACCGTGTGCCAATCTAGAGATCTTCCAAGCAGCTGTAAACTAATTAAATAATGAGGGAGACAAATCCTTTTCTGATTTACTCCCTGTGGAAGCTGGATGAAATTCTGGAGTTGTGAAAGATGAAAAATCAGGGCAGGGTTCATCAAAGTCCTTTCCATGTACTTTTTAGAGGTCTTAAATCAACAGCTTTTTTGCCCTTGCACAGACCTGCAGAGCACAGCCACGGCTGCTTGCAGTGCTGCCAAGACGCAGAGTAGTTTCTCTGTTTTCTTGTACAGCTGTTCCTTAGCTCCATCAGAAACACCTCTTCACATCCTTCCTCCTAAGGAGATATTTAGAAGCACTAAAATATTAATAATGGTCTCCTGAGTCACTGCTGAAATCTGGCACCAAGACACTGTCTGTCTTCACATTTCCCATGAATTTCAGTTTTCTGTCTCCAGCCCAGTGCCACTCTCCATCCCAGTTCACCCTCTTTGGGCTTCACAAATGGATCAGAAGGTCTGAATCTAGTCACAGCTGACCAGTGTGTTTTCTTGGATCTTTAGGAGTGACTCACGAGACTCTGGACAAGACAAATCCCTTTTTTGTTGATGCTAGTAGAGAAACAATATTTCCTTCATCAACATTCTGAGGGCATTTGGTCATTCTCCATCCTTTCTTCAAGGGGCTGCACCCTGAAAACTTACCCATGACATTCCCATCTTGATGAAATTTCCTTCAGTGCTCCTATCTCTGTGCTGTCTTATCTCAGATTTAATTAGAACAGTCTTCTCCACAACACCTTTACACAGAAGCAACAACACCAGGCTTATTTCACGGGAAGAAGAGTTGTGCTATTTTTTTTCCATATGAAACTATCATCTTTTTGAGAACAAGAACCAATTTGGATCTCCTAACAATACTCTGAACTTTGACTAGGAAATAGATTTTTCTACTCTGTCACCAGATCACATTATAACGGTCGTATTAAGTGGTTTCATGAAAAGAGGGGAAAACAAAATGAAACAAAAAAATTTCTCATACACAACAATCTACTGCTTGATTTTGCAACTACAGAAGCATTTAATTTCAGTATTGCCAAAATGTTTTGCAGAGATATGGTAATATTATCCCAACTTATGTGATACCTTTGCAACACTGTAAAAAATATACTGGCCTGTGATAGAGCAGTCTAAGAAAAACAAATCTGGACAATACAGTTCAAACAAAGTATTTTTGTCTTATCAAAGCAAAATGAGGAAAAAAAGACCTTTTACTTTTCCCTGTCATATTTTGTGAAAACTGACACATTCTTACAAGCATTTCTATTTAAATAAACTTGATGGATCTAAACTTTTACATAAACCCTCTTATCTTGTGGAACAGATGTAATGAAGTCTCCCTTTGATTAACTGTGCCCCAGATGTGTAAAATAAGGACAGAAGTATGAATTAAACCTATTATTTAGTGGAAAAGATCCAGGGAACCCAAAAGCAATATGTTCTCTGAGAATCTTGCAAGAAAAAAGATTGCTATGTGCTGGAACAGACGCACTTTCAGTCTGGCCATAGATGAAACATTTCAAGAACTGGATCATTTCCTAAAGTGACCAGCTATTTCATTTTTCTATTTCCCATTGGTAGCAAAAGTAAGCACGTACGCTTTGCCAGACAGAATAGTAATCAATAAGTAATGGAGAAGTAATTTGTCTGATGACATCAACTGGATGCCAGCCCTTCAGCACCTCTATTAATAAATGTCATGTATCCATGCCAGGTGACTTGAGATGACATTGAGCTTTGAAGTCATGGTATTGACTATGAAATATTTCTAAAATAATGTCTCAATCAATCTATATTTTCCATATATTTTCTACAGTTTCCATACAATATCCTTGATCCAATTTGACTCTCATCTCCATTAACTGTTCAGAGCAACTCCACTGGCTAACTCCAGTCTGAAATTAATGTTGCTGAAGGCAAAAATTTGGTTCACTGCATAAGTATTAGATGCAAGTTTAATGCTTTGCAAATTTCTAGCAGGGCTTTCAGGCTGAATGAACATCTCTCTGCCAAAGCCAAATAGCCTACTCTGGAGATCTACATGTGTAGGTCAATGTTCTCCAGAATGGACTGATCCAGTGATAGCTTTCACCTCCTTAAATAGTTCATTCAATTTTTAAATGTAATATAGGGGGCCAGTTTTCAGCCTGGATTCTGTCTTACCCATGAACATCTTGGGAGAACAGAGACTTCTCAGGGCTTTGCTAGAAAGGGGAGCAGTAACATCAAATGATTAAAAACCTGAAGGTCACAGGAGACCTTTCCTCCCCTGGAGGACCCAAGAGTCCTGTGATCTTCTCCTGCCATCTTCCTCCTTTTTCCACCTCCCCTTACCTGAGATGTTGGAGGCAACTTTGCCAAAGCGACTCCACCTTGAAGGAACAGTTGCGGTAGCTGCAATAGTTGTGAACCATTTGCTTTCTCTTTTTTCCTGTGGAATGGATTGAATTTTACCTTGTGTTGCTTGTATCTTCACTCCAGCCCAATGCACCCAATGTTTTCTGTTTCTTCCTCTCAGTTTTATTTCACACTCACTGTTTTAGCTCTTTTCTTTACTAATATTTCTTCTAAAACCTCTTACCTCTTATCAGTTCTTTTGGTTATTCCTACACATTGTGATCTTGTATGTTGCTATGCTGTTTTTTAGTGACATTGTCCTTGAATTCAGTGATGCAAATTGGCTCTTTTACTAGTACTCAGGAATCTGCAGTTGTGAAAGAAATGGATTCATAGACCATTGACTGTGACAGCTTTGGGGCAGGTCTATGATGCTGAAAAAAAATGATGTAATCCAATGGCAACTGTGCCATAGTGTAGCCTCAGAAAGCTCTTTCAAAATGCATTGATGTAGATTTAAAAAAAGCCTCTTACAGAGGACTGAAACTCTTCTCATGGCTCTAGTGGAGGCAAGATCAAGACTGCAAATTCAGAATGCAGAGATATGATTGTGTCAAACCGTGTGTGACAGCACCCATTAACAGTCTGTTACACCACAAAATCTGATGCAATTCAAAGTGAAGTGAGCAGATGTAACACAACATGCTCCCAGCACACTCCCAGAGTCTCAGAGGAGCTCTGCCTCTATTCATTTTGATTTGAAAAGCAATTAGCTAATACAAATTAAGAAAAACAAGAGATAACTGTTAAATCTTTGCTTAAAAAGAACATTCTATCTGCCTTGATGTCAAATTTCAACAAGTATTTGCTTTGGTCCAACAGGAGCTGAACACATGCAGTAAAGTAGCATTTTTTTAACATGTATGAAAATGTCATATTCTTTTCTGAGAGTCTGTCCTCTCTTCCAAAATATGCTTGCATGTCTGTTTATAGATAAGATATTAGGTATTAGTAACGGAAATTACACCTTATACCCGACATCCAATATATAAAGTAACCTGAGTGTTAATGGGCCAAGCACCTACACTAAACTGTCCCTTCTTTCAGTTTGGTGAAGTTTCACCGCAGTCAGTAAAAGTGGCCGGCATTGGGTATTTCTGAAAATCAGGCTGCTTTTATTCAAACATCTCTCTGGTACCCTCATCCCACTGGCTACAATCCCATTGCCAAAGTCCTGTGAGAAATGGAAAAAGACTGCAAGTGCTGGCACCTCCTAAGTCCCTGGGCCAGCCTGTAAGTGACATTGCTCTTACTCCCTTCTGCTTGTTTCCTCAAACAGGGAGGGAGCTATTTATTTTTTCCCTTTGACCACCAATGAATGAAGAAAGTAATTTCAGTGGGAGTGAAACTCAGCTTTATGTGAGTGAAACTCCCTACAGATTTGTATCTAATTTCCTGAGCATTTTTGTTTGCTTTTTTGTTTGTTTCTAGTGAAACAAATGGAAGGATTTTAGAAATATTGAAGTTCGGTTTCCAAGTTTCACAAATAAACTCTTTCCTATCTTACATGACGGAGCATTTCTTTTTAACAGCTTTCAAAATTAAGCTCTTGAGTTGTCATTTTGAAGCCACTTTTCCCATTCAAAAACCGATCTCGATTTGAAGAGCAGAGGAAAAACAGAATGCTTTTGCAGCCCACCTGAATAAAACTTAACATTTCAAAACAAGTATTATAATTACAGTGTAAACAGATGCCCACAGAAACAAACTCCATCACAACCAAAGTGGAGAGGTCTGCCAAGCCCTACAGCCTTCGCTGTGTGTCTGAGGTGACGCCCAGGGTGGCAGAGCTGTGAGGATGGAGCTAAAGCTGGTCCTTCTTATACTTCTACTCGCCCATCTGCACTTTCTGCTCCGTTACAATCTCTGCTTGTGCCTGTGATGTTGCCGCACAACGCTCAACACAGCCAGCTGTGCTGTAGCATTGTGAGGTGATGTCCTCTCATCGACAGAAATACAGATGGTCTCCTGTGAAACTCAAGGTCCTCTACAACTCTTTCCTACTCCTGCCGTAGCGTGTTGCAACTCGACCTTACAATGCATAAATGTTTCACTCTTTCAACCCCAAATCCATAAAGAAAATACTGTTCCTGTTGTAGCTGGAATTTAACTGAGGATCATAGTTTCACATTTTGAGTTAGGTCCATTTCTCAAAGTACAGCTGGAGCAGAGGGTCACTGGCTGCACCTTTTTGTTGGGGTATTTACTCTGACATGCAGGTTTTAGTCCCTGCTTTGTAAAGCTAGATAACTTAAAAAGCAAGCTGATAGTGGAGTTTAGTTGGTTTTACCAAAAAAAATGACTCCTTCCTCTGCTGGAAATCTTAGCAAAAGCTGTACTTGGTTTTCAGGGTGAAACCACAGGAAGAACACTGCCCAAGCCTAATGCTAACCAGTGCATATCTAAGATGTTGTGTATATTTTTGAAACCTGCTTAACATTTGTAGAGGTCTCGCCATTCCCAATAATACAAAAAGCATTTCTGAAAATGCCCTTTTGCTTCCTTATTTGCCTTAAAGCTTTGACAACAATTTAAATGCCTTGTGGAAGATACAAAAGTATGAGTTTGCATATTTATAAGGAATTCTGCCAAGACTATCCCAGCCAAGTAATTTGTAACTTGGTTCTTTGGGTGACAAAAAGATATCAGGTGCTAGTTGTGTAATTTCCTGTGTACCATTGCTGTAGGAACTGGCATGAGTCACTATATGATAACCCAGAGGAAATTATTTCTTGCTATTAATAAAACAAAATCAAAAAATACACCAAGAAGGTACCTTCTGTAGTTTATATTTTAACCATAAAGTTGCAAACAAGTAACCACATTTTGTTTTCATAATGCCTTTCTCCTCAAAGATGAAGAAATTCTTGCATTAAGTCTGGAAAGACACTGTAGTTTTGACAGGTGCTAATTCCACTTGGCCACAGAACATCCTGGCACACCAGGACTTTTCCAAACTGCTGTCTTTGTGCTCACCAGAGCTAAAATAGAGACATGGAATTGATTTTCCAAGGAAATAGCAAAATGGATTGAACAATTTTTGAACTATTTGGAAGCAATGAGTGTGACTGTTGTTCTTATTGTCTCAAAAGGACTCAGATTATAACATGGTGGCAGTGAAATATGATAGCTGTAGAAACAAAGCATCCACAAGGATAAGAACACACCTACTTATGGCAAATCTCCATAGAGCCTTTTGCCTTCAATATTACTTGAGCTGATGTTTACTACATCGATTTATTACACCCCCAAAAAGCATTTTTGGCAAGTTCCTCTTATGTTGTCATCACATTATCCTGAAAAGGGAAAAGTATCACTAAAAACTGAAGTGCTTTAAAAAGATGTTTTATGACAATCTTTGACAAAGTACAGACATCCAAGTAATTCATATTTTTAATTGCAACTAATAAGAGAAAACCAGAAAAGTTTAGCAATTAAGAGGGATTTTTTTCCTTAACTCCCTTTGAAAACAAATTCTGCAGTGAAAAATCCTGTGAGAGAAGAAATGATAAATGAGGAGCTGATGACATTTTTTTTTTCTTTAGCCTTGTAGTTTGGGATGTTTGATATATGAAAGACAAAGCAATATCCTCAGCATTTTAGATGACAACTTTTCCACTGTCCAAATACAACTGAGGGGGATGTGTGATGCTGCATTGACTACTGGAGAGGGAATAAATAAAAAAGGCACATAATCCTTTTGCTAATCAGGTCTCAAGATATTTGGTCCCAGCTCTTACACAGGCTCATTACATGTGACCTTGTACAAAGTACATGGTATAAAATTTTCCAACACTCACATCCTCAAAGTCCTTAAATCAGTGGAGTGAGAAACCTAAATTCTTTTTAGAAATGCATCAATAAAAGTTAGAAAAAGTAAGTTCCTAGACTCAGACAATCTGCAGAAATGTCTCTTTGTTCTTACCATCACCTTTAGCTGTATCTCCTGTATACTTCGTATCTACTTGCACTATGATCTCCCTTCACCAAAGCAGGTGATTGAACAAGGACAAGCAAAATGAGGTGATGGTCCTGCTCTATGCATCACTCTATGCATTAACTGTGCAGCAACACAATTCTGTGAGCTCTGGAGTTTCATTCCCCGCCTTGTCTTGTGTGTGCCTGGCTTGGTCTTAAAGAAAGTACAAACTCTGACTCAGAACTTCCTATGGCTGGAGTACAGAAAAGGTCTCCTCTCTAATCCCTTTCCTCTCGGTTTGGAACCTCTTCAGTTTGGGATCTCTGATACTCAATACTACGGACCTTCAGGCTGCCAGGTTTTACTCATATGGGGCATTTACAGACTTCATCTTGGTGCCCATTGCCACAAAACTTTTTGGAATTTCATGATTCTTACTACCTTGTCACTTCTCACCAATTTGACTGAAACTGGGCAATGGTTCAAAAATTATTACATACACATACACACACTTAATACGCCTTATAATGCTCCAGGAGAGCAACCTAAATAATAATAATAACAATACTAATCAGGAGTGTCCAAAGAAGGAATACTTTCAGAGCAAGGAAAATTGGAAAAAAGACACAATCATACTAATATAAATGTTCTGTCATAAAATGATGAAATTGCAAAACAGCAAGGCAACATTATTGACTTGGTGGGGGTCTGATAAATATGAACTTGCTGTCTGTGACTAGGAGAAAAGAAAAACAGAATTCTAATTCTTTTTCGATCTGGATGGGTCCAATGTATATTTTGTCAACTGCCATCAAGATACTTTGAAATTTTATTGGGAGGTCATGATGGCACAGCATAAGAATAAAGGATATGAAGCATAAAATCCTTTCTAATTGCATTCAGATTATCGACATCAGTATCTCTAATCATTTCAGGATGTTAAAAAAAGCAAATAAATGCCACACTCTCAAAATGTAAAAAAAAAAAAAAAAACCCAAACCCAAACCAGGAAAGTTTTCCAGGCTGCGTGGCTAAACTACAGATGTTCAGCAGTATAACAGATACAAATTGATTGCATAGGTCGACAGAAAATCTCGATCGAGGAAACAGGTCATACGCAACACTGTCCTGAATGGGAACACGTATGCAGAAGTATCTGATCTTGATATTGAAGAAGACAGTGACAAAACTTCAAAGGAAGCAGGACTTCAGAGAAAGCAGCACTGGAGCCAACATTACACAAGGCATCAAATTAATTTTTAATAAACTGTTTGTGGATCAATCACTCTCTCAGATTTAAGTTGTCACCAGTGATACACCCACTGCAACAGTGGTTCAGATGTTCCACAACATTTATGATTCCTATAGAAAGTGTTAATGTAGTGTGCTTTACAATGACCAATATAGAGCCCTTTATGAGGGATACTGTAGTGGGA
>VXBO01004704.1:9501-22812 GCA_013400135.1 Rhinoptilus africanus
CCGGACACCAACTGGATTTAACTCCATTCACCACCACTCTCTGGGCATGGCCATCCAGCCAGTTTTTTACCCAGCGAAGAGTACACCTGTCCAGGCCATGAGCAGCCAGTTTCTCCAGGAGAATGCTGTGGGAAACGGTGTCAAAAGCTTTGCAAATATCCAGGTAGATGACATCCACAGCTTTTCCCTCATCCACTAGGTGGGTCACCTTATCACAGAAGGAGATCAGGTTTGACAGACATGACCTGCCTTTCATGAACCCGTGCTGACTGGGCCTGATCACCCTGTTCTCCTGCATGTGCCGTGTCATGGCACTGAGGATGATCTGTTCCATGAACAACATGAGAGACAGAACAGCAGGATTTAGGCTTGAAAACAATTTGAAAAAGAAACACTCTGGATTTTTCAAAGGATATTTTGGACTATGGGCACACATATCTTAATTTGTTTTAACTTCATCCAGCTCTTTTAAAGTTTTAGCTTTAGGTGACAATCTTCTAAATCAACACCAGTTACGTAAGTCGTATTGTTGCTCTAATTTCAGCGAAAGATTTCACATATAATAGTTTTCTAGAGTGGGTGAAAGTATTCATAAAGGATATTTTTTTTCTTATCATAACAGATGTATTGGCGATGCTTACTCTTAAAACACCATTAAAGTCACTGGTTATTCACAGAAATGTTCTTAGATTACTTTAAGATGCTTTAACTCCTTACAGCTGGAGTTCTTGCATGACCCATGGTAGAAATCTCTATGTGTATATGTGTGTGTGTGTAGATAGATTCAGAAACAGCCTTGAGCAATGTTCTTTCTGAAAGTATGAGCAATGCTTAAAAACATATTTTGCTCCCATTTGGATAGGTTGTTACTTTGATTTTTTGCTTGTCTGAGAATTTGAAAGGCACTCAAAGAGGCTACAGTATAAAATATTTAGCAGCTTAACTTTCAGATAGCTTCCTTATGTATCACCAGCAAACTTTTTTGAATGATAGATGTCACTATCCTAATTCAATAAGGAAGCAAACAGAATATTTTTACAATGATCTTAATTAATGAACAGACTCCAGACATTCCCAGAATTGGAGTAGCACAACCACTACACATCAGATCCACTGTATCAGGAGGTTGCCTCAGAGTGCTTGTTTATTTTCTTCAACTTTTCAGACATTAAAGAATCAGAACATTGGCAAATGCACAGCAATATCTTATAGCAATGGGAAACAGATATGATTAGGATCTAAGAAGGAAGGGAAATGGTAATTTTTAGTCAGACAACAAACTACTGCTACTGTATTTTCTTAAGTAAAGACAGAAGATGAAATATTATAAATACTAAGAGAAAAGGTAAGGATTGATTCTCATCTTACCTCTGACTTAAAGTTTTAAGGTAAGCACTTAAAAAGAATTTAACTGTGACCAGGTGAAATATCCTATTAATGCATTACTGAGACAAGCCACATGATTAGAATTAACACATACTTAAATAATCTGTTGAATTAAGCTTTAAGTCTTAAATACACAGTGATTTAATAGTCACATTCAATAGCAAAAAGCTTTGTTTGAAGACAACCTGGAGGAAAACTGGAAGACACATTTCTTAATGGAAACCAGGCAAAATTATACAGATGCCGGAAGCATAGTTCTACTTTCTAATTAAGGCCCCTAATTACTCAAACTGTTCTGTATAGTCATTTTCCTTTCCTTCCTATAGTGCTGGGAAGTCACAGGGGGATCTGCTCACATCCATCAGCTTGCTGCATTCACTTCTGAAATATGGCATAGCCTACAAAGAAAGACAATTGTTTCTGGTTTCTAATTAGTATCACAATTGGAAATACTAGCTTTTTGCTGCTTTCCAATCCTGCTTCTGGCTTCAGACCACATTGCTAGAGTCAGTGATTGCTGCCAGAAAACAATGCCAGGAGGTGTCAAAACAAGTATTCGGTAGCTAGTGCAGGAATAGAATAGATGCTTTTTCCAGGAAGATAAGATTGTGGCCATACTGCAGCACTAAATAGAGAAGGGTCCCTTCTGATAAAGGGGCTAACACAAATTAAAGGAGGAACTATTTGCTCAGCAAGGTGAAGAAGTGACAGAAAGGAACTGGAAGCAGTGAACAGATACAGGTAATTACAAGGGCTGCAGCAAGAGGCAAATCTTCATTACTCTTTTGTACAAGTTTTAATCAGAGCTTGTAGGTAAATAACTGATTTTGGTTGTTCTTGAAAGTTATAATTCAGAAGCCTCTTTTGAAGGTGACCGCTTGCAGAACAGTTTTAGAAAATGTTTTTTTCTTGTTTTGTCCGATTTACCTTTGGGTCTTCTCAGAAAGGAAGTCAGAGGTAGGTGTTGAACCTGTATTTTTAACTTCCCCTCTGGTTTTCTGTGACTGTGGGTACCTACCCTATGGAGTCCATTCTTCTGTGTCTTTGGTGCTAAGAATCTTTTTTTTTTGACTCCTTGAGGAATTTTGTGATAAAGGGCCTTACTTCTAGGCTTTAAGTTGGACGTAAATGTAAGCTGAGCATTGAGCTGCTTATCAGTAAGCACATGGTACTCAAACGTCTGTGTATGCAGAGGCATAGATGTAGCTAATGAGGGAAATGCACAGCACTTGCTGTGTCTAAGTGCCTCCAAAACTAGTGAGCAGTTGTGTAAGGGCTTCTCAGTTTGCTTTGGACCTCATCTGTTAGAAGTAGTTGAAGTCCCAGGTTAGGGGCTTTCTGTCATTTCTAGAATATTCTCATGTTGGTTTTGTGTGGGACCCGCCTGATGCAACTTCCTGCAACATGCTCAGCTAGCTGTAAGTCACCACTGCAACCTCAGAATGAGTTTGGGAGTGGTGTAGGTGCTCAGCTGGTGATTTGAGTTTGTTGTGACTTCGTGAGCGCTGTGTGTCTCAGGGACACCTGCAACTGTGCAACCTGAGTTAATTAGCAATCCTTGGCCAGAGAGCATCTCCAGAGACTGATCAGAAAATGATCAGGGCTGCACTTATGCAAGTACTTGGAGAAAACGCACTGTGTGATGGCACTTTCAGTTCCTGACACTATGGAATGCCTGTATGCTCCTGTGTGCTGTGTTGACTGGCTTTTACGAGGTAGTAACAATGGAGGTGGGGTGGTGAAGCGGTGGTAAGGAAGATGCCACAGCAGAGACCTACTGCTTTAAGGAAGTGATCCCAGATGTAGAAGAGGAACTCTTACTTGCGTTGCTGTTACATGCTCCAGGAAACTTTCAGAACAGCAAATTATTCAGGGCATGCTGTGGCCTTATTTTTTGTCATCATTTATCAGCTAGGCATAAGCCCTTTAATAACAACCATCTGGAGTTTTTGGTGTTGTGAGCAACAATATCTTTTCTTTATGTGCCCCAGTCAAGAGAAGCATAATTGCATATGCTTTGAAGTGGAAATAGAACCGATGTGTCTATAGCTTATAAATGCTGACGGCACAGAGCAAAGTTTGCATGCACGGAAAGCATTGTGTCTCTGTCTGGAAATCAGCTGGTTTGGTGATTCCCGCTTAGGGGAGAATCTCCAGGAGAGAGCGCCTTATTCCTGGAAGGAGGGAAGTGGAGCATACAAATCCAATGCAGATAGTATCCAGCATTCTTTTTTTGGTGAAAATAATGATTAATTCAAGCCCTGGTTTGGTATAATTACTGCATATCAGAGAAAGTGGGAGTGGATAACTTCCAGTATATCTCTGACAGAAGTCTACTGAGTTCTATTTCCATAGCTGGCAATTGTTGCGCTAGCGTGTATATGAAAAGCTTGAGAAAATCTCTGCTTTTCGTTTTACTTTTAATTTCTTCCTCCCTTAGAAATGACATATAACCTAGTTATGGCATCCAATTTGATGTCTCCTGCGAAAGACAACCTTCTCTCTTAGGAAATTGTGAAGAGGGGTTTTTTTTGTAGTTGTTGCTGTTGCTGTTTTTTTTCTGAGATATAATGAAATCTGATCAAAACTGATAGATGAAGTTACAGGATAAGAACAAGTTCAAACTGATGAATCATGAATAATAGTTTAGAAGCTTTTATCTTAGTGACTATTATTGATTTTTTTAATTAATGTAATTGACTAGAAGGTTCTATAAATCTTTAATTGTTGTCTTTATTAATGATAATTTGGATGTTAAAGTGAAGAGCTTTTTGGGTATCACCTCAGCATTTCATTTAAAATTAGTGAACAAAAAATGTAGGCTATTTCCATCCCACTTATTGCTCTTGAAATGGCACCTCACAAGAATTACTACTGGCTTGCTACAATTATAGGTGCAACTGATTTTACTGGAGTAATGGTTTTTGGTGCTTTTGAAGTGAAGAAACTGAATTATTCTCAGCTCGGTGTTGTCAGTGTTTCTCTTTGGCAGGTCAATAATGCCACAGCTGTAGCAGCAGTAATGGCACACTGGACTTTCATGAGGACTTTCATGTATGTGGTACTGCCTCGCTCCCAGGATGCCAGAAATGGCAATTCTTGTTTGTGCTGGAGAGAGGTGGTAGGTCGTCTGCTCCAGATGGGCAGTTCTCGCTTCCTGTGTTAGAAACCTGGAGGCTTATCAAAAGGGTCCCTCTTTACTAGACTTGTAAGCAAGTGATCAGTCCTTACCTAGGATTAGGGTGTGGCAAGGGACTACATTTTAGGGACTCCAAAAAGAATGGCAAGAATAATTCAGACAAAGAGAGAAGGCAGCTGGCCACGTTATCTAACATTTTCCAAAAAATGGAGGTCTGATCAAATCCTTTGTGAGAATTAATAACTAGAGGCAATCTCTCGCTTACCTCAGATTAAATTCTTTCCAGGCTTGACAATTAGCTTTTAACACACCACTGTACACATATTTTTTTTAAGATGTATATGTTTTTTTGATTGATTTTGATTACACTTTTGATTTCTTACTCCTAAAATACTTTGAAACAGTTTTATAAGAGCATTGGCATATTATCTTTCCTGACAGTGCTAGAAAAGCAATCCAAAGTTGACAGTAGCACAGCAGGTAGGGGAATCAAGGAGGCAGACAGCTCATATTAATGAGGACCAGGTTCACCCTGTGTGGGAAGATTATGAGAGGAGAAATACAAATTACCAGACGTTAGCATTATCAGCAAGTGTCCGGTAGCTGAAATTCAGGAGCAGGTTTTGAACAATGATACTTTACTCTTTTGGTAGCAGTCATTAGCTGTCAGTAAGGGGCAGCTCATTAAAATAAGATATGATGATCATGGGTATATAGACAAACACAACTACATCTTATAAACAGTGGCATGCAAATAACATAAAAGATAGTGTTTTCTTTTGCAATGTCTCTCCAGGTTGCTTATCTGAATTGTCATTTTTCTGTCCAAGACTCTTAAATTAAGCTTTTACTTTAACCATCAATGCCTCAACGTCCAAGTGGCAACCAGTGGCATTCCTCAGGGGTCAGTACTGGGATCGGTGCTGTTTAACATCTTTGTCAGGAACCTGGCCAGTGGGATTTATTGCACCCTCAGTAAGCTTGCTGACAACACCAAGCTGTGTGAAGCAGTTGACACGGTGAAGGAAAGGGATGCCATCTAGAGAGACCTAGACAAGCTTGAGAGTTGGGCCCATGCAAAGCTCATGAAGTTCAAACAGGCCAAGTGCAAGGTTCCTGCACCTGGAATGGGGCAAGCACAGATAGAGATTGGGTAGAGAATGTAATGAGAGCAGCCCTGAGGAGGACTTGGGGATGTTTGTTGATAAGAAGCTCAACATGAGCCAGCAACATGCACTCTAAGCCCAGAAAGCCAACTGCATCCTGGGCTGCTTTGCAAGAAGAGTAACCAGAGGTGAATCTCCTCCCCTACTCCACTCTGGTGAGACCCTACCTGTAGTACTCTGTCCAGCTCTGGTGCCCCCAACATAAGGACATGGACCCATTGGAGCAAGTCCAGAGGATGGCCATGAAGATGATGAGATGGCTGGAGCACCTCTCCTATGAAGACAGGCTGAGAGAGTTGGGGAAGCCTGTTGAGAGCCTGGAGAAGAGAAGGCTCCAGGGAGACCTTATAGCAGCATTCCAGTACTTAAAGGGGGCCTACAGGAAAGATGAGGAGGTAATCTTTACCAGGGAGTGTAATGATAGGATGAAAGGTAAGTGTTTAAAACTGAAATAAGGGAAATTTAGATGAGATATTATGAAGAAATTCTTTATTGTGAGGGTGGTGAGCCGCTGAAACAGGTTGCCCAGGGAGGCTGTGGATGCCCCATCCCTGCAAGTGTTCAAGGCCAGGCTGGATGGGGCTTTGAGCAGCCTGGTCTAGTGGGAGGTGTCCCTGCCCATGGCAGGGGGGTTGGAACTAGATGATCTTTAAGGTCCCTTCCAACACAAACCATTCTATGATACTATTATTTTTAAAACTTTGTGCCATTTAATTCCCAGTGCTTAATGCAGCAATGGGAGGAAAATAACTTACTAGATTTCACTATTGAACCACAAATAGAAATATTACATTTTCAAGAGAGTGGTCTTTGAACTTTGGAAACTAATATATAATGAAACACAGAAGGTAAGTAGAAGTGTCCAAGGGTCCTTTTTGTTTTTGCAAGCTGTGATTCCATATCCAGGCTATCAAACTGTGTCTTCTGCCCACTTCAAAAAGAACAAAGCACCTGTTTTATGTTCTAGCAATCTCTGAATTTGCATGTGACACTCATTGGAAAGGGTAATATGCAATTGGCTTGTGAATAATTATTCTTTTGGGTTATTTTTTAAGGAAAAAAAAAAAGACATTCAGCTGCCACAGTAAGAGACTAAAGATGACATAACTGTGTATTAATACCTGCATTGTAAATTCAGCCGTTCCCTAGTGAATACTTTGTAGACAAATGTAGTCAGAAAAATCAGGAATGCTTGAAATAATATCCATTTTACCTTAGTTTTGAAGCCCTAACTAATGGGACCAGTTCTCGCTGAATAAACCTGAAGTCACTGTAGCATTCTGTGTGAAGGTTGGATAGCCCATAAGCCTTGGTTTGAGCTCTGTCTGAGGCTACAGCATCCCAGCTGGCCCCAGCTTGCTTGGAGATTCCTCCTGCTTGCATAGACTGGAGTTGAGACACAATCAAGAGTGTGCTCCCTGGGAATATAATTGGACTGAAGTGTGGTTATGCACTGTGCAAATTAATCTTTCATGATGGTTGCTGAAGTGCAGGACAAAGTGCTTGCTTCATTGATTTGACACAGGACATACTATTCTCACCACTGTATGATGCATTCTATGAAGTAAAGGACAGATGATTGGTCCTGGCAGGAGAGATGTTCACAAAGTGCCTTTCTTCCAGCTCCCTGCCCCATCTCTGCTTTTGAATTGAGTCTTCTCAGTGGCAACTGCATCACAAAAGCTGCTGCTAATACAAGATTAAAGACAGGAGGCCCCCTTTCTGCTGTATAAGTGGGTCCTGTATTCTATCTGTACACAATCATTTGGTATATGCAGAATGGCTTCTCAAGTTCAAGTTGAATTTGGGAAACCATATTTTCCACTGCATTCTGAACGCAATTTTTGCCATTCTATTTCTTTAAATCTGCTGCTTCCCAAAAGTCCATTCCAACTATACTTGAACAGATGTTTCTTTGTGCCCTATCTAGTAATTTTCACCAGTGTAAAACTGCTGATTTTGATAGTATTGGTAAATAATGGGGGAGGGGGAGAAAAATATTCTTGTCAAGGAAAACTTATTAAGAAAAAACATTTTCTCTTACTTAATTGATAAAAGTCAGCAGGAGTTTGCATTTTTTTAATATCTACATGTGTGTTTTTCTTATATTTTTTCATTATAAGTCTCATTTTAAAAGTTCTTATGGAAAATGTTTAGATCATTTTACATACACAGAACTGGAAAATAGAACATCTACACAAATATAACAAACTGCAAAGTAGTCACAGAGACTACCTTTAGCTTAATGAACTAATCTGTGTATTCAGTAAGGAAGGAGTATGAAAGAGAAGGTATGTGTTGCGGATGGTAGGGAAAATGTTATGTTTGTGTTAGGTTTTATTTTTTTGAATTCATCTAGACAAACAAACAAAAAACCACAAACAAAAAAAAAAGGCCAATAAACCAAACCCTGAACAGCCTTCTCTGTGGACTGTAGGTAAGCCAGAAAATCTTTGAGAGTCCTTGTCATATTGCCTTATTTCAAGACCAAATTAGTATGAAAGTAGTTATGATACTGACTGTAAATATGTTTTCACAGGCATGACTGAACTTGAATATATGTTAGTGTGAAGCATCTTTCTAAGGAAGTTTGGTGTCTGCAACATTACCCACTTGTTACCCTTGAGTCTTCAGTAAAAATATAAAATAAAATGATTGAATACTTTTCTGTTGAAAGATGTTTAAAATGGGATTTGTAACTGTCATGTTGAGATTTCTTATTGTACATGACTGATTTGAGATTTAATAATATTTCCAACAGCATAGCCAACAGGGAAGTAAAAAATGTTTTTGCGCATAAACTGAAAAATGGTTTTTTGCTTCAAAGTGCTAAGTGTCTCTGTAATTGTATCAAATTGAAATACTGCTGCAGCTACAGTAAGATTGTGTAATGAAGCACAACTGATTATGCTATAGTTTTCCTAATATTAACATTATTATTCAAATGCAAATACTTGTGTATCTTATGGGGTATGTAGTAATGAAACTAATTTCTTTTATCTTCTGAGTGCTGTGTCTTTTAATTCAACATTTGGTATTAGATCATATTTTCAGATACCAGAGAGAAAAGTGCCTGCTTTAAAGTAATAAATTTTAAGGTCAGAAAGGGACCATAGACTATTAACCAGCAGCTCCTGCATTCAAGCACAGCGGCTCAAAGAGAGAAATTATTTTCAATAGCTGGTCCTTACAGATCCAATCTAATAGAGAATTGAATAACTTCCTCAGTTTTCATGCTAATTGCCTACGCATCCACTTTTTTCTAATTTTCTTGCTTCTGTGTGTGTGTGTCCCCTTTTACCTAGACAGAGCTGTGCAGCTGAATAATTCTCAGCTGTGAGGTTGGTCTCTCATTTGTCCTACTTTCTTACCTATTAGCTGTACTCATACTTGTGTCTGGAAGGGAAGGGAGGCTTCTACGGGGTACATTTGTCTGTACTTGTGAACCTAAAACATGACAGAAATCTAGCCATCTAAACAGTCAAATGTGTAAAAACTCCTACCCTAATACAAAGACCAGAGAAATGTGTCCATTCTGAGTGTTTTCACATGATGGTTGGAAGTCTTGGATAATCAGTAAATACCATGTGCGCTTTAGTGTCAAACATGCAAATAGGTGTCTGGTTCCCAGAGCAGAGGAATGAAACCTGCAGGAGGCCACTGAAGTCTCTGTTGTGGGGGAGGTTGTGCTGGTAGGGAAGAGTTCTGTGCTTTGGGGCAGATGGATGTGGGATGCTGACAATGAGTCAGAGTCCATGTGTGGGTGTGAAGTGCCTAGACAAAGCCATTGGGGAAATAGCATGGGTGAGCCTCAGGTACCTTGGAGTCAGGGTTTAATACAACCTCTCAATAAGGAGCAGTGACTGAAACCAAATGAGATCTGCTTGTTTCTTGACAACTGTTTCAGTTGACATTACTTGAAGGTTTGGGTGTTTTAATTAGATTTTTTATATTTTTTATTTTATTTTTTTGGCTATTCTTGGATGGGAAAGAAGGAAAATAAATAACTGTTTTGGTAAAATAAATATTTACTTTTCTTTCTATTCACTGCTGGGCTTCTCTTCTTGCATATTCACTTTCATGTGCCAGATTCCTCTCTTGAAATCTCATGGACAAGATCACAGCAAATTTTAATGCTTTACTGTTCGATTGTAGCAGTGAAAAAGCCCATTTTGCCCACCTCTTCTTTGCTTATGGGTGGAAGGGCTGGGACAATGTAGTCAAAAGTTCCTTGATGCAGTGACCACTAAAAGCTGCCCCCCTCCGTCTTCCTCTCCTTCTGAGCCATTGCACTGCACGCAATGCTCAATCATCAAACAGAAGATGTTCTTCAAAGCTATTGCAAAATAAAATAAAAATCCATGGTGTCTTTCAAATGTGTTTATTGTCCCAGAAAGCAAGGGTGCTTGAGCTTTGCTTTTATTGTGTCTGATTCTTCTCTAGAATAAAACATAGAAACTGAAACGTTGTATTTCGATGAAAGAAAATGAGTGAGTATGCTACATTCACATTTCACCCCCACAAGAGCTATGGAATTACTGTAGGGGAGGGGGATCCATAACAGGGAGTTTGGTTGGTTGGTTTGGGGTTTTTTTTTGTTGTTTTGGGTTTTTTTAGGAATTTATAGAGTACCCTCTTACAATTTTTTGGAGAATTTTCTCTAAAGGCTTCCACTATAGGGTAGGCAGTTAAAAATGGTCATTTTCATTCCTTTTCAGCTTAAATGGAAGGCAAATAAAGGTGTAGTAAGGAAGATCTACAGCTACTATAGTGGGGAGTGGATGAGCAGATATAATTTATATAGGAAAGGCAGAATCTTTTGCAGCTTTATAGACTGTGATAGCTCCACTACTGCATGTACATCTTTTGGGAATCTGACTCCCAAGAAGCAGGTGCAGGAGAAGTTGGTTTAGTGAAAAAAACTATGAAGTGTTGACAGTTGAACAGAACATGTAATAATCTCTTAGAATAGCTGCAGAAGAGTATTGAACTTGGCTTTTTGTGTGCTAAAAACCTAACAATAATGAAGACATTTTTTACTGAGAGCTTGTGTCAATGTACGATCATACGGCTTCTCTGTATTTATCATTAGGAAGTCAAGTGCAAGTATAATCACTTTAACCATAAGCAGTGATAGCATAAACCAATTTATTAGTAAATCTTCATCTGATTAACTTGTATCACCCTTGTCCAATGCATTATGCTATATATAGATTCTGTGTTCAAGGATAATCACCGGCATCTGAGTTTTCACTATTAATAACTGTAAGGGGCAAGTAGATGGTATGTGCTAAAATGAGGCAATATGCTTCTGGTTTTTCCTTTGAATTTGTGTAGTGCATCTATTGAAAGTAAGATATAACATAGTTTATCCTTTTCTTTTGCAAGTTATCAGTTATATGTACACAGTTCAATAGTTCTGTTATCTTGGCTTATGCAGTGGGAGAGTTATTAGATGTAAGTATCTTGTTGGAAACATTGTTTGTCTTCTATGAACAACACCTTCCAGAAACATATTCATTCTTTTCTTTGTTCACTTTCAGTTCCACCTGTGTGATCTCTTGGTGTGGATAAACTTATCTTAAATACATTTAAGTATTATTTCCACCTTACAATATTCAGAAATTTGGGGTTTTTAGGCTTCTTCAAATTATACAGAATACCCCTACATTCTCTTATATGAGTCTGTATGTAATCTGATTTTTTAAAATGTCTTCCCCTTCCTTTTGTCATTAGTTATTATATTGTCCTATCTTATCTCAGAGCATCCTGGATATTTCAATTTATCTCTGTCCCCATGTCCTGCATCACACATTAAAGCATTTTTAGGAACTCGTATACTGCAGAACTGGATTGAGCATCTCACCTGTTAAACATTGCAGAGTGTATGTACATTAATATTGTGGTTAGGATAAGAAGTCTGGCTTTTTAAGAAAGTCTTCCTATTGTCCCCACTAAGCTGCACTTTTTGTTTTGCATCCTGACTTAGTTCTGGGGTGAATGCATTGGGTTACTTCTGCATGAAGCTGAATCAGAAGGTGTCCTTCAGGTGCTGAAGGGAATTCAGTCCACAGGTCTGGAGTCTCTAGTGAAAAGCAAAGCCCTCAAAATGCATATCATGTGGATTTTAGGTCCCCAGCTACAACCAGTTCATTCTTTCTCTGGACTCCCACTGCACTGTGATAATATAGACATATTTTTGCACTCTTCTCCTTGTTTCTGCTTCATGACTGATGATCAGTATTGACAACTTAGACTTTAGTTACCTGGAAGCACCCAAATAGGGCTTTTGAATATTGTACTTTTGCATTTAGAACTTAAGTGCTAATTAATATATTGGACGTTATATGGAAAGTCTGTCAGAGAATAAAACTCAGTGATATTCCTTTGCCAGACAAAAGCAATAACAGAAATAACAAGGGTATGAAAATATAAAGCAAGAAAAATATGTTCTTTCTTATGTTCCTGAAGTTTATATTCTCATCTGCACTTCTGATTTTATTATAGTGGGGTGTTTTTTTTAATTTATGCTAAGTCAGGAACTTTGTGTGTATGTAAAATGCAAAAGAAAAGTTATAGAAGAAAGAATAAATGTGTGAAAAATTGCTACTCATTGTTTCTCACTTTAGATCTGCCAGAAGAAAAACATCTGAAAGGTGGGTTGGTTTCTGGTAGTTTACATAAAATTATCTACAAATGTTACACTGATCTCAAATACAGTCCAGTGACACAGAAAACTACATTGGAAGTAACTGAGGTGTTTGTTTTACTTATGTGTTCCCCTCAGTTTCTTTGAACAAAATGCTCCCTGTAATTTATTTCACAATAGTCTTCAGGTCAAAAATCTCTCGTCATTCTGGATAGGAGGTCTAATTTTACATTTAGATACATTCTAAGAACCTTCTTTTGTTTTTAATAAATGTTCTGTAGGTGTCTGGAAACAGATGTTAANTGATATTCTATAGATTTTTCTAGTATAAGTGATTAAATGGAGAAAAGTCGATTCTGGAAACCAGTTCAGGAATCTTCTTCAGCACATATGATTTTCTGTGCATGAACAATGAAAGAAAGAGTGAGTTCAAAAAGTAGTATCACATTGACTATAAATCAGCTTCTCCAGGTACTTAATCTCATTAACCGGTGAAGACAGTTCATTAGATTATGCAAATAAGGTAAAGTCACACGTGCTTCCAAATGCAATACCAGCCTTGGGCCTTGATTGAGGTTCATTGCTATAATGTTGTGCTTCGAGATTCAGCTCTGTTGGTTTCTGTTGACATTCAGTGTGGTGAAGAATGTCCTGGGCTTTTCAGGATGAGCCTTTAATGAGCCAGGGAGCACTACTACTGTCAACGTAGTCATACAATAGTCCTTGCTACAATGGAAGAAGGACTCTTCATGGAGCTGTGTCTGAAAATAATCGAGACACATCAAGCAAGCAAAGTGAGCAGAAGCTTTTTGGCACAGTATGTCTGAGCTCTCACCTGACATTGATTTAAGAAGATAAGTAATGGCTCCTAACTGAAAGTAATTTAGCATCTTTCCCTAGAGTAAAAGGATGTTAAGTACACTCACCAGAAAGCCTGCGAAAGTCACTACTTAATAATAAGAAATTGATTT
>VXBO01004724.1:0-17942 GCA_013400135.1 Rhinoptilus africanus
GCGGGGCCGTCCCCATTGGTCAGTGCGGCGCGCTCTCTCGCTCTCATTGGCCAGCCGGGGCGCGGGGCGGGGGGCGTTGCTAGGCGACGCGCTGAAGCGGGGCCTGGCCGCCATGTTGGCGGATCCCGGCGGCGGGCGGGGGTGTGCGGGCCCTCATCCCTCCGCTGTCTCCCTCCGCAGCTGCCGCGCTGGAAGCGGAGCCGGCGGGAGCTGCTGCAGTGCCTGGAGCGGTTCCTGCGGGCGCTGGTCACCGGGGAGCCGCTGTCGGCGCCCCCCGCCGCCGAGCAGGGGGGCTGGGAGCGGTTCCTGGCCTGCTGCCGCGGGCAGGGGCTGCTCGCCCCGCAGGAGCGGCGCGGCTGCCCCGAGACGCCCGCAGCCACCCCCGGGCCGCTCTATCTCGTCTTGGACGACAATTTCTACTACCAGAGCATGAGATACGAGGTGTACCAGCTGGCTCGCAAATGTAATTACTCTTTGTCCCTACGCAGAAAAACGCTTTCACTTTTGTTGGAAGTTCAGCGCGCTTGAGCTGCCTTTAAGTGCTCTGAGTATTTGTTATTCTTAATTGCTGGATTCCTGCAGTATAGGGAGCATCGTCTTAACTTTATTAGTGTATTATTAGAAATAGATAAGTCACTTTAAGCCTTTCTTACGCACGTTGATCTCGGAAATTACTACTTGAGCAGCCTTGAAGGTAGAATTGTTTGTGTTCTCTTCAGGTTTGTATTCTTTTCAGGCTCAGAACTGGCGTAGCAGTTACTTTCCTGTAAAGCCTTTCTCATGCGTGTTGCTCTCAGGAATATTTGGTTGAGCGGTTCAAAGGTTAAAGTGTCTGTTGCCCTGGTTTAACTCCAGCCGGCAGCCAGTTCTCCCCCTTCCCCCAGAAGGGCAGGGAGAAGAGGAGGGGAAAGGGAGAAAAAACCAGGCAGGTAGAGATAAAGGCAGATTAATAGAACAATAATGGTAAAGGAAAATAATAATAGTTACGGTAAAAAAATATACAAGACCCAAGTCACTCTCACTGCCTAGTGAATTGGTTGCCCAGCCCATCCTGAGCAGCAGTCACCAATTCCCACCCCTCAGCAAACTCCCATTTATATACTGAGCATGACGCCTGTGGTGTGGAATATTGCACTGGCCATTCCATTGTTCTGTCAGTGCTCCTTATCAGCTTCTACAGGAAGCTGAAAAAAAGTCCTTGAAAAGTATAAACATCATCTAGCAAGAACTAAACCAATATGCACTATTAACATTCTGTTCACAGCAATCATTAGAAAGAAAATTAACTGTATCCCAGCTGAAACAACATCCTCTGTTTATGTTCTTTTAGATTCCTTGAGCTTCTGCCAGTTATTTTTAGACTGTCCACTTGAATGCTGCTTGCAGAGAAATCGTCTAAGGAGTCATCCGTTACCTGACCAGACAATATGTTTAATGGCAAGAAAAATAGAAATGCCAGATCTCAAAAAAAATGCTTGGGAACGGAACAGCCTCATTCTGAAAAGTTTTGATGGCGCTCTAGAGGATGAGTACGTTACTGTGTTGATGCTAGAGTTTTCAATAAGTTGTGTTTTCAGAAACAGGCGGGTAGGAGCTTTTTACTGTATCTAAACAGCATGTAAAAAATATTCCCTATGGGGATTTTTTGGAAGCCAGTCAGTTACAAACAACAGGTGCCAGCTGTTGGGAACTCACAGCCACCATTCTTTGCAGAGTTAACCTCAAAACTAACCGCACTTCCAACCTGGTGTTGAGAATCTGTGTAAATTGCCTGAAACATTAAGACTGGAAATAAATGGCTGTAGTTTGGGTTGTAATTGTTTTTCATCTAACTTGCGGTGTAAAGATTATTTCATTGATTGCCTCATAAATTTAACTGAAAACTTGGGGTTTTTTCTGGGATGAGGTGTCATTACAAAATGAAAGAACAGTCTTCAGGGAAAGAGTTTGATTAATGTGGTTTACTCTGTTGTTCGTTTTCGTAGTGAGCAGATAATCAGTTTGCTGGCCACTGCTTTGGAAAATCCAGTCAAGCAAAACGAGGAAAACCCCGAACAAAAGGTAGCGCTGCTTGTCTCCACAGTCCCGGCTCTTCCAGCTGGTGGTCAGTGAGTGAGTGATTGAGTGAGTTATTCCTGGGCTGGATTCACAAACACTGTGACGACAGAAACCAAGAAATCCCTATTGCATTTCTTGATTGCAAAAGCACACACAGAAATGTTAATCTGATTTGAAATGGGTACTTTTGGCACCTTATTAAGTTAAACCACTGAACTACCTTTAAGAATGCTGTTACGTGTTCTACCGTAGTAAAAAAAAATACTTTTTGGAGCTCTCGCATCGTGCTGAGGAATATAATGTTCAGTTCCTGAAATGACACGCACACGTGTGTCTGGCAGTTGCTCAGACACATACACACACCTCCACCTCAAAGCAGCAGGCGTGCACCGCACCAGTTGCCACTGCTGTGTTACTTGTTTTCAAAGAGTACTTCAAAAGTAGATCGCAGCTTAAATCAAATTTAACGTGTTCGCCTGTATTCTTCCTTTCTGTTGCTCTCCCTGGATAGAAAGCAGACCGAGCCATCTGTGCAGCGAGTACCGTCCATCAGGCTGACCAGGTCTGCAGGCGCATCATCTCTCAGGCAATGAAGGACGCCAAAGGTATGCGTAGCCTATTCTAGGAGCTAGCTGGCAACATTAGACTAAACCAATGAAAATTAGGGTAAATTAAGGAACCTCAGCCCTGCAGGTGTGACACAGGCCATCGCCTTCAGGAGTCTGGTCAAAGTTACTTGTAGAACGTGAGCTAAAGTAAGTAAATTTTGACGTTAAACATGAAGTGAAAAGTTCAGTTTTAATTTTCTTCTAGATAAAAAGAGTCTCCCAAGTGAGATGAAGAGCCTGGCAGAAGAACTCAACAAACTCAAAGCAGAATTTTTGGAAGACTTGCGGCAAGGGAATAATTTGAAAAGCCAAACTTGCATACAGCATCAATACTCTGACCCTGCTACAAGTGTAACTTCTTCATTCCAACACGAGGCAACCGATGTGGTTAATAAATATATTTTTAAGTAACGACATAGAGAATGTTGTTGATTTTTAAGAGTGCAGCGTGTTTCAAGTGCAGTGCTCCTTCAGCAGTACAGCTGGAGACAGCTGAGAGTGAGCACTTCCTTCTCTGGAGGCTGGTGCCACCTCTAGCTCCTCTCCCCGTATTATGAAGAGAAATCCAGTCTAGCGTACGGTGTTTGACTTTGAAGGTCAAGCCAACAACCAACCGTCCTTAGATTTTGGATTTCACAGCGTCACAGCAGTAGTTAGCCTGGGAAGAACACCTAGAAGTCATCTCGGCCTGTTTCCTGCTTACAGCAGGACCAACTTCAAGCTGGATCAGCTTTCTCGGAGCCTCCTCCAGCTGAGGGTTTGAACAGCACCTTGGGTGGAGACCTCTCTGCTCTGTCAAAGGGGCAGCTGGGCGCTTCCAGAGAACGCGAGCCTGGGGAGGTATCGGAACACGCCGTGAGATGATGGAGCTTCACCTTCCAAGCATGGAGTGGGCTGACAGTGAACTACAGCGTCCAGAGTCAGGATGTCAGCACCCGAGTTTAATCCATGCAGTTTCTTCAGTCCCTTTTTTGAGATCAGGCGCTTGGCTTCTCTGCTGGTTTCCATGACAAAAACTTTGCAAAGAACAAGAAATTTGAGGCAGTTAATTTAAGGCTTGTAAGAGTTGCATGCACCTACACGTGGGATTAACTCCGGTGTCCAAGGGAACTTCGCATCTGGTGCTGCATTTCACGTTGCTAACAACAGACACAGGAGTTCCATACGCAGTGACACCACCCTCCCAGGATAAAAACTCTGGTTTCAGACTTACAAGCACTCTTGATAAGGAAATAGGAGTAAAGAGGAAACAAATTTGGAAAACGACCAAATATGCAAGATGAACAGTGGAAAGGAGTAACAGCGTGTCCCGGTTCAGCTCTAAAATTAAACATTTTCAACTTAAGCAGACGAAAAGATAAATACCCCCTCCCGTGCTTACCCAAAAGGTGAGCTTCCCTTCCGTGCCTTACCTAGACCACAGCACCACCTGTTGAAGCAATTAAGAATTAACAGGAGACTTCATTAGAAAGTGTTATTTTATTCGTATCTTACAAAAGCGAAGCTTCACAACATGAACTGCACTAGATATAGTTATTTTGGAATTAACCTTGTCATCTGAGAACATTCACTACACAATAAAATTTATTTTACAACTCTAATGGGTTTCATTTTTGATTTTGCATACAAAATATGCTCTTTACACCGAAATACATATTATTAACCAAGCGGGTACTTAGAAGCACATACACAAAGATTGCTCAATGAAAAACGCTTCAGCAGGGGATAGATTTCCTGCAGCAGAACATCCATTTGCTGTAGATTTTCAAAGAAGCTTAAAATTAATAGAAAACTTGCCAGTGAAGACTTCTAAATTACATTCCCTTGGTCAGAAAGAAAGAAAGAAACAAACAAAAAAACCCAAACACCAAGCAAACCCCTCCCAAACATCGTGGAACAAACCAAATAGCAACGGTCCGTTTTGCTAGGAAAAACTCCTGGAATGTGTCTTCCAGCACTGAGTTTCCTGTTAAAATGCCAATCAACATTTTATGTCAAAATCCTCTTCATCTGAACATGGCATCTGTGAAAAACACAACTGTTCTTCCCTATGAGCTGCTTCACAGTTGGTTTAAGTTATCAACCAAGATAATCGATCAAGATCTTCAGTCTGGTATTTGCAGGTTCAGTAGAATATTCGGTCTCAAAATAATAAGCCTGTATTAAAAGGACTATAAATAGCGCACGTTAAAAATGTCAACAGATCTATAAAACCATCTATTACAATAAGAACACAACCCCCACAAAGTTAATGGTTTGCAACTGCAGAATTTAAGAGAGTCAAGCTACGGAAAAATTTCAGCTCATTCCCAAGCTTCCCTGTTAAGACAAATTAAAATGCTGATCGTCACCTTGTATTATAAGGATGTGGGGTTTTTTTAAAAAAAAAAACCCAAACATCAACCCACGTTAGTGCAGTGTAGCCCACGGAGAACTCATTATGAGGCGTCCTACTAACCGAGGACTCGATCCTACAGTTCCTGACGATATTCCCTCACCGACTCCCAGTAAGGCCCGCCCCTGCACACGGGAATCGCCAGGATCACACTCTAGAACAATTTTCCAGTACTAATTCCAGCCTTTAAATTATAGTAAATAGTATGTACAACATTAGGAAAAACTAATATGAAAATTCACCTCCCAAACCTACTCAGTAGCCAGAAGAGCGTACAGTCAGGGTGCTGTTTGGCACAAGTGAATACCCAGTAACGGGTTGGGAAACGCGGAATCCTAGTACCAAGGTGGCCCTGTGGGGGGGCCCAGGATGGCGGTGGGGACCCAGTCCACACACCCGGCTGCAGAACCGAGGGATGAGCCCAGCGCTTGCTGCCGCCTACAAACCCCCTGCGAACAGGGGCCTCCAAAAGGGAAAGAAGGGAAAAGAACTTTATCTTCACTGTTCAACAGCTTCTAGGTGTTCCTAATTTTGTTTTCCTTGGGTACCTCAAAGCAGAAACAATGATAGTAAGTCAGTAGTATTAAAATACTTAACAACAACTTGCAAGTTTGGGGGTTAGATTTTTTTTTTCATACTGAATTCTATTATTAAGAACGTATGTTCCCCGCAACAGAGGATCCCCTCCTAAATTAGGGCCGCTTTAATAAGATTGTGCAGGTTTTCTCTTCCTACCAGCCACCTCTATGAGTGACCTAACTCTTCTCCTGTTCAGGGGCATCATGGTTCAGAAATCATTTTTCTAAATCACCAAATTGTGAGCCGACACAAAAAGAAAAGCCTGTGGCGTTTCCAGGCACTGCCAACGAAAGTCCCAACAGACCAGGAACAATGTAAACGGAACAAAAGGATGAAACCTCCAACATTTGGAGTCAGTCTCCCTGCTAATGCCAAGGGGGAGAAGGGCTGGAGCCCCAAACCAAGGAGAACTTGGCTGCTGTGATGGGCATCATTCAGTACTGGGCGGTGCTCCCTGGAGCACCACCATTCCAGGGGATTCCCGGGAGTTGCTGGAGCCTGGGAACAGAAGTTTGCATCATCTATCAAAAGGCAAGGAAAATGACCTCTAAAAATGACTAATTGTAATGGTCTTTAACAGTTACATCTGTAGTTCTAATATCGTATTTTAGCCAAATTCAGATTTTGGAATGTGCCAATATGGGATCGTTGGTACATTCTTCTTTGACTGGAAGCGTCATGCTACAAAACCTGTACAGGAGCAGTAACTTCCAACTGGATTCCAGTTCAGTCAACTTTTAGTCCTTTATTTTAAGGACTGTGTATGTTTATGCATACAGAGTTGCTGTTTTGCTTATAAAATACATTTTAAAAGAATAAAGCAACAAAGGTATATTTTGGAATTACAAAGAGCCCCATTATGAAAAATGGAAATTACATTCTGTTTTACAAATCCACTGAAATGGATTTTGACAATGGATTTTTGAATCAGAGTGTGGCCAGCAGGTGGAGGGAGGTCATCCTCCCCCTCTGCTCTGCCCTGGTGAGGCCCCACCTGGAGTGCTGTGTCCAGTGCTGGGCTCCCCGGCTCAAGAAGGACAGGGAACTGCTGGANACAAGGCCTGAAACCAAAAACATTTTTAGGAGCGACAGTGTGTTATCATTCATCTTCACTACACTGGAAATGCTTCAAAGGCATATTTTTTGACCTCCTTACAACAATATGCAGCCAAGAATCCAGTTCCTCCAATGGGTCCCTTCAGCACAGAAAACACAACAGTGAGTAAGTCAGGGAGAGAGAAACATATTCATTCCCAAATTCATTTAAGTCAAAATTACTTCTAGGGTAAAATTCTCAGAAGGGTGTTTTTTCCTGTGTCAAATCTTACACTGAAGTCATCGTAAATTTTTTCATCAGCTTCAGGAAGCTTCAGCTCCCACAATGAAGTAAATTTGAATAAGCCAAACATTTGCTATTCAGATTCCAACCTCTCACTTGCAGAACGTTAACAAAATCTTTCTGCTTTTAGCAAAACTAATTTGCTGCCGTATTTTACTGATAGTAAAAGGGGAATACGTAAGGGAAGCTTTAATTTGTCTCAAGTAAGACAAACTAAGGCAAAAGTGCATGCCTAAATATGGGAAAAGTAACAGTTCTTCACTTCTGGAAACATTACAAATTCCTGCGTAGCATATTAAGAGCTTTTACTAATTTTGCTAGGATGTTTAATTTAGGTTTGTATTAAAGTGCCTGTCCCTTAGCCTAGGTGCTTCTAAAGTAAGATGTACAGTATAAAAAAAAAAACCCAAACCCAAACACGTGCAAGGGACTTCATGTACATCTTCAGTTACCATTTGCCACCTACCATGATTAATCACGACTTCCAAGGCAGGCAGCCAGTACGCCTGCGCCTGCCCGTTACACCAACAACTCAGAAGACCCAGAAGCCCTTCCCCCTTATTTCTAGCGCACCGAAAGGACACAAATCTGGGGGAAAGGACAAGACAAACTGACTCCCAAGTTCCCAATGAACAAGATCATACAACTTTCAAACATACAGGCAGCCTATCCCTTGTAGCTCAGCCCGAGTTAAAACTGAACAAATGGTTTTTGATTTGTAAACCTCTTGTTTGTTTTCTATTAGAACTTCTATCAGCAAGACAGAAGTCTAATTGTGCAAATTTTAAATATCTGTACAAATTAGTTTAAGGCAGTTAAAAATCTCACGGAATATATATTAGTTCTACAAGCTCTTCATTACGACTGTTTAAAAATCACCTCCTCTTAAAAAGAATGACATGGAAAATTTTGGTAAGTGTAGTTTAAAATAAGGTGTCATATTTAAATTTTATTTTGTGTAACCAGCGAGTGATGAGCTTTCAACTCTTTCTTTTTTCCTATCAGAGTTTCATTCACAATCACCTCTTCTCATTTTGTGATGAGTTTTTAAAAAACCAGTTAAATTAGTGTTTGAGCTCTAGCATGAAGACTTTAGACCAGGCTAAGCAAAAACTTATTATTAACCTTCACCAGATTAAAGCAAGTTTTACATCAAATTGAATTTGTATGTGAAAGTTGCTTCTGTTTGTTTTTCCTGTTTGGAGTAGCTAAGTTTTTAAGGATGTCTCCAAAGTAACCACATGTGTCATTGCTTCAACCTTCCGTAGTTCATGAGTAAGGTATTTTGTCTCGCCTAGTAAATAATCTGATAACTGCATCCTGTGTTTCAGGACACCCGCTCTGCTTCTACATTTGTAGAACACCTACTGGGATTAAGCGCAAGCAACTTAAATTTAGCCATCAAAGCACGTAAATGCACTCCAATTCTTAAAGCACTCCCTCAGCTTTTTTTGAAAGGCTCCATAAAAAATAACAACCACATCTTACACAAAATTTCCCTGGCAAGTTTTAGGACAACCTAGAAATAAATTTGCCTCCTTTGTCGAACTGATTAATGTGAATATTCCTTACGGGAACGTGCAAGCTTTCCTTCAGCAAGTATGAAAAATATACTGTAATATGTTAAAAAACTAAACGAAAGCGTGTTCTCAGTCAATGTTGACTATGTTGGCCTCTTGCAAAATGGCAAGCAAAGTCATACTTATTTTTACACTTACACCCACATATGTTGCACTGAAAAGGATTTTCAAATCCATGACACCCCATGTGAATAGTATAAAGAATATTGTCCGCAAAGTACATGTCACAGTGTTGGCAGTGATGCAGAAGCTGAGGGTCCTGAACTGGAAGGGTCGGAGCTGGAGTACTTGGCTGACTGTTGCTTATGCTGGGAGTACTGGTGTGGGCACTGCGATCACTGCTGGGACCTGCCACGGGACTATAGTTCCTTTGATTGTGTGTAGGCCGAGGATCTGGGCTGGTGGGAGATGAACTTTGAGGAATATTTGCTGACACAGCTGAAACCACCGCAGGTGCAGCAGGCTGCTGTATCATGAAAGGCTTTTCATCTTGACAGGAAACAACATCAGGAGAGGCTGGATTTTGGTTTTCAGGTGGCAAGCTAGATAACTGTCCGGCTAATGTAGAGAGCTGGTTTAAAGGATTATCTACCATGAGATCTTGTGGATCTCTTTGCAACCCACTGCTCTGGGTTGTTTTCGTCATGCTCTCATACGCTTCAGTCTGGATATTTGGGATTTCATGAGTGAAATCATTAAGGTAGTCTGGTTTCTGAACCACCATGGAAGGCGGACTCAAATTAATTAATGCTCTTCTGCTGTACCCCAGATTGCTGGTCTTCTTCTGCAAAACCCCCCACATTTTCTTGCTGCTTAGGGAAGACCGTGTACCCTTGATAGGCACCATTTTATGTTTGCGCCGGCGGTGGTGAGATAAGTTGCTTCTGTCACTGCAGCGAAAGGAACACAATTCACATTTGTATGGTTTTTCACCAGTATGCGATCGCATGTGAGCTTCCAGATGACGTTCATAAGCTGACGCAAAGGGACATAAATGGCATCTGTGCGGCTTCTCACCTGGAAAATTAAAATAGATCATACTATAGCATCTCAGAGTGCTTGAAAAAGGCTTTTTGTGGAACATGAAATTAGCTAACTGGGTGCTGCTAACCAAACAGTTACGCTTCATCTTCAGTCACTGCTAGGCTTGAGTTCAGCTGGGTATTTGGTGGAAGAGTGAAGTAAATTTAGACACTTGTGCTTACTATCACCTGGGTGAGGCAGAAGAAAAAAAAAAGTGACCAGAATAAGCATAACAGATACCCTGACTAGGAACTGGAGCAATGATGGCAAGGACTGAATGCAATGATGTTTGTGTGGTGCTCTGAGCTGGATCCAAACTCTACCTCGCCTATAAAGCACGTAAGCACTGGGCTGCAGGAATGTCTGCACCACCAAAAATTTAACCATTCTTAATTGTAACGGTGTTTAAACACTGAGGGAGGGTATCCTTTCAGTATCTTCCAAACATTCCTACTTTTAAAGATCCTGGAACTATTATCTAATAACCCTGTACACATCCATCCACTCAAGGAATGAATTTTGAAAAATGATTCTGTGGAAAAAGAGGTAGTAAAGAAAACAAAAGCCAGCTAATCTCTGCACAGCTGCGTGCTCTCTCATACGATAGCACCAGATATTCTCCTCTCTGATAGGTAGAACTTTGCTCTTCTATTAAATGATACTTAGAGATATTCACATTAACACTTTTTAAAGTACTCTGAAAGCTTTCAAACATAATTACAGGCCAACACATCTATAACATAATACTTTGCAACTTCTGATTTTCCTTTCATAGACTGAACTTTTAGGAGTTTTTAGATCCAGGTCTCCAACATTAGAAATGCCTGAAGGATCTGACTCATGGTCAGGTGCTGAAATGAAACATCACCTTATTTCCCTATCTAGAACGCCAGGTCAATTTCTACATCGCTGTTGTGCAACTGATTGTCTTGCCACACAGCACAACAAACTCCAAAAAAAACGTAAGCAAGCTCCTTCTCTTCAGCCTTTATGGGTTTTTTGGAAGCTATTTCTACTGATTTAAATACAGGCCAATACATCTATTTTGTGGCTTTCAAAAATCCACCTGGAGCAACTGTAAAAGCCAGAGATTGATTGCAGTGAGGGCCACTATTACACAGTACGCAAGCACGGTACAGGCCCCATAAGATGGCACGTATCTGATACAGAAAGCCCTTCCCATGTTGAGCATCCCACAGTTTGGAATCATAACCTGGGATACTGAATAGAAGATATTTTTTCTCGATCACTGGCTCTTCAAGGGAAAAGAAAGCAATTTTCGTGACACCTTTAAGTACCTTATTTACATCAACTGAAGCCATGATTTCTCCATAAACATATACAAGCATTCAGATTATTGTATGTGTGTAAGGATCTGGAGATCTGGTACAAATGACGATGTAAAAAGACTGACAAACTCCCTGCATTCACCAAGAACCTGTCAATATGAATGGTCTTATTTAATTCTAAACTGGTTACACAGAGAAAGAATTGCATCCCATGTTGCACACCCTTAATAAGACACAGCCGGTGAACTACTACTTATACTGCTGTCAGGCTAAGCATGAAGTTAATTCTGCAGTAAGTTGCACTTAATAATTGTTGTGTGATCATGCCTGGGTCATAATTACTTTGGCAGAAACCTGCTGCACTTGCATGTTATCCAGGATGCATTATTTGTTTACTTACGTTGCTCTGAGGCTGCTAGTCAGCTATCACGTCCCTATTTTAATGCTGATTCAGACCCTCTGAGCCTTCATAGTCCATGGAAACCATTTCTCAGCCCTTTGCCATGATTCCCCACCACGATTCTGAGCAAAACAACACTTAGGTCTTGGATCTCCTTGCCCTTTAGTGAAAGAAACAAGAAAACAAAACCAAAACAAACAAAAAAAACCCCTTCCTTGTTCTGGAGTCCCCTGTCTATGTGCAAAGAAAGAGCGCAGAGCTTTCTGAAGAGCCATTAAGGTTATGACAAAATGGTGTTGCCGTCAGGACACCACACAGTGCTATATTAAAATTAAGGATATGAGATGTATGGTGAAAAGGCAAAGGGGAAACTATACAGAGAAACGAAAAGGCCTCTGGCAGCCTGAGATTCTTGTTGACTCTATAAAACTGAACAGACTGGTGTAGGGAAATGAACTGTTACCATTGTACGATTACTGGTATTTCGTTAGGCATTGGACATGCTTGAACCAGTAATCTGGCTATAAAGCATTCACTCCGTGAAGGTGTGTCCGAATTGCTGAAGCTCTTTGATAGACAGTAGGCTGACACCCCCTGCATCCACCTCTCACTGCCAGCTAGCTTTCTGAAACAGAAGTAATTCAGAGTGCATGATTTTGCAGTAGAGCGATGTGTGCCTTCGATTTGGCTACCTTTTCCTAGCACCTTTGTGAAACTTGCTTTGATCAAATGAGTCTGATAACAGGAATACTGAGACAACAGTCATTCCCATCTGTAAAACTCTATTCTTCTGGCATAATGCTAACAACATCACATACTATGACAATGGGAAACAACTCAAAATGCTAGTCAAGGCATAAATCCAAAATATTATGCTTTGCCCTAAAACCCAAATTTCTGTAGCTCGTGGAATGTTTGCTTCTGAATAAGGACCATTGGGTCAGAGATTTTTGAGGACATTTCTCAGCATCCCAACTCTTGCTTGGAATCTTTCTTGCTTTTATATATATTATGTTGCAACCGTGCTGAAACCATCTTAATCTGCTCTGCTACCTCCAGTCGCTCAGTGATCTCTGCTCCCAAAAGCAGCAGCAGGATCAGAAAGTATTTTGAAAACACAAAAGAACTGTTAACCTAAGATTTGAGAGTATAAAAAGGTAGGCAACTTCCTACAGTAAGAGAAGGAATGCCGATACTATACCAATATCCACACTGTGATACTTTAAAAAGGAAGATTTATTTTTTTGCTCTCTAGTATGGCTAAAACTTACAACATGTGATTTTAAGTAACAATACATTATTTCAGTCATTCTGAGAAACTCCATGCACACCAAAACCATGAAAAACATCTCAGGAACCAGCAAACACACAATACCAACATCTTCTAGTGGCAATTTATGTCTCCCACCGCAGCTCTAGCAGTCCATCTGCTTACGTTGACAACTGGCCAATAGTAACTGTGGGCTTGGGGAATGTAAGTTTTTAGATGGCAATAGCTATATGCTGCTAAAAAGACAGGGAGTTTTAAAGTTGATGTTACTTCTGCATCTTTAAGTACCATTTAAAAATGAACTGTGTAAATCTGCAGCAGTGTTTCTCCCACTACATGACCCTCATTTCATAAGTTCAGAAATAGCACTGCGCAGAGTAAAGCTGTTAAAAGAAAAATATCTCTCCTTGTCCATATACCATGAGGCAAACGGTAGGTGAAGCTGTAACTGCTTTATGAAAAATTAGACCAAAAAAAATGCTCCAAAACACACTGCTGCTTTGCAGATCTGCAGCAAGCCGTGGCGTTAATATAGTGTCAAATGCAGGTACACAAGCCGCAGTATTTTATCCACTATTCAAACTTCACAAAATTTCCACTGGGAATCTGAAAACAGCAACAGCTACACGCAGAGGTAGCTCACGGTATCACAATAGAAGAATTTACAAAATCTTCAGAGTCTAAACCCCAGAACTCTTTGATTTCTAGTTGGATGCCATTTTCTATCCCATTACGCCTTGTCAAAACAAGCCAACCCTGCAGGGCCAGTGCAAGGAGCACTGATTTCCCCAAAAGACATCCTGGGAGTTACTGTGTAGAATCAACGGCTCACAGCAAAGTGAGAATCTTGACCAACAATAAACATACCTAAGGAGAGCTACAATTACACCTAAGTTACAACAACGTGTTTGCTTCACAGTGACTCTCAGAATGCCACCTACCCAAGACCACTGAAATGACAGACTTAAAATTCTGGGACAGTCCGTACCAGACTGGAAACCTGTAAAAACTTCCATTCTTTGCAGAACACTATTGGTTTTCTTATTACTGTAGTTAATAGCCATAAACTCTTCTGTATCAGTGTAACATACTCAGCAGGCACCAAAGTCTGACTTCACAAGGACCTTTCCTTTGTTTTCTCTCATTTGCTAAGTTGGAGCTGACTTCATGAACAGTTTAGGATATTCTAACCTTTACCGCAAGTTTTGCTTTTCAGCTTTATAAACCCAACAGTGGCAAATACTCTTAAACAAGCCACAGTAAGTATTTTTTTATTTTCATTACTGTTTTTAATCACTTTTTTGATGTTATGCCTTCATGTTTGAATATTCTACCAATAAGAAACTTTTATTCTTATTGCTATGTTTTGTACAATGTTCTAGCTGTGGAAGTACAAAAGAGGAATATTTTCATAGCCGAACAATAGAGTAGGAAAAACCCCTATAAATCTCCAAGTGGCAAGATGTACATTTTTCACTTTTCTGATGAGCAAGGAAAAACTGTAAGTTACGGTTAGGGCCCTTCAATTTACACTGATACTTTCATGATAAACTGTACTCCAATTTATAGTTACTTCAGAATCAGTAGTCTGCAATAACAAATGTAAGTAGAAATCTGCATAATTTAAATAGGCACATGGCCCACCTTTAAAAAAGTAGTCTATTAAAAAAAAAAAACAAACCCAAAAGCCAGTTCTAATTGTTGAATAGTTTTAAGAACTATCACCCTGCTTGCAGATGCTAACTCCTCACATGCAAATATAAGGCTGGGTTAATATCACAACGCCTCACAGGGAAGTACTGCAGAGTATTTCATACCTGTATGAATTCGGATATGCTCTATGAGCCGTGCTGTTCCTTTGCTGGCGTAGTTGCAGTATCGACACTTTAGCTTTCCATCAAACGTCCTTTCAAACCCATCCACTAACATTCCTGAGTTTTCATCCAGTGAAACTTCAACAGAAGGATGATCCAGACCATTTTGATCACCTTCTGTCCCAGCTGTGAATAATGCAACAGAGTTTTTCAATCCATAATCAGTGGGATCCTATCTATCGTGCTGTGAGAATATGCCAAATACCTTTTGCTTTTGCATGCCCTTGGTCTTTAAACACGCAGAACTATAAGAACAAGCCCTGCTTAAAACAAAGATACATACACATCTTTTGTGATGTGAAAACAACTACCAGAAATACTTCCACACAATTGTAGTAGTCTGCATAATTATCCAGAACGTCAACAGTGCAGTCAATCTCAAAAAAATAAAATCTGGTAGCACTGAAAGTAACTTACCTCCCTGAAGAGTCTCTGCTTCCTTGTCTCCACTAACTGATCCAGAAATCATATTTACATGGTGAGTCTGCTGTGTAAGATATTCCTGAAAATCTTTTACAAAGTCCAAAGGTTCTGGCTTCTTTTCACCCATATTCACTCTTTATGTTTACAACCTCTTGTGCCTAGAAAAAAAAATATTTTCAAATCACAGGTGTCACTGAATTTGAATGCATTCCTAAAAACAATGGGGTTTTTGTTTTTAAGTGAAGGGTTACTTTTATCATACAGCATGACTCAATGCACAAATTGACAACCATAAGGATATTTTTAGAATTTGGAACTCATTAAAGATCACCAAATACGTATTACTGGGGAAATCGTTTTCAGCAACAGTAATATAAGAACAACATCAGATTGGATAAAATGACATAATAACCAAAGTCAATTTGTTTGTGGGTTTTTTTAATGGATTGTACCTGAAGTTTAGTTCCCTGCTAAGTAGCGAACATGCTCCAAACAGCTCAGATAGAAAGCACAGGACACAGCTTGTCCACTTTCCCTGGAAGGGAAAAAAAAAAGAAATAGGTCCATTATTCTTCCCAACCCCCATGACTTTTGAAAAAGGAAGATGAAAAAATACATGTTTTGAAACAGAGGTTCTACTGCTCTAAGTTTTAATAAAACAATTACACTTCCAGCAAAAGCTTTTAAAAAAACGCATCTACTCCTTCATGTATCTCAGTGAAAGACGCTTATATCTTACTGATTATTTGAGTAGTTTCTCTGGTGAACACAAGGCTCCAAAAAATCCCAGAGTTGGGTAAGTCAGTTACAACAACTGTAACGGGGGAAACCAACTGAATGTCACTGATCAGGCAAAGATGGAAAAAGCCTTACAGAAAACAGTATTTCATAGTTCTCCCCAAATTTTAGTCTCCTATCCTGCATAAAAGTCTTAATCCATTTCATTATTTTGCATTGAAATAATAAAAATATTCACTAGAAGTCAGGGGTCACTGTCTTTTCTGGGACTGTGGATGACAAACCTCTAAACTATCAATTTGCAATGAATTTGTGAAGACAGAACCTAGGATATAGTTGTAAAGAGAGCAATGAGACAGTCACATTATTATTTCAGCAGATTACAATCAGGAATAATTTATGATGCTACATTTCCAATAAGAATTCCTTTTTGTTTTCCAAGAGCTATTAAACAAAACATTACGCGTCTTACAAAAACTCAAGTCCTGAGTTCAAGACCACATTTAAACATTTTCCTGTATTTTCAAAGCTATTTACAGATGTTAGTGCATTTTTTGGCATCCAGATGAGTATGTTATTTCACATCATACCTAAGTGTGCTTAACTATTATCGCTACTATCTAACTATTAACTAACATCAAGTTAGTTTTGAACACATCCTTACATATCCATCTTGCCTACCCTCTTTCAGGTGTCACCAGCCTTGTGTAGGCTTAAGTTAATTTGCGCTCCATTTGTTGGTGTCTCCTGCAATGAAACAAAGATATCAGGATACAAATTAAAGGTATGGAAAAGAGAAATGGGACAAGGTAATATAGAGTCCTGACCAAGCCAACTTTCTCCAAATTATAATAAGAAGAAATAACAATTGATGTTGAAAGGTTAAACATCAAACAATGTTAAAGGTCCATGTTTTCAAGGGGAATCTGTGTATCTCTGTTTAAGGCACAAAAAATTATTTGATTGATTACTTTTATAATGACATTTAATTTTTAGAGAAAACTACACAACATTTTAAAAACTTGATTGGGGAAAAGACATTATTTTGGGGATCAACTGCATAAAACTTCCTTTCTCTACCTCATCAATTTAATTTGAAAACATTAATCTTTCCTTTTTTTTAATGCCAACATATGTTGAGCACTGCCTCAAACATCTACATTTGTATACACAAAAGAACCTTTTGTGATTTTATATAGACATACAACCAGCAGTTCTCCTTTTCAGGGAAGGACGATACTGATCACATGCCTGCTATGTCACTACTGCAAATGAGTAATTGCAATTTGAATTATCAGAAACCTGAGCAGAGCCGCTCATATTTCCTGCTCTCTCCTGGGCTGATCACACCAGATGTCCCTCAAGTTCTAGGTATACAGAACATTTTCTGCATAGACAAATATATCTTCTCCGGCTTTATACACTGACGGGTAGGAAACTGGTTACTCATTTTCTACACAGGCGCAACTACTGGATTTAACGTTAATTACAGTGCTGATGCATACTAAGTTTGTCACCTAAGAAGTGCCACTGGATGTGCTAGGATGACAAGCGTTATAAATATTTTACTTGAAGAAATCTGCTAAGGAATAGAGTTCAGACACAGTAAAACTAAGAGCTTAATACACACAGTAAGAACTCTTTACTGCAGTAATTAGAATAAAATAATGCGACCAAGAGCATCTCGTTTTCTTTTAGGAAATCAAGGGGGAAAAGGGGCGGGGGGATCACTCTGCCCCAGTCTCATCTTTTCCCGTGCAAATAACTTAAAATCAACATCACGAAGCAGGACGGATCCCAAACTTTATCCAAGCCCTTCCTGCTCCTTCCCGAGGAGTTCAGCGCCGGGGAAGATCAATCGCGGCGCTGGCGGCGGCCGGGCCGAGCCCCGCGACCTGTCAGCGGCCGCCGAAACCGCCGGGCGCTCCGCCGCCCCCGTTCCACGCCAAACGGTGTCAAAACCGCCTTTCCTCCACCTCTCTCCGCCTTCACGCGTGGGCGGGGAGCGACACGGCCACGGCAGACCGCCGCCGCCGCGTCCCCTCTCCTCAGCTTGCTCCCCCGCCGCCCGGCCCCCTCGCGCCAAAGGGAGGCCCCAGCGAGGACAGGCGGGGGACAGGCGTGTCACAGCCGCCGCCGCCGCCGCCGCCCCAGCGGGGGAGCGCNGGGGGATCCGGGAGATCCTGGAGCAGAGGGTCCTACCTCACCTCATGCCGCTGGTTAGGGCTGCCGGGGGGCCGTCGGGCGGGGGCCGCTCGGCCGCTTCAGGTGCGAACTGTAGGGAGTGAGGGGGAGTTTGGCAGTCCCTCTTCTTCTGTCTTGCCTTTTTTTTTTTTTTTTTTTTTTTTTTTTTTGGGGGGTTTGTT
>VXBO01004724.1:17961-50461 GCA_013400135.1 Rhinoptilus africanus
TGGGTAACTTCTTTCTACGAAAAGCTCTTGCAAGCCCTGTGAAAGGGCTTGTAGTTGGGGTAGTCCGTGGGTGATGGGCCTGTGAGAAGGCAGCAACAGCTCCAGCAGCTGAGGTGCTTGGATGTCTCCTTTACTTACCTAAACGGATTTGCGGTGCTGTAGGAGTGATCAAAAGACAAAGGAAACAAGCAGAAAGCCTGGGTTCGTGCCACACTCGGGTTTTTTGCTGTGCAGAGTGAGAAGGTGTGCTGGGACGGGACCTTCTTGTGTCAGCTTGTGGGTGCGTTGTGATAATTGAAATAAAGAAAACCAACCCTGTAACGGAGGGCAAGCAAGCTTCCCGTGGTGGAACTTCTCTGCTGAGAAGTGGGAGCTCTTCTGGAAGGCAGCTAGGACAGGTTCAGGAGGAGAAGTCATCAAAAAAAGCAAAGCGAGCTTTGCAAAACATACTGCTTTGGCCTTTTTGTGTTTATATCTCAATGCTGCTGCCAGGTCCGACAGCATTAAAAGCTCGTTTTAGATTGTAAAACTATCAGAAGGAAAGCAAAAGAACTAATCTTTAAAGGGCTGAGGTGGAGGTAAGAATTAAGATAAACAGAAAAATCAGTGTTATCAGCCACACAGAAACTAGTTTTCAAATGCATGTGTTTAATAGGGCAAGCAGTCTGAATCTTTTAGCAGCGTAAATCATTACATTACCTACAGAAAAAGAGGGAAAAAGAAAGAGCAGGGAAGCAGTATCAAAGCATTTGAGTAACGTACATGGACTATAAATAACTATCTGAAAGTTAGTAATGCTATATGACTGCATGAATAAAAATATAAACAATAATGTGATGACTTGATTATATTTTTTAAAAAATCTAAAGGTTGAAATAAAGAACCATTTCCACACTGTGCTGTTACTCTGGCATAGCTGTGGGTTGCTGCTCTCTGTGTGGGTGTTGCTAGCGTAGTTCCTGTCCCTCAGGGCCATCCTACTGGTTTTAAGACTTTATGAGGTAACCTTGTTATGAATATTCCTTTTGTCCTGTAGCACCATCTCAGTCAGGTGTCGGATGAGCGTTTCTGAAACCCTGTCTGCATAGGTATGCTAAGGGTTACCTTTGTTTCTCCTGCTGTGGTAGGACACCTTTCCCTGCTGCTCTCAAGTGGGTTGGTTGCAGTGGGATATCCTCCAAGTGAAAGCTCTGGGGAGAAGGAAAGCCTGACGTGGTTTCTACTGAGGCAAAGTGAAAGAAGGGACAGTTACTGTGAGCACTGACTTTCTTAAAACCTTTAGCGCTGTTCTCTCCTGTAACCTGTAACAAACTCTGAGCTATTTACCGTGTTTGAAAGCTACTTGCTAGCTAGGCAGGTCACCTCAGCCGTTACAGCCCTGTGCACTTGTGCTTGACCTTGCTGAGCTGCTGTTAATGAAGTTTGTCCAGCTTCCCGTTTTCATGAAAGCATATGAGAAAAATCTGTGTGTTTTCTGCGGTCTACAAAATCGGTACTTCCCGCTTTGGCCAAAGCAGAGTTTTCTGCATGCGTTTAGTGATGTGTTCACCTGTGTGGTTGATAATTCTACACCTAAATGTCAGGTGCTACCAAACAAAAGTAGAAGTAATCCCAGAGTACCACCTGTTGTTGTTTCAGCAGCACTGCCTTATTGCCTTCTGAGTGTACCGACTTGCAGCTTTTCCAAAAGTTTTGTATTCTTAAGAAGGCACCGTGCATTTTTCCTAACAGCTCTTAGTCAGTACCGGTGAAATATTCTCAGTGATTCAGCTTTGGTTATGCTACCATGAAAGAAAAATGCTCTTTTCTTTTTACTTGAAAATAAAGTAGTGGAAGAAGCAGGAAGTATGTGTGATTTGTAATGCTATAACTACTCGGGAAGCGTACTGTGTTAAATATATATGTGTATGTATCTATACTTACGGTTTTCCTTCTCAGACCTTACTAAGAATATGGACTTATGCAGGTGGATGTTTAATAGCCTTACACGCCTGGGTGTTGAGTGACCCTACCATAGCTGGATGTTCTGTAAATAATCCATTCCTGACTGACAGCTTCCAGAACATGGTTGCCTTGGATTTTATCTCTATTAAAGCAACTCTTTCTTTTTTTTTTTTTTCTGTTAAGACCTACTGTGACTCAAGCAACTCAGTCTTCATTTGAAAGTGTTGCAGCTATTGTTGATCATCCAAACTTTGTATTCATGGATTAGCCCTACTAGTCAGTATTTGTTTTATGCGACCAGGGGTGTTGAATGTGAATGAACATTGAATGTTCAGAGCAATGTTTGTTTTCTATATTGCCACTTCTTACGATTATTTTTTTTTGTCATACATGGACACTTGTGCTTAAGTCAGAGTTTCCTTACCATAATAGACTTGTGCATCTTGTCTCTAAGTGAAAAGGAGTCCATCAGTTCTTCAGCCAGGGAGATGACAGGTGTTGAAAGCCAACATGAAAGAGAGTGAATTATTAGAAGGATCAAAGGAATTTTTACTTCCTGACCCCAAAGCTTCTGCCATTTTTTGAGGAATGCTGCTATCGCAGTGTTCATTGCAAAATTGTCCTGTGTTCTGTGAGCGAAATAGCAGTCTGGTTATGGCACAGTCAGTTGGTCTGCTCGCTGTGGGGTTAGGAGTGTGTGCTGGCAAAAATGTATGTTGGCAGGCATATGTTCGTATATACATTATTTTTATTGCACAGCTGTGTCTCTGCTGGGGGCTTCTGTCAGCAGTTGTCTCAGTAAGACAGTAATATCTCCACGCTTTAGACTGACATAGCAATAGGAATGAATATCTGTAGCAAAGATCTGATCTGTAGATCTTAGCCACAGAATATGTTGGAGTTTGGGAGCTATAAGAGCAAAGCCATTTTTTTGTCTTGCCTCTTTCGAAATCAGTCAGTCAAACTGTCGTTTTGAATATTGCTTCAGGAATATGTTTTGCAGCAGTTTAGCTACTGTTTGCCTGTTACTTTTTGAGGCAGATCATATTCATTATGCTATTTTTTTAAAAAATCCTAAGAAATTATTCTGTGGTTAGAAAGTATATTATCTTTCAAACCAAATGTGTTCCTTTTTAAAACCTGCTGTTACCTACTTGAGTAAGTCTTTGAACACTAAGTATAGTTCTCCAAGGTACAAACTAAGTACTTGTCACATTATCTATGTCCACCCACCTGACAATCACCGTGTATAGCTTGCTCCCAAAAGCCACTGTCTGTTCTGTTCATTTTTGTGGCTTTTGCCACATATGCTTAATGCCATTCCCCTATAGTAAGATGTTCCTCCACTCTCTTGGTTGGATAACCAATATCATTTGAAATTGTTTTATATCATGGACAAATTGGGAGATGTTAAGCGTAAATTACTCAATTTTAGTTCCTTCCTGTACTTTTTTTAATAAATCAACCAAATAAGATATACTCTATTTGTTACATAGTAATGTACGAAGTATGTAGGATTTAAACTAATTATATAGAAATTAAGTACACAAAAACAGTCAAATGCCAAGGTTTCATCTGTGAAATGTGTGTTAACTCTGAAAATCATGAAGTGATGGGTAAGAACTCAGTTTGAACACAAAAATCCACAGTGCTGTTAAAGTTACACCCCTTCACAGCAAAATACCAACAATCCAGGTGAAATGCTATCAGATTGCTTTAGAAGTGAGAGTTGCTGGCCCCTAGAAAGTCAGGGAGAAAGCTGAGTCTACCATTAAAGTTGACTGTTTTTCTATAAAAACATTTGTGTGTCTATTTTACATTTACTGTTATCATATTTGTTAATGAAGAATTAATTCTATCCAAATATACGCTTAGTACTATTGCAGCAGGCTTACAAAATGATCTAGAAAAATAAATACTATCAGTAGGGTTTATTTGCTGTGAACACTAAAATGGACTAAAATTAATGTTTGTGAATACTTTGTAAAATAACATTGTGTTAGCAAACTTCCTGAAAGAAAATTGCATAGGGTTAAAAGAAGAGTAATTAAAGGATATACTATTTTAGGACACTGGGAGTGTGGGTGTTACATCTTCTCAAAACCCTTCAAACTCGGCATTAAATCTAAATTGTATTTCCTATTCATTCCTGAATAAAACCGCTGGGTAATATTGTGTATTGTTGTCTGTCTACAAATGCAAGTTCTAGTAACTGTTCTGATGTTCTGTATTTATTGTCAACAGCTCAAAAGAAATTTGCCATTGTATTTGTCTCCTTGGAGGGCTTCTCCGTGTGTCTTTAGATCCTCCAAATCGGAACTTAAGCCAAATCTAGCCAGTGATGGAGTTGTCTGTGCACCGCTTCAGACATTCACTGAAGAGGAGAAAATGCTGAAAAATATGGGTACCTATTATCTGTGTTGTTAAAATTCAGAAATGTCTAACTAAAAGTGGAATTTTAGCTTAAAAATTCCTTTTCAGTCTTTATTTCTAGTTAAATGTTGAGATTGTTGTGTGGGATTGTGCTTAATTTTAAAACTGCTTTAGCTCATGAGAGAAAAATGTAATGCTTTTTTTCCATGTCACCATAGCTGAGTTCCACATGCCACAGTGCAGTTTACTTTGCATAAATATTAGCTGTTTAAAACTGTTGCTGTCACAGAAGTGAAGTTGCCTGGCATTGACTCATGCCCTTTCTGAAGTGTTTAGTTTAGCAACAGCTGGTTTTTGGAAATTTCAAATATACCCAGAATGGGGACAGATGTGACGTGCGTGTCTGCCACGCAGCCAGGCCTGCACGAAGAACACTGTGTTTCAGAAGGGATCCTTGGAGCAAAGGTGAAAGAGTGAGAAACTGCACATCTGGGAGAGAGCTTATAAAAGGCTTGGATTAAACATGAGCAGTCTTACAGGATTTTGTGCGCTCAGAATAACATGTGTTAAAGCCTGAAGCCATCTTCCCAAACGTCAAATTTCATTTATAAAGAAATATAATACAGATAACCAAATAAGGGGTGTATCTGAAATACTCTGTATAATTTTTTTGGTCAACCAATGTTACATAAGTGTTGCTGAGATGTTCTCAAAGTTTCTGAATTTATAGGAAGTATTTCTTTTGGTTTAGAGAGTTGAAGCTGAGTTCAGAAAGCAATTATAATTAAGCCTTGTGGCACATCACCTTGTTTCACTCAGGCAATGATTTGTTCTTTTATTAACTTGTCTAGGAGTGTCAGGGAATACACGCATAACCTGTCGGAAGTACCACATGACTGGTATATTGATCCTCAAGGAGAATATTAGAATACTTACACGCTGTCTTTCTTCTCTTCATTACAGTGACAAAATTTGCTCAGGAGCGAGTTGCACCTTTGGTGCAAAAAATGGATGAGAATTCGAAAATGGAAGACTCTATAATACAGGGATTGTTTGAACAAGGGGTCTGCACACTTTTATTTAATCTTTTATTCAGAAAGTGACATCATTTTATTAATCTCTAGCTGTGCACTTTCCAGAGTTTTAGATTAAGAGATTGAGGGTTATGATTTGAATGAACCAATGAATCATTACAAATTTTGGATTTATCAACAGCAAGGCAACTTTCTTCTCCATGTTTTAGTGTAATATTCTTTCCATATCTCTCTCTCCCACACCCCATTCTTCATCTTGTCTTTGAGTTCCTTGTCTTCCTCCACCTGCCCTTTTTTTTTTTAATTGGATAAGCATAATTGCACAGAATGCTAGAACCAGCGTGACTGATAAGTGTTGCTGGAAAAGGATATCGGGAGTTCTTCATGTCCTTACGGGCCCATCACAAAGACTTGTGTTGCAGATACCCTGTTGATCATTCCTGGCTCCAATTTTAGCCTTTCCTGCTATCAAACCTAAAGCTTGCACGTGTTTAGAATGTCATTTTATACAACAACACTCTAAATATTAGAATTCTGTTGAGATTGCAGTTATTCTGGAAAATGTAATCAAATTAGGGTGATAATTGGCCTGTGTACTGCATGAATTGCCTATCAACTTCGGTGAAGAACTGTTAGTTTGTTAAGGGTACTGAAGGAAAACAGGTCTTTGGGGAAGGATCTGGAAATACTTGGATTCTGTGGGTTTCATTTTAATCTCTTAAGTATTAGCTTGAACTAAAAAGTTCCTGAAAGGAACCAACAGATTGATATATTTGCATCTTTTACATTGCAGCTGATGAGTATTGATCTTGGGGAAGAATATGGAGGAACTGGAGCTTCATTTTTTTCAGTCATATTGGTGGTAGAAGAATTGGCCAAAGTTGATCCAGCTGTAGCTCTTCTATGTGAACTCCAAAATACGCTAACGGTTAAGTTGTTTACCACATATGGAACAGAAGAACAAAAGAGAACTTACTTGCCCAGAGTCGCTAAAGATACAGTGAGTCAAATTCTCACTTTATTAAACTATAATAAAATTTTTAATAGTTGAGTAATGTTGGTGGGGTGTTTTTTTTCAGTAACTAAATGGGTAACTGCAGCATTGGAAAATATATGTGACCTTTGAAACACTGCTTAGAGCTGAGATCTGTGGTGGTATAGATATGCCCTGTCATCAGTAGCTGAGAGGTAAAAGTGGAAAGGTGCTTATTAGTTTCATTAAAATTTAATTTACTGTGGAAAAGAACTTTAAAGTAGTTGACTTTGAGAGGCATGATTACATAGTGTTTCTATTGTTAAACTTAGTTACTTTGATGCAATGGGTTAAAATGTTTGAATTTAAGAGACTTATGTTTCTTTGTAACTGTTTTCGTTGCAGAATTTTTTATATGTTGTGCCTATATGTACAGTAAAAATTAAAATGAATTTTTCCCTTCAATTGATAGATAGGCAGTTTCTGTCTTTCGGAGGCTGGATCTGGCAGTGACGCTTTTTCTTTGAAGACTCGGGCTGAAAAGAAAGGAGACTACTACATCATCAATGGCTCAAAGATGTGGATTAGTTTAGCAGAACACGCAGGAGTTTTCTTTGTGATGGCAAATACGGATCCGTCCTTAGTAAGTTGCTAAAGAATAGTTGCATTTCCGTGACAGCTGATGATATACGGAACTATGGATTTTGTATTAATAATCTGATGTTAAAGGTTAATATTCTTTGAACCTTTTCCAAGCTGACAGCAAACCTTTAAAAATATTTCCCAACAAAAATTGAGAACCTGCTGAGTAATTTAATAAATTCCTGCCACCAGGGAAAATAAAAATGTCAGAATCATAATTGCTTAGATGAAGAGCACAGCATGCATTGATGTTATTCTGAGTAACAGAAGAAAAGGTAGTCTTTCCAACCCTTCAGGCTTAAATGACAAGTTCCTGTTGATAAAAGGCAAAATAGAGCTTAAGCTACATGTACAGGAAAACTAATAATAATACATGAGCAAAGTATGCTCAGGTAAAAAATACATAGCTGAATATGCATGTTTCAAGTTTTCCCACCAATTTGCATGTAGGTAGTAGATTCAGAAAGGTCAACTGCAGGCTTTAAAATGTACTATACCAATATGGTAGAGTGATAATAAAATACAAAACTAAATTGTTTAAAACTTATATTTCTTTTTTAAATTTCTTCTGGTATCTCTTAGATTTTTACCTTGAGGATATTTATTTTTAAAGTTAAAATTTCAGGTTTTAACTAAATAAGAAGAGGGGGTTCTCTCTCATTATATCAAACAGTTAAACATCTTGTCGCTTTCTAAATTTTTGTTAATTTCTTCACAAGTTGGTGGGTGAATTGAGCACAACATACAATGAAATATCAGAATATGTTTGATAAGCCAGTTTCTATATTTGTTAACTGCTGTGCTTTGCTGTGTAATCTGGAGCTGTGTCTGTATTAGTGTAACATTTTAAAAATATATAATACATTGCTTAAAGTTAAAAATTTGCTTTTAAATATTCAAGAAGGAGATTAAAAGTCAATGCTGCTCAAAGATTAAATAACACTTGATGTCAGTATAAATGAGAAAACAGACCAGAGTAGAATTGTGCACTAGCAGCTCCCGTTCGGTGAGATGGGCTGTCATGGCGGTGAGATTGAAGCACCAGCCACCTCTTCAATAATAAGAGGTGACACTTCCAGTAGAACCACAGGACTCTTTCTGCCCCTCAGTGTCACTCTCTTAGTGAGAGGAGGTGCTGTGGGCATTAGGGGCAGGGAGAGATGGGAACATGGCCAGGAACACCTCACATTTCTGTCTCATGGACCTTGTAGTATGCTGCGTAAGAGACACTGCTGTGGTTATAGCTGGAGCAGCAAGAATGAGTGGTGGAAATGAGAGAGAGTTCGGAATAAGAATTACACAGAGCAGAAAAAGAAAGTGGCAGCTACCAGGAATCACCGTTCTGTACCTCATAGTTCGAAACTTCAAAGATGTGAAGATTGTAAGCCTGTATGTAGGAGATGCCAGAATTTAGAATGGCTTTACAATCTACACACTGTCACATGCGTCATTTAGTGTCCTGTCCAGATCATTATCTGAAACACCAAATCAACTCTTCAAGCTTTTTAATAACAACCATCATAATGGTTTCAGACTGCTTTATTAATTATATTCCCACTACCTCTCTAAAGTGATGAGGCAGTGAGGTCAATGTTCTGCAAACTGGAATCACAAGGAGAATGTGTGCAGCAATTCTTGGTGTTAGATTAGGTCTGTTAAAATACTTATAGTTATGCTGCACTTTGAGTGTTCAAGCACAGTTCCCAGTGCTGCTGGTCTCATCAGTCAGTGCTCTTACTTCGGATAACCTTAAAAGGAAGAATATACATGCGGCCTTCCATGAGAAAAAGTAGCTGAAGTAATTGGGCTTAAGTAAAATCCTGCATCCTGTAGAATCATCTGACAGATGGGTTTAGAGTCATTATTCATTTGACCGCTTTAGTCTAAAGATACCTGGTGTCTTCTTGTAGTCCGTTGTTTGACTGGGACATATGTTCCAACAGGGAGCAGTAACTTCACTGCACAGCAAAGACTTGCTTTCCCAGTGATTTCCAGTATAGACAAGCATCACAGTCCTGTCTGTTTCATTTACATAATATCAGTCTCCTGTCTTATCAAGAGAACTTTTAAGATTGTTCTGGTTATGTTTTACACATGGAATATTTTAATAGAAAGGTGTCTCTGGCCTTTGTTAAACCATAATTAGCAGATGTAGAGGGAACAGATGACGGTGCTGGTGTTTTATTTAGTAATATAGTACTAAGCAGGTGGAAAATTTCAGTATTGGAATGAGATATTTTGACCACCATTTGGTGACATTAGTATAAAAACCAGTTTTTGATTATTTTTTAATTCACCCTAGGGATACAGGGGAATTACGTGCTTCATAGTAGATCGTGACACAGAGGGACTACATGTAGGGAAGAAGGAGGACAAGCTTGGAATCAGAGCATCTTCTACCTGCCCAGTAACATTTGAAAATGTTAAGGTATTGTAAATTGTTTAGCTATTGAAGCATAATTTCTGTATAATTGGAACTTGACCGCATATAGGGAAGGAATGTTAACTAAATCCACAGTTATTTTTTTTCCTTAGACATACTGATTGTGTGGCATATTTTAACTTTTTCCTGCCTGTTCTTTCATAGAAGTCTTGAGGGGGATTGGGTTTCTTAAATTTTGATACAGTTTTTCCTCAGTCATCAGTTTATAATCATATATATCAGGAAGTGATCGAATCGGATATTCTAGGAATGAAATGTCTGGTTTGTTTTTTATGCCTCACTTATGAGGAACATGAAATAAAACATGTACACTGATTCACCCGTGAACACTACTAGCAGTTGTAGAGCAGAATAAAACAGAAATAATCGAGTGATTTTATTCTTTAGGTTCCCGAGACCAATATCCTGGGACAGGTTGGAAAAGGCTATAAGTATGCAATTGGAATGTTAAATACTGGCAGAATAGGTATTGCTGCACAGGTGCGTAATTTCGTTTAATACTGAATACAACTTTGAATTTGGATTGAAATTTACAATATATTTAAAGCTAATACGAATAAGAAATTTAGAAAATACTTTATTAAAAACTAAATTGCCACTAGATGTCACTATTCCTGTATCTAAGTTACAGTAAAATACTGAAACAACTGTAAATGGTAAAATTCTCTGGTGACATAAGCAATAGATTTAGAAAACATTAAATGGCAATTAGTTTGTCTTTGTTGGTTAACTTATTATTACTGAAATATATCAACATTCTTATCTTCCATTATGCAAATTTATTTTACACAGAAGACTAGCTTTAGAAAATATAACAGACTGAAATGTATATTAATGCTTCTGACTGTGGTTGTGTGGCATTGCCAAGAGTGACCTTATGATAACTGATGTTTTCCCAAGAACTCAAAAGTCAACTTCTTTTTAAAATAAATACAGTTTTGGGTTTTTTTTATAGCAGAAGTGTCCTAATTCATAGTTGCATTTGAAAATTGAGCCTTATGGCGTCTTAGGGAAAAATATTTGCTGAACTTGGAGTTATTTCAGAATGTTGTATTTTGTTGTAAACTCAGTTTGGAGCTCAGATTGCTGCTGATTTCAGTGGAAATCAGGTTCAGCCCTATAATAAAATGACTTATGGTGAGTTTTTATAGTTTTAATTTACTTCTGGAAGTAATCTTTTCTTTGTTTCACTTTGTTGTGGATGTAGTTGTGCTGTGTAGATTGTAATATGTTTGTACTACCGATCACCCTTATCTTTTGCCCTAGTTGCAGACAGACCAGAAGTAATAATCCTCACGAAATTTAGACTTTCCACATGGCAGTATACTGTGCTGCTAAATGGGTTGGCTTTTCCATCATTTCTAAATATTATCTATGATTAAACTTTGTCTGATATGGCATTTAAAAACTAGGTCTGTGGGCCCCGTTTTTCCCAGAGATAGAAATAATGTAAAGGCTCTGGCAGTAAAATACATGGTCTGGATTTCACTCTTAATTACTCCAAGTTACACTTATAACCTAATTAAAAGTTAAGGTCAGGTAGTTGTTATATCTTAGTTACTACTTTCTTGGCACCTTCAAATGAAGAAAAATGTACTTAAATGTACAAGAACAGCAGTTCTAAAGCCCTGTAGTATTGAATTTAGTTTTGCAGTAGTAATAGTTTTAAAAGATAATGAACATCTTGTAAAATATAATTATGTCTGTGAAAACGATTTCAGATAGTTTTAGTGTAAGGTGGCTGCATATTTTGCTACAGGTGCTGAAGGTGGTATACTTGGTTCATCTGTATGAGTTTATGCATGAAGGCGACAAATTGGGTAATACACCTGATTAGCAGCAGACTATTATTTTCTTATGGGTTTTTTCCCCACGTACTCATTTTCCTGTGTATTGTGGTTTGAGGTTTTTTCCTAGAATCTTTAATGATTAAGGAGTAGGTGTCTGAACCCAGTCAGAGTCATGTTTTTATCTTCTTGGGGCCCTCGGCTTTCAGCTTAATGTGCAGGTCTATCCGAAATACCCATATACTGTTGTACATCATTAAAAGTAGTTTGACATAAGCTGCTTGATGTGACAGCAGACTGCCACATTGTAGCATCCTGTCTCAACATAAAAATGTTTTATGACATTCTAATTTTACCATATAGTGTTACCTTGCTTTTTGATAGTTCTTCATGCCATTCATTTCCCTTTTTTTTTCCCCTCCCTTGTTTGATGCTTCCCCTAATCTAATTTCCTATCTTTATTTTTCCTATGAAAGAAACTAGGTCAGTAGAATGCGTTCAGGTGGATGGTAGTTATATAGTGAAACCAACTGATCTTCACTAATAGCTATGTATGCCAAGATATATGAAAGACAGGATCCTTTCTTTAGTCTCTTGTTTGGAATGGAATACGCTTCTCAAAATTTGGTAGTTAAACTAACATGAAACTAGTTTACTTTCCAGATTTCATAATGTTTCTTTCGGCTAAAAAATCAAACACTAAGGTAGTTGCGAGTTACTTCTTCATAAATGTTAATATGTCGTTTTCCCATATATTATCCTCCAAGATAACAATTGTGGTTTTCTGTCTTTGCTGTTGAGTGGAAAGAGTGTGTGAAAAGACAGTGAGTCTTCTAAAATTGTTCTGTTGAGATGTTTTTTCTCTAGAAAATGCTGGAACAAATGTTATCTCTCCTTCCACTATATTAATTTTCTAACTTCTGAAATAAATTGCTAATTTTTCTATACTGCTGAGTCTTCTATAAAATGAGAAATTATTTTGATTATGAAAATAACTTTGAGTAATCATTCAAATTATTTTTCCTTTAATAGTGTAATGTAGATCTATAGATCTTTAAGTTACAGAATATTTCCCATGTCACTAAGAATTCCCAGAAACAATATTTGCACGACCACAATTGACCTATAAGTTTTGTTCAAAAATTTGTGATAGTCTTTTCACACATATTTTGCCTTTATTAAGAAAGTTTCTCCTCAAAGTTTGATTTATTTCTTTTATTTTTTTTTTTGTCCTAACTCACCTTAGTATGTCTTCTTTTTTATAGATGTTGGGACTTGCTCAGGGGTGTTTTGACCATACAATTCCCTATACAAAGGAGAGAGTCCAGTTTGGGAAAAGCGTATTCGATTTCCAGGTACTTGTTAATGAACACTTGGGAAGCTTCCTCCAAAAGAGTAGTATTTACCATGGTAATAGTAACCACTGTGAGTAGATGATGTCAGTAAAATGAGTAATCTGATTTGCATAATTTGTGCTCTGCCTTGTGTCATGTCTCTGCTTCTCAATATTTGTGAATTTTTCAAAAGAACATCAGATGAGCATTCATCTACCATGTAAAATATATGCATTCAGTGCTATGTTTCTTGGCAAGTACCATATAAATAATTTAAAACTTCAAAACGTTATTAGCGTAACTCCTTTTGCTTGATACTATATTCACTGCCTTTGAAAATAACACACATGGAACCCCTTTCTCTTCCAATTTTAATATCGCAGTATGTTGAATGTGTTTCAGGTTTTATAGCTTTTCATGAGGTGCAGGGGAAGGCCTTTTTCTGGAGACACTAGAAATTATAAAAAGATGAGGAAAACTGATTGAATTATTAGATTTCCTGTGCTATACAAAGACATTTAGTTTTCATGATAATATCTGTATCTTAAAACGAAAAAGACTCTTTGTTGCAAAAATGATGTATAGTTTAATAAGGAAGATATATAATTGTAATTACTGTAGTAATTTTCTTGTTAAAAGAAACCTACATCTCGGCTGAAGAGAAAGGAACATTAGTACTACTCATAATTTATACAAATTTTAGGAAGCACCCAGAGATATCTAGGAAATGATTGGAACGGCGTCTTTTGAATGGGAAATGGAATTTTTAATTGCCAAATCATTTTGTTATTTTGACCTGCATATATATTTTTGCAAATTTTAGGGAACAGTATTAGCAAAATGAAATATTTCATTGTGTTTTAGGAGCAAGTTAGGCTACTAAATGTTCATTTTCAGTCATCATAATATTTGGGTCTCCTTAAATATACCTATTCTTCTGTAATACCTACCATTTAGTTGTGAGCTCCATCACCTTTTGCCTTCTCTTTGAATCCATTCATCAGTCACGTCCTCTGTGCTTCTGTGCTGCTCCTAACTCTTCTCCCATGGCTATGGGACATGGGAGGAAGTGGTTGTCACCTTGCTAGTTCTCCACTTCATTTAAGAGGTCCTTTTTTCAGGTCTTTCTCAGTTAAGCTCATCAGGGAACTAGACTTGTTGAGTATGAATGTTCTCAATAAAGAGCTGCAAAACAAAAATACAGCTTTGACCTACCCGTGTCTCTGCAGTGCTGAGGAGAACATTAAGATTTGGCTTAAGCCTTCCTTGTATTCACGGGTGCAGATAGGTTCATGTAGAACTCTCCTGTCCAGCCAATCAGACAAGAATTCCTCAAAGAAGGAGGAAGGAGAAAACAGGAGTGTCGTTCCTAGAAGGACTTTGGTGGCCCAGAGGTTTTCCAGCATTGATGTTTATAGAGGTGGAGATGTGCAGAATTACTACTCCATCTAGATTTTTGTATTTTTATTTTGCAGTGTACGTATGTTCCCTGGTGAAAAGAATGGTTCTCGCTAGAAATTCCAGCTGAGTACTAAATACTGGCTCTCCCTGGCTTGCTTTGTGCTTCTTTCAGGGGATGCAACATCAGATAGCCCAGGTGGCCACACAGCTGGAGGCGGCGAGGTTGCTGACCTACAATGCAGCTCGTCTTGCGGAAACAGGAAGGCCTTTCATAAAGGAGGCAAGCATGGCCAAATACTACGCTGCTGAGGTAACCTGCAGCTTCTTTATACAGTGGATCTATTTCACTGCTGTTTAAACGTTTCTTCTGCTACTGAATGTATAACTTTGAATTAATGTTTTGCTGTGAGATCTGCGGAGGTACTTTGACCTTGTTTTTTGTTCTGAGTCCATGCATAGAATGTAAAGTAGGTCATCAAAGAATATACTGTTCACAACCCTAAATGAAATTTTGAAAAACAAACAACAACATTAAAAAAGAAAGTGAATTAGTATTTTCCCTCATCTAGAGAAATTTCATTTCCTCGGAATTCTCTTTCTGTGGCTGGAAAAATGGCATGATGAGACTCCGTTTGTGACCATTTCAACTCTGCTGGTCACAACTGCAAGTCTTAATATGATTCAAAACTGAATTGCTTCTGCCCCTTAGTAGTTGCTGTCTTGCTTACCACTGCTCGTCTTTCACAGTGCAGCATAGGAACGATTGCAATAACAGTGAATTCTTGATGTCCTCTGATTTAGAAAAATGTCATTTTTATGCTAAAATAACTTGCGTAAATAAGATGAATATGAAAATATTGATACTTCCTCTTCTGACTTGTTCTAGTAACTGCTTTAATTACTGTTTTATTTTCACTTGAAATAGCTACAAAGAATAAAAGTTACAACCACTGACATGAAGTTGAATTCTGAAATTGTAACTCTGAAACTATTTTCATAGGTTGCAACACTGACAACTAGTAAATGTATTGAATGGATGGGTGGTGTCGGATTCACAAAAAATTACCCAATAGAAAAGTACTATCGTGACTGCAAGATAGGTGGGTGATAGTTTCTTAACAAGTATTTCTTGTAGCACTAGTAGTTGTAAAGTTTGGGGATGAATGACTGGCTTTTTTTTAATATATTTGTTCTGTGAGACCATAATCAACACGGATTCAAAGGCTCACATATGAAATGTAAAACTAAAACTTCTGGTATAAACACGGGGGTATGTAAGGCTAGTTGAAATATTTCATTAGATATACCAACAAAATACAGACACACACGCTGTGTCCCATTCTGTTAAGAAAATTCCAGTTCAAAAAACCTGAAAATATTTTTTTTGCCTTTAAGATCCGTATCTATGTGGAGTTTTATTTTTAGGACTGCCTTGTTTACCAGTCTAATCCTTAGACCTAGCAGTTTAACATTTCTAAGAATATTGCCCTTTGACTTTTATTGCTGATAGCATTTGTAAATGCTTAATTTTTGTTGGTTATTTAGGAATCGCTTTTCAGGAAAGCGTCTTGTCATTATGTTGTACCAGCAGAAGAGTATTTTTATTGTTGCAGTTGATAAAATATGAACATTTATGTAAATAGTAATTATATTTATAGAATTGGCTCAGTGAAGTTTCACTTCATAATTGTAAATGTTCTTGGTCTCTCTTTATATACACACTGTGGTTTTATATTTTTTTGGTTTATTTTCTTCTGATTTCAGGTACAATATATGAAGGAACTTCAAATATCCAGTTGAGCACCATTGCAAAAAGCTTAGCGCAGGAGTACTGAAACCATAAGGACTTCTGACTGTTAGCAGGAATTGTTTCAGTGAACGCTCATTGTGAATTATGCATTTATTTATAACTGTAAAAATCACAAATAAGAACACAACATCACAGACAAATTCGTAAGGAAAGCATGAATTCCCCATTTCAGGACAGTGAACGTGTGGTTCATATGAAATCATGAATTCCATGTTCAAATCCAAACTACGGGTTGAAAATATCTTTTTCTGCCTGAGACACTTCTGAGCTAAGACATTGTCTGAAATTTTGTTGCCATAGGTTATGCAAACAGTGTATCTCCACCTTGAGATTTCAAAGTGAAAGCAAAAGCAGCCAAATCCATGGTTTGCCTGATGTGAACAGTTCTGTTAAGCCAACTGGGAGAAAGAACTCTACGTGTGCAGCAGAGCTGTTGCATGGTGTGAAGCTGCTCTTTGGTTATGATTCCCTTTATAAGCATGGGGAGCAGGAAAGGTATGTGGAAAGAGACAGAGGTGATGGTTTCCTCTCTCCCGGGTGGAGCGATGTCTATGGAGCGGCTGTACTTGGAGTAATTTTATAGTAGCCCTTAGTGTGTTCTGAAGTATATCTTGGTAATTAAGCCCTTACAGCCCCAACATGTAGTACTGAAAGGTGGATAATATCTACCTCCCTTTCTAGCCTTCTCGGCTGTTCAAGGTTTTAATCTAAGAGGTTATTTGTAGTTCTCCTTTCATAAAAGGTTGAGTTGAAGTCCTTGTGAAATGGGGTTAAAAAAGCTCTAGTAGTTCTGCAAAAAGACAGAGATACAAGCTAGGTAATAGGAATGCTGTGATACTACATCACAGTGGCCTTTCCACGTTCAGTGCATTTTACAAACAACCCTCACCGCGTTCCTGGGAATTAGTGAGGGACTGTTAATTTGAAGCTTGGAAAACTTGCTCATGGAAGTTAGTGGTTCTCTACAAAATGAGGAAAGTTTTTCTCCTTCTGAGAGAGGGAGAAGGTGGGGGGGAGTGAGAAGTATTTGCTTTTTTATCCCTCTCTGTTTGCTTTAAAAGTAGACATTTTATTTACTGCAGAAACCTCTTCAGTGCTGGAGAACTAATTAACTAAGAATCAAGAGACGGAAAGCTTAATGTATGAAAAATTATTGTAATTGCTATAATTGACAATTTGTTTCAAGTGTTTTTGGGAGGGGAAGATTGGGTTTCGGGTTTTGGCTGACAGAAGAATCTAATTTTTAAAGCTTGCTAGTCACTGATTATTCACTTTGAGGGGAGTTTAGATTGTTACAGTCTGAGACTCCTAAAGGATTTTCTAGCAAAATGAGGGTAAATGACACTTAACAAATACAATTTTGTAAAACAAGCAGACTGCAGTGCCTTATACAAAGCAACAAGCGAGAGGGAAAAGCACTATTAAAAAACTTGTCTGACTTGCTATGAGCTTCAAAGGGAAGTAACTACCTTAGTGAATGTCTTCCCCCACATACATGTTTTGCCTCTTGATAGATGAAGAATTAATGTGGTAGTTATCCTTAAGCCAATAAAAAAAAAGCCCATATGAGTTTGATCAACAGCTTTGAGATTTTGAAAAATACAAGAGTAGGAGTGTAGACTAGATAATTTCTGAAGGTTTCTTCCAGCTACATTATTATTGCTGCTGCTGTTGTTGTCATTACTATTATTATAATGATTAATGCATTTCAGGTTGTTTGCAGGCTTTGTTTCAGCTAAACTGAAACAGCTGGGGAGACACTGCAACAGTTAACTACAGTTATTTTGCTAACTATAGTCTAAAATAATCATAAACATACTACAAAATGCTTGAGTTACGTTGATGAATATGAGTTGTGCTCATGTGAGGTGCAGTCTTTAGCTGCTGCAGTTTAGCCTGCTTTGCTAGCATGAGTGTCAGCAGAGATCAGGTCTTGATTCGTACTGTTTGGTAGGTCTCCTCGTTTGAGTTACTATCTTAGCTTGGCTTCTGTAGTTTTGCAAGAGGCTAAGCAGTGAGTGACAATACGTAACTGACTTAATGTAGTGCTAAAAGCGACCTTCTTATGGAGGAAGGTGCAGAGCTCTTTGAAGGACTGTTAAGGGCTGGATATCCAGGATTATGTAAAAGGACTGTCTCTCTGTGTAGAACTGTGTCAGGAAAAAATAATCAGAAATAAATCAAAATAATGTGATTTCCTTCAGCCTGAATTTGGATGCTGTGCTCCAGGAAACAGTCTGAATGTCCTCATCAGCTACTTAACAGTTCTCAGAAAAGCAAGGTCAAGCCTTTAACTAATGTTACAGCTGTAAATATTTCACGTGTCCCCATTGTATATGCTGTATTCTGTATGTATTGAATGTATGTGTTGTATTTTTTTTTTGTCAACAAATTTCTGTGGAGCAATATGCGCACAAGTTAATTATAACCGCTGAGCTTCTTTCATCGTTGTTTTAAAGGAGCACGTACCACTGCAGAGAGCATGAGGTATTCTGGTTGCTGACTCTTGGAAGAATTGACTTGTTTCATCCCCTTCAGTCTGATTCCATTGCTGCACCACTGCAGCCCTTGGTTTAGTAATAGAATTACTGCACCCTTGTCCAGGAGCTCTTAAGAGCTGCCTGTGCTCCCCAGCCCCTGTTCAGTTTGGGACAGGCGTGCATGAATTGTCATAAATTGCATGTCTGCATTTGGCACTGTGGGCACAGGACTGTTGATGGTGGGTGGTCACACCAGTAGGCGTAGGGCTGCAGAGCTGGCATTGTGAACACTGTGAGGCTTTCTGTGCTAATGAGAGGACTCGAAGCTGCGTTATACACAAGAAGTATTTATATTGGTGAGTTTTCCCTTTATATGCCCTTAGTCAGACCAGTCAGTATAGTCTGAAACAGCATTTTCAGTATCAAGTGTTGCATCTGGGTTTCGCTGGTGAGAAGAAAAGATCGATATTGGGAATGTATTAAAAAGTGCCTGAGTTTGATATTTGACTTGATACAATGCTAATCTTCTATATCGGGTGATGGTTCTCTAATAATCTGTCATTTATAACTTTTCCCAGATCTTTCCATTTTTGTACTGGGAGACAATGAATGTATCATCTGTCAAGTTTCTTCAGTATAATTCTGGTTTGTAATAAAGGTCTGAGGCAGATTTCCACAGACAGGTTTAATCGCTACCTGGGAAATACTCAAATACAAGATTTTATATGATGTTTTCTATGCTGTTGTTCTTTCTTTCATATTTTCTTTTCCCCGTATAAAAATTGTGTTAGAAAAGGCTTATGTGAAATATATGGTAATTGTTCATTGGGAGCTTTTTGCTGCGTAAAGAATTTTCTAATTAACATATTACTGCATTTCCATTTGGAAGTTTTTGGTGAAAGACACATTCCAAGCCATGCTGGATTTGAAATGCAGTCTGCTTCAAAAGCAGCTGTCTGGCTTTCCTGAGCTTGCTATTAGATACACGAAAGATGAAGAAATGTTTTTCCTCAGCCCCAGAAAGTATTCACTGTACGAAGGCAATAGATCTTCTCGTAAGAGTATTATGTGAGAGTGGTTAGCAGCGACCACAAATGCTTCATAAATATTTACCTGTTGCGTTATCACTCTGCAAACTGTTGGCAGAGGCTGACAGGCAGATGAATATGTATTGTATGATTCCCAAAGAGTTTTCACACAATTTGTCATTTTATGTTTTATCGAAATACAGTCGTTGCAGAGCGTTTTGCAAGGAGTTGTCTTCCTCAGAAGTGTAACACCTTGGTCTAGATCTAGGTGAGGAGCATGGTCAGTAGCCTAGAGCTATGTAGCGTGATCGGCTCTACACGCACAGGAGAGGAAGCACAAGTTCTTTCCAAGCCCACACTGGAGACAGTGAAGCATCAGAGCGTCATGAACCCAGAGTTCCAGGCTAACAAATAGGTATTACAATCATTATTTCAGTTAAATATGCCAGTTGTAAGATCAGACGCTATAATTAACAAAGTCCAGCTTGGTGACATTGAGGGGAATTTCACATTATCTGATACTAGAAACGTTATTTAAGCTGCTTTGAAATCTTGGTGTTTATTATCCTCTAAAATATTCTGTTCATGTGCAATAACTGTCCAATACATGAGGTGACTAGAGCTAGCCAGTGTGTTTCCTAATGGCTTGTTTCATAGATCAGAGCATTCAAATGTTGATTGATACTGGTCTATTAATGCTCAAAAGAACACGCAATGCACAATTTAGCATTTTTTCTGATAAAATATTTTCAAATGCAAATCAAAAAGATGTACAGTCTCAATAGGCAGCAATAACATTTTTATATATTCCTTCAAGATCACTTAAATTTTTCTGAAACTGTTCTTTCTCTGTGTGTCTTACTGCTGCAGAGCTACTCATGCTGGAAGACTATACATAGAAAGAAATCTCCAGGTGACTTCACTGAAGATCCTAAAGAAAAAGCTTGCCCCACCTGACAGAAAGATGTGTCTCGATAGCCAAGTAACCAGCACTTTCAGAGCAGGGTTTATTTATTATACACAATGAGAACTTCTGAACGTGCGGAAACCTATGTTCATCAAACATTTTGCAGGGATCTCTGTAGAAAGGGAAGCTATTGCAAGTTGTAACCACTTTCTTACAAAAAAAAAAAAAGATCCCAAAAAATTTGAATAGCAACAGGAAGACCTAAAATACAGCAATAAATCCCCACCTTCCACATTGCAAAGCTGTATTGTCACCTAACCAGGAAGTTAGCATATGTGGACTGAAAAGTAAATTGTGCTCTCTAACCAGCCAGAGCTGGAGGTCTCTTACAGTCTGAAGTGTTGCTCAAACCCTTGTCACGATTTGTGATGGCTGTAAAAACATCTGTTATCCATCACCAGATAAGGCAGGGCTGGACTGCTTTGGATATGTGTTGGAGAGAAGTCAACTTGCAGACATTAGTGAGACTTAAAATGAGCTTTGCTTCATCTGTAATGATGGCTGGAGGGTCGTGTTGGGAAAGTGCTCGTTGGTGGGAAGCGCTGAAATAGTGCATTATTTCTTGTTTGGTTTGGGGCCCAATACATGTTGGCAGATCAAGAAATGCCTTCATGTTAATGATAACTTTCTTTCCTAATATAAAGAGAATGAAGGGAAGGGTGGTGCTGCAATACGATGGGTTGATGTTGAGTTTGTATCCCATGCCTTTCTTGGCCCAATGAGTTTGATTGTTTGGGTTTTGAAGAAGGACTCTGGTGGAGTCTCCACTTCGTAGGACACAAGAAGCTCTAATACACACCCAGAGCTGATGCCCTCCTGGTTGAGGGGTTGTTTCCTGCCTTCTCTTGTGAGCATTCAGCCAAGACTTTTAAACAATGACCCACCCATGAGAGGAATAATTGAGAAGAGAGAGGAACATGAGAATAGTTTTCTCATCGTCCTTTTCATCACATTGTTTACTGCGAGTTTCTTGTATATTTTCAGCCTGAATTATTTTCTAGGACATGCTGCAAGATTTTTCTGTTTGCTAATTTGCATTCTAAAGATGCAAATTAAATGCAAATTTTTCAATATAACCAGAGTAGTAATCCAGGTTTTAATTTGATGCTGTGTTGCTGAGTTTTCTGCCTTTGTTTCGATGATACCTAAAGACATGATAATTACATTTTAGAAAGACACTCACTTTTCAGGATTTTTATTATTTGTGAGAGTGAAAGGTTAAGAGTCCCAGAAGCTGCAAATGCTATTTATGCTAAAAAGTATTAGCTGATATAACTTTGTTTATGAAGTCACTGTATCATGCACCCAACACCAGCTAAAGGATCAGCTGAAGCAAAAAATCCAAATTGTAAATGATACCAAGTTGTAGGCACAATGTTTTACTTTTTTTTTCTTTTTTTTTGCATTTTATCTCATACGGAACACAAATGTATCAGCTCTGCTAAACTGACCTAGAAAGAATAAGGGAATAATTCAGAAATTAAAGTTAAGGTTCTGGAAATCTAGTTAAATACTGAAAAGCTCCTTAGAACTGGTTTTGTTAAAGGCGCTGTTGAAAATAGAGTTGGTATAGGAAAAATGTGTTTTTGTGGAAAAGCTGATGCTGTTTGTTTTAGGAAAGAAAATGTTAGACATTCTGTTCCTGAGATGGAGGATGTTTACACACCAAATGCAGCGTTTGCTCCAATTGTTCCCAAAAGAATTGAGGCAAAGCACTTTTTTCAGCTCAGGTACTTTTTGAACTTTGAAAATGTTTTATGACTCCCTATTATGTACTAGAAGATGGTTATATGATATGAAGGCTCTATTTACGTTCAGAGTCTTGTTTTCCCCATGTTCAGAGAAAAAATCCTTATGTTCCACTGTATGACTCTTATCAGACACAAACTGTTATACTTCCTTCTTAAATTCCAAATTACTTTGGTCTTCTCGATGTCTGTCCAACCAAGCTTTAAACAGAGAATCATTTGTTCAGCTTAATTGCAGCAATGTCTACCTTTGATTGATATGGCAGGTTATTTTGATTGTTGCTTGAATAATAAAAGCTAAATTCCGCAAGCTGTTTGTCATAAAATATATTTGACTGCTGTACAGGATTCACAGTTTCTAAGGTCCAAAGTAAGGTGCAGCCATAGCTCTTCCATTTTATGACAGAAGTATTTTAGCTCTACTGTGCTTTGACTTCAGTGATTCAATTTGCAGAGATAAACAATTCTCTGGAGGTAATACAGTTTGTCCTTATTTAGTAATTATTTAAAATGTGCCTTGTTACCCTTGTGCAAGAATCTGATTCTCAAGACAGTTGTGGTTGTCCTCCGATTCTTCAGGGTGCTGACACAGCACTGGATTAAAGCACCTGGTGATCTGGTGTCTCAGACTGTTGTAGTTTAATAGACAACCTTCTCTATGCTGCTGCTTCTATTTAGAAGTGTCCAAAAATCTTTTTTTTTTTTTTTAAACTGTAAAAGCCTTCTGGCACTGAATTACATCTATTTCTTGACTGAAACATATCTGCTCTATGCTAACCTCATTATCCAGGAATGATTTCTAGAAGAGGAAGTGAAGAATAATTAAATCATTCCTAACTGAAGGAAATGCTTCGCAGAACTATGCAAATTCCAATTTGGCCAAGATGCTGTGGTTTCATATTCTATTTCTGGGAAGAGCAATGGGAGAAACAGTTATTTTTGGAGTTATGGATAACCAGGTTCTGGCTTCATTTTTCTCTCTTGCCTCGAGATCAGAGCGCGCTGGGACATCCCTGTTCGGGGGGGAAGCTCGGTACCTGCCATCGCCTGCTTCTCGGTGCCTGTGCTGCTGTAAGTGCTTCTAAATTAGACTTGCCCCACTCGCTGCAATGTCGTCTGCTTTGCTTGATGCCTGCTGAGGTTCCTGAAGTGAGAGATTTTGCCTGCGCGCAAAATCAGGGCTCAGCCCTCATCTGAAATAACCACTTCTCTGCAGTCGTGTGCGGCCCTGGCTGTCCGTGCAGGGCAAAGGTACAAAGGGATGGACCCGCCTCCCCTTGCTTCTCAGCCTGCAATACACTGCTTGGAAAAAAAAGGGAATTACATTTTTGAGTCAAAAAATGGGATTTCTGTGTGTGCGCTCAGCAGGAATGCCTGGGGGAGCCCATGGGCTGAGCACCACCCTCCCGGGGCTTACATCTTTAGATTTTCACATTTTCCCATCTGCAAATCTCACTTTTACAAGGCTTAAGGCAAAAAAGAGTGTAAAAAAAAAAAAAAGCAACCCTCACACAGCTAGCTATTTTTACATGGGAATGTTTGCAAATAGGTTAGTGATGTGTAATTGAATTATTAACTGGAAAAAAATATAATTAGAGTGCTGGAAGAATGGCTTTTCAGTGCCCCACAACTTTTATCTTTCAAGGAATCAAATTGCTAAAATGAGTTATGCACTCAAGAAATCCGCTTAGAATTAACAACATATGTCCTACTTTTCCAGCTTTGCCTTTAAAAGTTGCATATTGTAATAATGAAGTGTATATAGCGAACTTCAGTGATTTGCAAAAGGTACCAGCCTTGTGTCTTTTCTAAACCGGTTGATTTATGTGCTGTTTGCTGTTTTTGAGAACACAAAACAATTAATTTATGTGTGAAAAGAACAGTGAATTAATCCTAGAGAGCCCTGGAGCCTTTAAAGACCTGAATCATATGTTGAGCTCGTTTAAAACTTGCATAAGAAATTAATGTAGAATAAAGCCCTTTAATTTGAAAAGTGCATCTATAGTAGGTGTCCCTAGGATATCTTCTGGATCATTATTCAGAAAGGTTAAGGAGGACTTTATTTTTTTCTTTCTGTCTTTTTTTATATTCAGTATGTATTTTCCAGTTTGCAGCTCAACATGGTGCATTTCAACTTATAAAGAGGCAGAGATTTTAAAAAGAAACGGGGAGCTTTTTATTCACCTTCCACTTAATTTCCTTGCTGCCTTGCCAGTCCCAGCTTAATGAATGTAATTGCTACCTTTGATGAAAATACTATTATCAAGATCACACATTACATTGGAAAACAGTTTTTCTTTAAACACAGCTACTGCAGTCTCTAATTATGCATGTAACAAGTGGCTCCCGAACAAAAGAGCATGTTGTCTACAATTGCTAGGAATTGGAGCAAGGCAAATTTGAACAAAGAACAGATTAGATTTGCTCCATGCTCCACAAAGCCCATTCCCCTGATTAATTTCCTGCAAAAACTAAAACAATTCTCTCTTAAAAGAAACTAACCCTCATCCCCAGAATGATCCATATGCCATTTGTGTCAATCTATATGATGATAATGGCTACAGATTTAAATTATTAACTATTAGATGTAGTAAAATAGGAAAGCTCTTTTATAAACTTACCTTTTCATATGTAAATAAGCGGTACAAGGACTTAAGGAACAAAAACCTGACTTTTCTGTGGAAACCAGGAGCAAGAAAACACCTAGTAACTGAAAGTCTGAATTGTGCATGTATAATCCAATTATTTTGTCAGTTTACTCTATGCTCTGTATTCTGCACAGGCACTGCAGCAGGAGTATTGGGTCTCCTAACGTCGTGTTGGGTTTTCCAAGAGTGACATATTTGAGGGCTGCTTCCCGTGTGCGTGCCTTGCGGAGAGTTCTTCTGAAAAGGATTTCATTTAATTCTTAAAACAAACCAATTTGTCAACAGGATTTAATAAGCCAAAAATCAGAATAGGAAATACGTTTTGCTATTATCCCATGGAAAAGCAGGCAGACACTGGTAACATTTTGAATTAATACAGAATCAACTTTTCATAAAATCCTGTGATATGGATTGAATTGTTTTTTATATTACTAATACAGGGAATTAGTCATAGCAATTTAAAACACAGTGTTATTTTTCATTCTTATTTGTATTGATCTGGGATCCCTAGCTGTGGCCCATTGTACAAGATGTATATAATCCCCAGTTATCTGGGTAAAAGCAAAAAAAAAAGAGTTCTGTTTCTAAGTGTTCACAAGCTAGGTTAGGATTGGATGTGGACTGATGTAAACTAGCGTCTAGATTATTTTTAAGAAAAATTATCGAGGAGAAACAGTGTACCAGTAAAAAAGCATCCCTAGCCCTGCATCCTCTCGCTTGCTGTAGTGAAAACGCTTTGTTCCTGCCAGTAAAGTCAAATTAGTCGCAGAACTGGTCCTGCTGCTATGGTGAACAGTGGGGTCTGCTCGGCACCACGCTCTGCCAGGTGGGATCCAAAGCCCCTTTACCTGTAACGTGCTGGAGGCCTCAGGGTAGTCTGGGCTCCAGCTTTTTTGGAGGAAGGTGGTTTGAGTGGTGTCCTCTCTGTCTGCCGAGGCCGTAGGCACGGGCACGTGTGAACTCTTCCCCTGGCCAAAGCCTTCTGTGCACTCAGTACACAGAGAAGCCTATTCATGGGCTCACTGGTGCTGAAACAGGTAAAACTAAATGTATTCTCTATCATAAGCCAGAGAATACATTTTGGTTTACCTGTTTGAACTGTATCTTAATAGGGTCGGGTTTTAATCTTGAAACTTGGATTTCTGAGCAAGACCCCGCTGAGAAATCTCCAAGCTCTATTGCTTGCACTGCCCGCACTCCCAGTCCCTTTACATAAAGCCACGTCTCTTCACCCGCGATGTATTTTCATGACTGCATTATCTGTGTGTCAGCTCCACCCCTGCACTGCTCTGTGATGTCTAGTTTAAGTCCCTCTCAGACTGAGTAACTCCGGTCTGTGGTATTACGCTTGAAACAGGCGATGCTTCCGATGCCGGGATGACACTATTATGCAGTGTAACGCAGGACCATAAGATGCAGTGGAAGAGAAATGCTTCTAAAATTAATGATGTGCAATGGCCAATAATAGGTTCCTCACTGTGAAGCTATTTCGCAAGTGAGAATGGCAAGGAGGGGAAGGAAAAGAGATACCCATTCTATTTTTCAAATTAATATTAATTTGTGAGGATTTTTCTGAGTATCCACAGCTCTTCCTCTTCCTGGGACTCACTCTTCAAAGTCCTACAGTCTCTTGTTCTCATAAAAATCCCCAGGGGATGAAGACCACGTGGAAACTTCCAGGAACAAGTTGTCAATGCTTTCAGTAAGGGCAGACTTTGCCAGGGCTGGGGAATTCCTCACTGTTGGACCCGCATTGTAGCGCACTCCCAGGAGGTAAAAGCTACGTCCTGCAGCCTGCGTGGGTTCTCATACTTCTCTTTGGGGCTACGAACTGAGGACATCAACTTACAAGTCTGTTTGGGTAGGAAATGACAATTTTACTTTTTTAGAATACCAACTAACCATCAAAAAGTGGTGTCATCTGGCCACGGTCAAAGGATCTGCCCTGGTTTCAGCTGGGATATAGTCAGTTTTCTTCCTAGTAGCTGCTGTGGTTTGGATTTAGTATGAGAATAATGTTGGCATCACATATTGTTTTAGTTGTTGCTAAGTAATGTTTATATTAAATCAAGAATTTTCTCAGCTTCCCACAAGGACAAGCATAGAGAGGACAAGCTGGCCAAAGGAGTATTCCGTGCAATAGGCGTCATGGTCAGTGTATAAACGGGGGTTGTCCAGGGGGCAGGAGTCCATGATCACTGCTTAGGACGGACTGGGCAACCGATCATCAGATAGTTAGAGTGACTTGTGTTGTATCACTTTATTTTATATATTCTTTTACCATTATTATCATTAGGCTTTTGGTTTTTTCCTCTTACGTTACTGTTCTATTAAACTGTCTTTATCTCAACCCACAAGGGTTTTTTTCCTTTTCTCCCCCCCTTCTTTTTCTCTCTCTTCTCCCGGCCCTGTGGGGGACAGTGAGTGAACGGCTGCATGGTCCTAGTTGCCAGCTGGGGTTAAACCACGACAGGATTAAAATAAAATTATTTTAGAAAGCCCACAGGATTCCTGGTCTTCCAGCCTGTTGTTTCAAAAGTGAGTTAGGCCGCATGGGGCCTGCGTCCCCCTGGATGCTGCGGAGCTCTCATCTCTAATTCAACATGCAGCAAATCCTGAGGAGCTTCTCTCCGAGAAGGAAAGATAGTAACAGGCGTGCTGTGTTCGGTGCCAGGCGTGGACGAAGGGGGGTGGCAGAGGTATGTGTATTAGCAGCATACTTTTTTCTGCACAATAGCTTCCAGGGTCTTTGTATTCTCATAATGTCAATGCAGAGATTGGGGGGACAATCCTGCCCGTTATACCTGTTGTTTAGCCCTTTTCAGTCACTAAAGGTGCTTTGTTTCCAGACTATCACAGTTCTTCCCAACTTGCAGTTAATACAAAATCTTTAAAATGTACCCTGCAGATAAGAAAAAAAACCCACAACTCATAATTTTCCATGTGGATAGAATTAATCAAGATGTAATTATGCCACCAAATGAAATTACTTAGAATATCATAAAATCCTTGTTCATCTCAGCATCGTTATTTAAGAAACTGAATAAAAGAAAATGTAAGTCCTTTTTATGGAAATTAAAATAGTTTTGGTTTCCAGACCCTTTTTCTTGGGTGTTTCAGATCCCATGGGTTTTCTGATGGTGGGACCACTGCAGAGCCTGCACTGGTGGAAAAGAAAGTGTAAATACCAGTGACAAAAAGAAACAGGATTATAATCACTACCTAGGGAAGCTGGAGAGCAAAACCAATATATTGAGAAAGTCCAGAATTACTTGTGGTTTAGTTCCTTGTCTTCCCTAAAACAAGTTGGAAGCAACCTCATGAGTTTGTGGAAACATATTTGTGTACTTTTCTGAAGAAGTGTTAGGCTGTGAGGTTTTCTCCTTTTAGAAAGTAATCCGTTGTTCCCTGTGGCGGGTGTGAGGTTCTTGTTTTAGTGTCACTTTTAATGCAGCACACTGTAAAAAGGCCGGCTGGAGAGAATATTCATGCTGTCCAAGCATGAATATTTATCCCTTCATCACACCATCTCTGCTTCGGTCTCGCCACAGCCAATTTCTGAAGTTTAGCACAATTACTAGCTAAGTCCCAGATCCATAAGCGTTCTTCCATGTGCGATGTGGCACCTAATAATGCATTTTTTTCACATAGACGTTGTCTGGAATAAGCATTAATTCACAGACACCTTCACAGCCCCTGGTGCGGTAGTAGTGTGGGGATGCAGGAGGGATTTCTCTGCACGTGCTGATCACTGCGGAGGAGCTCAGCGTCGGTTATTTTCTATAGGCAGATTAAAGCAAGAACTGAAGCTCAAGCCCTAAATCTTGCACATGGTGCTACAATGAACGGAAAGGAACCATCCAGGAAAGGAAGCCACCTCTTGTTTCTGTACACAGTCCTCCTTGGTCCCTCCCTTTGCACAGGCACATGTGGTAGCAGGATGCCTGTGGTGACCGCAAACCGGGATCTAACTATTATATAGCCGGTGGTGGGGCAGGGTGGGAGGCTCGGGATGTCCCTTCGAGGGAGAAGGGCTTGCAAACAATGGAGCACGTTGCAAACGTGGTGCTGAGGGACATGGTTTAGTGGTGGTTTTGTCAGTGTTAAGTTGATGGTTGGACTCGATGATCTGAAAGGTCCCTTTCAACCTAGACATTTCTATGATTCTGTGGCCAAAGAGGACGGTAGAGAAATTACAAGGAGGAGGCATCTAGTGAGCGTGTCTCCAGCTCAGGCTCCTTCCCTTCTCCGTCAAGTTCTTAAAACAGAGGAGAGGGCAGATCTTGCATCTGCTTTTAAATAATCCCAGGGCAATTAATCTCTTTGCTTTTAAATAATCTCAGTGCAAATCTCAGAGTAGTCAATGCAAGAGGCCACAGAGCTGCAGAGATTGCCTGCCTCTGCCGGATCGACGGAGCTGAGAACGGGCCAGCTCAGTGCACCTTGGCTTACATGCACCGGTCGTTTATTTCACGCTCTTCTCTATCTAGATGTATGATCCAGAGAGAAGGAAAAAGTAGTTGAGGTTTAAACTCTTATCACTAAAGTGAGTCTCCCTCTACATTAAAAAACTCTCCAGACATTGTAACAGGAATGGGTTCAGTTCTTATGTCATAAATTTGTGTGTGTAGAAAAAAGACTTATTGGTGAATTTAGCAGTATTTTTCGTTGAACTGGCAGTTGCTAACCATTACACCAGTATTTATTTGATTCTTAAAGAGCACAAAAGCATGGACTACAAATAAAGAAGATGGAGTAATAGCTTTTGACTGGACCACTAGCTTTAAACTTGAAATGAAGTGTCCAGTTTTGAGTTACTGTGTCCAAATGCCATTTGTACAGTTTGAAAAGTGGGGGCATTTTTCCAGCTTGTCACTGTTAGCTGTAGTTCATTCCAGTGAATGATATCACTGAAGGAGCAGTTGTTCTGCTATAAGTACTTCACTCATGACTGGAATGTATTAAATGTATTAATCTGTGCCTCAGAGTGTAATTTAGGGAAGCCCTACATTTGACACATTCTTGTACATCCTTATTTTATTGCCTTATCCTGCAGGTAACAATGGCTCAAAAGCAAAGAGACTGGATGAAGTTAAAATTACATGTCACCAAATATTATATGCACTTTTGGTTGCTCATTTCGCTGTCAGAATTACGGATTTTCAACAACATTAGTTTAAATATGTTTATGACTTGATTTACACCTCTGATGTCAAAATAAAATCCCAGGCAGGAATCCAGGGCTACTAATGAGCTGGGAGGCGAGATGAAGCCATGAGGGGAATGTCCCCAGCCTCACAGCTACATCTTTCACCACAAAACTCTGCCGCAAATGGCACCTAGGCCAACCAGAGATAAAACGTGAGGCTTGAGTTATCCTGGAGAGTATTTGTCAAACCTGCTTTAAGTCAGCAGAATAAAAATGTATTTTTGCGGCAAGGTTAGACCTTATGTCAACTAAGTGAACTCGTAAAGAATTTATAGCCACCTCCTGACTATTACCTGTCATAAATTCGAAACACGCTTAATCCGTAGGTGTGTAATTTTGAGGTACTTTGAGGTACTCTTACCACCTTCTATTTTCAATGCAAGAGTTACGCATATTGCTGTTGGCCATTAAAGAAGGATGCGAATAGTAGTAATAAATGGCATTTTCTGTACTGCGTAATGAGTTTACGCACCTGCAAAAAGAAATATATCCACTGCTGCCCAAACCAGGTGTTGGTATGGAGGCCCTAAATATAGAGGCACATGTGATGACGTGGTTATCAGATTCCTGGCAATTAAGGCAGCTTAAGTAGTTGGACTGAAAGTACAAGACTATGTGCTGAAAACTAACTCCCCTCTCCTTCCTTCCTGTGATGTGGAAAGCATTTGACGACCAGCACATCCCTTATTTATGTTTAACCAGATTTTCCCTGGAAGAGCTGAAACCCCCGGTGCCAGCGCTGCACTACGAGCCAGCGATATTTACTCCAAACGCACCGGGCTGCTTTTCTTGTATTGACATCTGTGTCTTCCCTTGTATACATTTCAAAATGAATATCCCGAGCTAGCCGCAGCTTTTCCTACGGGGCAGAAAAGGCTTCGCTACGGAGCGAGGCAATTCATAAACATAGCCGAGTGCCCCCGCTCCACCCGCAGGCATCGTTAGCTGGCAGTGATGGGGATGATCGAGGAGATGGGACCAGTGACTGAACTCCGACCTTATCGATCCAGCCACCTCCACCCAGCTGAGTTGCTGCGGTCCAGTCAGCTGAAAAGGAATTTAAAGGGCAGTCGTCTTCCCCACTCAGCCCTCCTGTCATTAATAACGTTTTCATCCATGACAGTGATAAACACGCGGTACTTGAGGAGAGTTTATTAAGGTCAGTCTATAAATAAAAATTAAAATTTAAAAAAATGGGTTTACACAGATGAACAGATGGATGAATAAAGTGATTGGTAAAACAATAAATATGAAAATAGACAGATGGATGAAGTATCTGGCAGCCATCCTCTAAAAGCCCAATGCCTCAAATGCTGGCAATGTTATACCAGACCCTTCTCTCCCCTCTGATAAAAAACAGATTTAATGAAGCTGCTGCAGAACTTATAGGTTTCGTGGATCTATGGCCTGACTAATATTTTGTCATTTAATGCCTATTCTCCAGCCTGATAAAAAGGATTGCAGCCATTTCTCTATGTCAGGTATATAACTGAGTGCTACTAAAATTTAAATGTCTCATCTGGCCTTGGATTTAAATACAGATGGCCTTAAACCTCCGAGTTTTTCTTAATGCGAGATGGTATACAATACCCTGCCTGACTTCTCTTATCATTCTCAAAGAGACAGAGATTTCTGCCTCAGTGGAATTCAGGATACCAGCAAGCAAGTATCCTTCTTCACTTCTAAAATCTGAATATCACGCAGAAAAACAGCGCCAAAAACCCCAATAACATTTCAGCCCCCACCAGCTAAAGAATGCCGGCAGGTCTTTATGCTTTATAAAAGGCAAGTCCACTCCATCATGGCTTGCTCTCATGAGAGTTAAATTATGTTATCCTTAGTTTAGCATTGTTTAAAAGTGACAGGAAGCAAGCAAAGGAGAAGAGTCCATTGTCATTTCATGTGATTTTCAAAGTGTGATTTTTTATTTGTGTGCTGGCTCTGTAGGTAGCTGAGCTTGACTGGGGGGAAGCGTCATTTAGGGAAACTTGTACAATCATTAAGGGCAAACACTTGACTCGGATTCAAGGCTGCAGGCTTTAAGTTTGCAACATCAAAAGATAATTGTTGCCTCTAGTTAAATATTTCAAAACCATTACTTAGATTGTTGCGATTATTGATCCTTTATTATGCCGTCGCTCCTTCATGGTCACGCAGACGTTAACTTGCATTACATGGAGTCACGTGCATCATTGTTTGCTGCAAATGAAGATTTTGAATGCAGAATCTGAACGTCGGCTCAGGACTCATCCAGCCTGAGCCCGCCATCAATTTCCATGGAAAGTGGCTGCCTAAGTGAAATGGATGAGAAGAAAAGGTGCCCGGCACCTCACAGAAACCGCGAGACTCTGCATGATTTGGTCCTTAGGAAGCAATTCAGTCTAATAATGAAGAGGTGATGGGGCACATAACTACTGTTAGTTGAATCCAGGTTTAAATGGAATAAACCAAGAGTATTGCAGGTCCCTAATGAACAATCAAAAAGGTGGTTAGGACTGTGCGGAGCAGCTGTATTACTTAAAAATAAGCAACAGTTAGGGGAATAATGGCTTTCAGCCGGTTGTCGAGTGGATCTGAATGGCAGGTTGGAGAGGAGGCAGAGATCCTTCCGTCAGCTGTCCCCATCCACTCTAGGACTGAGCTGGCCATAACCTGTGACACAGGATCCTGGCGTGGTGG